>CM049399.1:9062500-9150000 GCA_026929865.2 Hyperoplus lanceolatus
AAAAAAATAAGCGTACAGCCCTGGCTAAAGCAGAATTTAAGAAGTGGCAATTAGTTTTTTTTTCTTTGGCTCCTCAAGTCCTGAAAAATGCCAAACAATGCCAAACGTCCTTGTGCTCCTGTTTTTAATGAAGTATATCAGACTTCAGTGCATACTCCTCATCAATTTGTACAGTAGGTTCCACTGCGAGCAAAAATTTAGATAATACCAAAATCCCTGTTTCTATGTGGGGATACACACTGCCAAGTCATTTATACCATACTGGTATCCAAGCTAAACATATTGTTGGTGGGACCTTTTAGCTTGGGATTTGTTGGGAATATTTGGCCCCCTGCCACTTGTGTGTGTGTGTGTGTTTTTGTTTTTTGTCTGCATCTCTGCTTTTGACCATCTGTGTTGGTATCCTTGCCTATGCTCAGTCAAGTATGGCTGCCAAGGTCCCCCTGTCTACGCATTGAAGAGAGAAAGAGGAGATCAGCGATGTGTATGCATTGTCAGCACTCCAGAATTGAACACACACACGCAAACACAGTCAAACGAGCAAACGCAAAGACTCAAAAGATACAAAGTTATTTTGCAAGCGCTGACTTCTGTATGTGTACTTGCCAACACACACACACACACACACACACACACACACACACACACACACACACATGTCAAGAGTCTTTGTTGCCACTCCAGCTATTTGTCTTCTCCTCTGGTGCCCCTTGTCGAGAGCTTTCGATACTGTTTCCAAGCCTGGTTTCCTCTGACCCGCTCTGATACCGGCTGTCTAGATGTCTTGTCATCTCCTCACTCTCTCACTCTCTCTGTCTCTGTCTCTGTCTCTCTCTCTCTCTCTCTCTCTCTCTCTCTTTCTCCTCTCTCTGAGGGGGGAACTTGGAGCTACTCGCCACTCAAAATCCCTAATCTGTGTCTTCCTCTCCTTGAAGTCTTGTTTTTCTCCCTCCGTCTCTGTGCATACTTCTCTGTCTTGTCTTTTTCACTGACACATATTTCCCTCTCTTGTTGCTTTCAGTTTCTTCTCAGATTTTTTTTATTGTGTCTGTGTCCTCGTAGATACCTGTTTACATTTTGTTTGCCATTGCTGACTGGCGGGGTGTTCTGAAAAGGCAACACACAAAGTATTTTGAGGATTCTTGTCCACATATCATAGCAGGTTATGGTGCATGCCATGTTTGAACGGAGTCATAGGGCTGATGATGGTTATAGATATAAGGCTGATGTTTGTATTATTTGTTTTATATGTTGTCTGTTTTTGTCTTATTGCAAAACAATCCTATGAAAAAGACTGCAACCAATTATACATTTCTCAATATATCCTATATTCAGATAAAGTACTTTCTTGTACTGTTGAATGCAGAAGGGTGGCAGACTGACTACAATTCAAACTGATGACCCATGCATGTTGTCGGGTGTTAAGGAGGCATGAACTGAGTGATTTTGAAAAATGCAGCAGAGACAGTCAAAGGTCAAAGTAAATAGCGCAATACATACTGTATGATGACATGTGCCAAACATTGGATGGGAATTTCTATGGAAGTCCAGTAAAAACAGACTAAACAGGTTACCACCACTTAACATTTCCTCTCAAATATATATTTTTTTTCACAACAGCGTTATAGGGGCACCTTGAGGGGCAAGAAAAGTCGGCAAAATGACGTGAATCTAGTAGTTTTCTCATAATATAACGCCTTTTCATGGAAAATGTTGGCTTATTATCGTAACATTACAAATGTATTCTTTTAATATCGAGTCATGCCATTGTTCACGTAATGTTAGGGTACAGATTTATTCTTGTGATTTAATTATTTATTTTTTTGAATATTCGACCTATTATCGTATTTTGGGGTTTCGGATTTTTGGTTAAAACAAAGACGTATTGCGCTATAGCATACAGGAGTATGCTATATATTTTGTATGGTTTGTTGACAGTCACACACAGCCTTATTCAGTATTGAACCAATTGTACTACAACTGAGACTTTCTTCTCTCTCAACATTATTTTAGTAATTTCCCTATACTTCAAAAACACAAGCCACTAAACGTCTCAATTATTAACAGTGCCATCAATCAGCATCAGACACTCATCTAGCTACCTCACAGACACATAGACATGGCTGGCCTGTATCCGACCCCCCCTACTTCATAATACAGTACACAGCACAGGCCAACGTGAGGGAGAGAAATAGATGAAAAATATCATGAAAGAGAGATGCTGACACAGTAACCTCCCGGGTCTCCTATCCAAACAAATGCCACTGACCATGGCTCACATGCTGACATACAGACTGCAGTCTAGAATTACAGACGGGATGGAATCCATTGTGTGATATTCTATATGCAGCGTCAGGGCTGGTTATCTATTCTGTTTCATGATTCCCTCATGACATATTATCTGTTTTCTGTGGTATCTTGTTTTTTTAATAACATATGAGTCTCCATGTTTGAGGAAACAACTTTGGTTCATTTGGCAATTGTCCAAAACACGGTAACCCTGCTGAAAAGGAAAAAAATACCGGGCATGTTGCTAGCTACGGTTGGCCCCCTTTGTTTGCTTACCCGTTTACAGAACCTAGGCTATGCAAGAAGACCAGATTGGTTTCAGAGCACATACGATACAGACTGGCAGCGAATCGTGAGGAGATATTCACTGATTATGACAAAAAGGTGATTGCATCAACAAGCATTCTCAAGAATGTTGAATCAGAGCTAAGAAAAGAGTAGAGAAGTCAGCAACGTCCCTTTGCCCTGTAATAGAAAAGTAACAACAGATAAATTTGATGTTTTTTTTTACTTTGCCACTTCTAGCCATAGAGCCTCACATTTGTGTGTTCATACTTTGTGTCCCTGCTGCCGTCCTTGAAGCATGTGTCCATTGTGTGCACGCTTGCACTCGCCGCTTCATCAGACGCAGATCATTTGAGTTCAGTCTTTGCCCATTACCCCCACGGAGTGACGAGGTGTGAAAGCAAGCTGCGCAGACAGAGGTCACCGTGTAATTCAGCGAGATTATTACGCCGGTCACTGGATAATTACATTATTATACGAGAGCAGACAGGTAATGCAGCCAAAATGACCGGGCAGCACATTTATTGAGGGAGCTGGTTCGGAGGTGGTAAAGGGGGGTGGGGGTAGGGGGGCTGTTTCGAAATCTCTGTAATTTCATCTAATAGCGTGTGTGCTTGTTAGGAAATTACACCCCTACTTTGCCGTGTTATGTGGACGGCAGGGGGATGGAGCCTTTTTTTTCTAAGAATCAATAGATTTGATTTTAGGCCACAGGACTTCCCCATAATTAGCAATAATTTTGTATTTTTCAACAGCGTGCCAACAAGTTAATTTTGTGGACATTTGGAGTTAATTATATGTGTATCGCCAACTCTTACTGCAGTTCCACCAACAGGTCGGACACACTCACACACACACACATACACACACACACACACACACACACACACACACACACGCACGCACACACACACACACACACACACACACACACACACACACACACACACACTTGAATGTCCTCTGTTTTGATGGAAGCTAGTTGGTTCAGAAATAATTTGTTCTGGAAGAACGCTCATCCTCAGGTTATTATGAGACACAACGAGTTTCCCGGTGTCCCTTTATTCTTGTATTATCCATCGCACTAGCTTGCTCACACACACACACACACACACACACACACACACACACACACACACACTCACACACACACACACACACACATACACTCTGAACACACACACACACACAGTTGGTGCTTTCAGCGATAATAACCGAGCAGAGGTCTTGGCCCTCTTTATGAAAAGAATCTTGCCGCGGGATTGGATGTGTCTGCTCCAATCAGATGGCAGTTTTTTTGAGAATGATAGCAAGAGCCACAAAAGCCTTAATTGTGGCCCCGGGCACGCGGCCCTCTTAATGACGTTGGTGTGTACCAATAGCAATTGTGAGTATGTTTAGTGCAGTACGGGTTTGTCATGGAAATGTATTTGCGGTGCGAGAGGACATTGCATTGAAATGACATTTAAGGAGGAATGGCATTTTGAGTGTATGTGGCCTTCAGATGTATTTATTTTCTGAATCTTCCCTGTGTATCCATGTCCTTGCTTTTTATTCCCTCTCTCTGCCTCTGTATAACGATTGTGTGCATGTTTTTAAGTGCGCTCAAACACATACACTCAATTGATGGAATATACATGCATGACATGTTTTTTTTTTTATCTTTGCATTAGTCTGTGTGAAACTGTGGTGATTCAGACAGGCTGCCTCAGGGTGGTGATGTGGGGGGGTGAGGGGATGTTACCATGGGGTTCTCATGTTGCCACTAACAGGAAAAGGCACACCAGAATCCTCTTTCCCACTCTCTGTCATTCTCAAGGACACTCCGGCAGGGGGTACCTTTATTTTTTATTTTTTGACAAGTGGACATGAACCCATGTCCTGACTTGTTACCATCACATTGGTAAGACATTTTGACTATCTGCCCATGCACCTTTCCCTTTTTAATTTTATTTTTTTATTTATTGAACTACTCATCTATGGTAGGGTTGAGCTGACCAAGAAAAAAAAAGGCCAAGCAAAACAAGCCAAATGTCATTTTCTGGGCTGCTGCATGGAGCTTGCCCATGGGGTTGTCACAGTTCACTTCCAGGCCACCTGAGAGATGTGTAATCCTTTCAGTCTTCTCTTTGTGTCTTTTTCTCTGGGTCTCCTTCTAGTCAGTCCTATATACCTGTTTTTTTTTATTTTCTTATGTCCATAGGGAGACACAGCCTGAGCTAGCCCTCCCTGCTAGGTTCAACTGTCTCCAATAGATGAGCAGCTCAACTTACAGGGCTCCTCTTGGGTGTCCAAGTGTCTCGCCCCCTACCTATATTGGAGAGTCGCAGAAAAAAGAAAAAAAACAACAACAACATGACAGCTTAAATCTTTGTCGGTATTCTTTTCAGTCACCGGTGAGCGTGTAAGTGAGGGGGTTTGACAGGGAGAGACCTTGCGCTGAGTGGATATGTATTGAAAAGCTCTGCCTTTAGGATCAGGTCCTCTTTATTTACCTGCACGAGCCCATACACGACGTGGCACTATTACTGCAGACTTTGCACCTTCGCCGGCAGTCCTCTTTATGCTTGTGTCACTCACATGAACACATCGTTCATTGCCTGACAGAATGGACAGGATGCTGGGAGGGGAGGGGGAGTGGGGGGGTTGTTCTGTATACTTGTGGGTTCTCTAACCAGATGTCAATCAAATTAAGAAAACAAATAAAAAATCAGGTATCATCTGCAAACTATAGACATTTTTAAAGTCACAAAGCTTGGCCCAGGTTGCACTATGAAACACAATTTTGCAACCTGTCCTGAACAGAAGAGGTCAGAACACGCTTGTCCGATTTGTATGCTAATTAAGTGAGTGTGACTGAGTAAGTGAATGTGACTTTTTAAAAAGGTGACCAGTTGATGAGTCGACCGTAGGACAATAGGTTACACCAATTATATGCTTCTCAAATGTGAACATTTGCTGTTATAGTCTTTTTTTTTCTTTAACACATAGCTTTGAGTAAGGACTAATGCTTCTTTTGAAGTGCCGTTTTGCTATTGTCTGACTTACCGGGGACACAATGATTTAATAGATTAATTAGCCAAAATAAGGGAGTGAGACTTGATGCTGGTTATCTAATGAGGACAAGGAGAAATAGGATAAGAAATGGCATGCTCCCCCTCCCCCCGATAGTTCTGCTGCGCCCCCAAGTTAAAAGGTTGTAAGTTATCTTTTTTTAGATGCACATTAGGTGAAATGTAATTACAAACAAAAACACATTAGTTTTTAATGTTGAATTCTGAGAGTTTTAACAAACTCCCACTGGGGAGGTGTCATGGCTGCCACAGAGTATAACCTGAGGTTGTGAGCGCCACAAAGAAAAAAGGAAGAATAGTCTACAACTTTACTGAGATCTTTAAATACGCTTTCACTGTCAAGTATACATAGGTTTTTATTAGGGCTGTCAAATGAACGCGTTCATTTCGATTAATTAATCACAGAAAAATGAACGCGATTAAAAAAATGAACGCAGATTAATTGCACTTCTATTGCCCTTTGACCCGGTGCAAAAGAGGTGAGATGATAGCGGAGCTGCACCTGTATCTTGCGGACACGGCCCGCACGGGATTAAAGAGTAAAGAAAGAAGCAGGGGAAAGGGGCCGAGGGCTCTATGTTATGGGCTGCTCTGGGCAAATAAGCATGAAGGTAGGAATACGTCTAGTTTTTATTAATTTACACTCTTTGTGTGCTTAAAAAGACATCAGGCAAGTTGTTTGACCACCATGCAGGCACAGTGTTAATATTTTGGCATCATGTAGCCAGAGTGTTATTAACGGGAACACCGACATACCCTCTTCCAAGAAGCCATGTCATACTTAACCACAATATGGCAACATAATCTCCTAAACTGTTTTAGGATAGGTCTCATCCACCCCTTTGGTGTCTTTTGTTTGGCACTTATGAGAAGGCAAATTGCAGGGATAAAAAGGGTCCTATTAATGACTGCACTTTTAGATAGAGAGAGAGAGAGAGAGAGAGAGAGAGAGAGAGAGAGAGAGAGAGAGAGAGAGAGCGGCTCACACACAAGACAGACATTAGCAAGAGTATAATAGCGTCCTAGCCTGGGAGCCCGGGAGAAAATAATAGCCCACAACACGTTCCAAATAGGCAATGGACTGAGAGTAAGGTGGGCAGGTCACTAAATGGTGGCAATAATGAATACCAAATAGGATAAAATCAATAAACAACTGTGGTATTTGTTACAATGGAACATGCAGGTGTGTGTGTGTGTGTGTGTGTGTGTGTGTGTGTGTGTGTGTGTGTGTGTGTGTGTGTGTGTGTGTGTGTGTGTGTGTGTGTGTGTGTGTGTGTGTGTAAGTATGTTCATGTGTGTCCTCCCGTGTGTTTCTGCATGTGTGTGCTCATCAGTATGGATACACATTTTAAGAGACAGAACTCCAATGATTCTGCTGAGCTCACTTCAGTTTCATTTTTCCCCTGCTAAATTAAAAATTGATTTTTGCATGCTGACATAGTGCATAGTAGTGCATGTGAGAGTTTGTGTAGTGTGCGTATGTGTGTGTGTGTACGTGCATGCGTGCGTGTTCCTCCTACTAATGCATAGTTTCCCACAAGAGCCACTGCTTCATTTTAATTCACACATCGTCGTTCCATAAAGAGTCTGTCGTGTGTATGTAATGTGTCTTCCATATGTATGTGTGTGTGTGTGTGTGTGTGTGTGTGTGTGTGTGTGTGTGTGTGTGTGTGTGTGTGTGTGTGTGTGTGTGTGTGTCGATCTGTCTACCGCTTAGTGCCAGCATGCTTGTGTCCATGCCTTCCAATAGGTCAATACATATCCCATTTGTATTTGATTATCTTAGAGCAGTGTGTTGCATGCCTAATAACTGGTTCCCTCTTCCACCAGGAGATGGCAGTAAAGCCTTTCCTCACAGAGCTGGGCCGTGCCTCGTCTTTCAGAGAGAGAGAGAACTGTGGCATAGACAATACAGTAGAGATATCCCGTTTTAGGCCACAGGCACAGAAACAGAAGGCATATCCCTACAATGATATTATGTTCACCATAAATGTCATATCTTCTGGTCTTTTATACATGTATGTTGTGTCTAAAGCAGAATAAGTTTTACCCTTTCCTGTTTCGGCATATGAACGAACACACTCTACAATACTATAATTACAATGAATTACTACTGATAACATATGCTCTCTATAGCAAGGGTGCCGCCATGTGGTAAAGATGAAACGATAACTGTCACAGATCACTGAATCAACAGGAAAATGTCAGAGCTCCCATACGTTAACTCTCTTTTGTCCTCTCTCCCTCGCTCTCTCCATCCCCATACCTCCCTCTCTCTCTCTCTCTTCATCTCTCTGTCCCTCTGTCTCAACTTTTTTTCTTAATGCTAGCGGAAACAAGACATTAGGGTTTTGCTAAATGTAATTCTGGAGGTGGACAAACAGCATGTGTTTATTACAATCGCCATAGCAACAGCTCACAGTAGGGGAGGGTATAGTCGCACAAACGGAAAACACTCCCACACACACACACACACACACACACACACACACACACCACATTGGAAACTCATGGAAAGTCTTAACAGCTATTGGTGAAACTTCAAAATGGATACTACTACATCGTTTCCATGATAGTCCAAGGATTTGTTGATTTCATTCAGTTATGAAGTAACTAGTTAGTTCTCGTTGCGTTTGCAGATGGCATCTGGTGATTCATTAGCACTATACCATGGCTGCCGTGGGTGAACAGGCACGGCCCACACACACACACACACACACACACACACACACACATGGTCTTAGCCTTCATGTGTCGCTCCGGTGTGAAAATTCTCCTAATTTTAAGCCTCACTTTAGGCACAATTGTATGTGTTTTAACAGTTAAAACTACAGCCTTAGTTTTATTTATCTATTTATTTGCCACTATTGGCAGGAACATGGCCGGTATGCCCTGTGTGTGACCCCTGATCGCCACAATCCTCGTAACTCATCCATCCATCCATCCATCCATCCATCCATTGCGTTTTGCCATGTCTGTTAAAATGATTAGAAATGCTGATGTGAGCCACTATCACATGCCCCCCCTCTCTCTATATATATATCTCTCTCTCCTCTAAATCTCCTTTATAAATAGAATTTGTGTGGAGCTGTAAAAAGCCAAATAAGTGCTATTGAACAGTTAATCCCATAAAACCAACAGATTACTGAATATGTCTTCACCCAGTCACGGCAGCGTAGGCCATTAGCCCAAAGTGCCTTCTTTGTAGTAGTCTCTACTGTTTTTTTTCATTACACTGTTTGCCCTTTAATCCACTATCACCTGCCTGCCTCTTTTCCTATCTGTGTTATAACTTATAATTGAACATACATAACCCACACGTCTGTTTTTTCTCTTTTCAGCAAGGGAGCGCAACAAGTGAAATCTCGGCTATTCGGTTTCTGCCAGCCGATCCCTTAAAAACAGCAATCCACCATTAAGCAGCACTTTGGGAAAATAGTACATTTTAGCCATCTCTGTTGGAAAGAATCTGTGAAGAAGAAAAAAACATGGCTCCCGGCAGACAACATCATAGACATAATAGGCTATGTCTATGGACAACATCCTCATTAGCCACAGAAGAGAAATGGACGGAGGGTGGGGGAGAGAGAGAGAGAGAGAGAGAGAGAGAGAGAGAGAGACATAGAGAGAGAGAGAGAGCTGGGGAGGGAGACAGGGAGACAACATCTTAGGAGGAGTTATAGACAGATAGACCAACGCTTTGCCACTGAGCTAAATGGGTCGTGGAAAAGGAGAGAGAGGGGAAAAAAGAGTGTTTGTCACTGTAAGCCTCTTGGAAAGGGTCCCGCGTGCTTCGCAAGGCTATGTGTTGTCTGCGGGGGAAGTTCAAATGAGAGCACATACTGTCCAGTGTCCACATACAGTATGTACACACAATTATCCAAGTAATCATACATTAAATAATAAGGAGACAGTTTAAGTTCTTTCGACATATGATGTGTGACTCATTCCGAAGACATATACGGGCGAGGAGAAAGAACGGACATTGGAAACCAGATTTTGCTCTCGTCACTCACGCTGACAGCGCTGCTGGTGTCAATACGGACATGTTGTCATCAGCAGTCCATATGCGCGCGCGTGTGTGTGTGTGTGTGTGTGTGTGGCATGTGTGTGTGTGTGCTGTCCTGTGTGCTTTCATATGCCCTTGTTTCTTTGTTTTTGTTAGTAAGAGCCAAAGTCCATGATAGACGGAAGAGCAAGTATTGTATGTCAAAAGTCGATTCTAACGCTAATTTCAATGCTTAAGTCACACTCTATTAACTCCCCTATTTCAAAACTTGTTATCTGTCTGCTTTTACTCATATTAAATTGACAGAATCTGGGAATGGCAAGCACACAAGGGGAAGAGGAGAGAAGGGTGGATGTAAAGCATGACGAAGGTGTACATATACAGTCCCCTCCAATAGTATTGGAACGGTGAGGCCAATTCATTTATTTTTGCTGTAGACTGGAAACATTTGGGTTTGACACCAAAAAATGAATATGTGACAATAGCTCAACATTTCAGCTTTCATTTCCAGGTATTCACATCTGGATCTGATACACAACTGAGAAGATATAATGTTTTGAAAAGGAACACAACATTTTTAGGCGAGCAGAAGTATTGGAACAGATAGACTTTAAATAAATTAAAGTGAATAAACTGTTATATTTTTCGTAAATACTTTGCTTGCAATAACTGCATCAAGCCTGTGACCCATTGACATCACAAAACGTTTGCATTCTTCTTTTGTGGTGCTTTTCCAGGCTTTCACCGCAGCCTCATTCAGTTGCTGTTTGTTTTGGGGGGTTACTCCCTTCGGTCTCCTCTTTAGCAGGTAAAATGCATGCTCTATAGGGTTTAAGTCTGGAGATCGACTTGGCCAGTCTAAAACCTTCCATTTCTTGCCCCTGATGAACTCCTTTGTTGTTTTTGCAGTTTTTTTGGATCATTATCTTGCTGCATGATGGAGCATCTTCCAATCAGTTTGGTTGCATCTTTCTTTAAATTGGCAGACCGAATGTTTCTGTAGACTTCTAAGTTCATTTTGCTGTTGCCATCATGTGTTACTGTGTTGTTGTCAAGATGAACCTTTACCAAAGTGATGGAAAGGCTAAAGTTTGGAGAAAGAAAGGATCTACTCATGATCCCAAACATACAGGCTCATCTGTGAAACACGGTGGAGGCAATGTCATGGCTTGGGCTTGCATGGCTTCTTCTGGGACGGGCTCATTATTCTTCATTGATGATGTAACACATGATGGCAACAGCAAAATTAACTCAGAAGTTTACAGAAACATTTTGTCTGACAATTTAAGGAAAGATGCAACCAAACTGATTGGAAGGTCCTTCATCATGCAGCAAGATAATGACCCAAAACACAACAAAGGAGTTAATCAGGGGCAAGAAGTGGAAGGTTTTGGACTGGCTAAGTCAATCACCAGACTTAAACGCTATAGAGCATGCATTTTACCTGCTAAAGAGGAGACTTAACCCCCTAACACAAACAGCAACTGAATGAGGCTGCGGTGAAAGACTGTAAAAGTATCACAAAAGAAGAATGCAAAAGTTTGGTGATGTCAATGGGTCACAGGCTTGATGCGGTTATTGCAAGCAAAGGATTTGCGACAAAATAGTAAGTTTTATTCACTTTAATTTATTTAAAGTCTATCTGTTCCAATACTTCTGCTCGCCTAAAAATGTTGTGTTCCTTTACAAATAATGATATCTTCTCAGTTGTGTATCAGATCCAGATGTGAATACCTGGAAATGAAAGCTGAAATGTTGAGCTATTGTCTCATATTCATCTTTTGGTGTCAAACCCAAATGTTTCCAGTCTACAGCAAAAATAAGTGAATTGGCCTCACTGTTCCGATACTTATGGAGGGGACTGTATACCTGTAAAAAATGCTGTTCTTCTCCAATGATGGCGGAGGAAGATATTTCTGTGGTTATCTGTCATTTCTGCCTCTAGCAGAAGACTCAGGTACACACACACACACACACACACACACACACACACACAGAAACGCGCATACAAGAACCGACACACACACACACTCACACACACACACGTGCACACACGCACACACACACACACAATGGTTGGACCAGTCAGCCACCACTGGTGCCTGGCTGTATCGATTAGAAGAGTAACAGAGTTATTTCTGCAGGTCCGTCTCCAACAGCTGTCCCCCTCTATGGCTGCAGGTGAAACGGGGAGGGTGGGGGTCGGGTAGAAGATAGGAGAGAGGCAAAGAAAAAAGAAAAAAGAAAAAAGAAAAAAAGAAACAACAGCAAAAGGGACATTCCAGGAGAATGGATGGGAGATTGGAGTGAAACGGATGGGAATAAAGGGGGGGTTGGAGGGGTGGGGGGTTGGGGAAGGTACAGGGAAGCAGAGGGAACAGGAAAGTACAGGGAAGGAATGAGTTGAAAGGCTGAGAGAAGAGGGACCGATGCAAGGAGAGAGAGAGATGAGATGGATGATGGAGGAAAGCAGGAGCGATGGTTGAAGGAGGTGCGGTGAAGACAGGACAGGAGAGGAGAGGAGAGGAGAGGAGAGGAGAGGAGAGGAGAGGAGAGGAGAGGAGAGGAGAGGAGAGGAGAGGAGAGGAGGGGGAAACATGAATTGGATAGGAACAGAGTGAGGGGCAGATTACAGAACATGAGCCAACAAAGAGAAATCAAGTGAAACATAGAACCGAGAGAGAGAGACAGAGAGAGAGAGACAGAGAGAGAGAGGGCCAGATTGGGGAAGATAGTGGTTTGCCAAGAGGGGAGAAAAAACAGGACTACAGAGGGGGCACAATTTGTTTTACTTCAACATATGTCGACGTCTAGATAGGTGAGTTTTTATGAGTAGCCTCTGATCAGTGATGGTGAGGTGTGCGTGTGCGTGTGTTTGTGTGTTTGTGTTAAAGCTGTAGTGCGTAACTTTTTCATATAGATGAATTTCGGTGTCATTCAAGTTGTCGCCGAACGAGTTGACACAAAGTTGATAAGGCCCATAAGCTCCACGAAACTCTCTCTCTATATATTAGTATGGCAGCGCTTACAAAATGGTGTTGACCCCCGACACTGGAAAAATCCTAAGAAGTGTCCAAGAAATGTGTCAGTTGATCTACTGCTTAGGAAAAAAAACCTGGACATACAGCAGATGGTATAAAATCCATCCATGATCACGGAAGGCTTACCTCATCTAAGTGTACCGACAGTGGTGTTGTAATTATTCAGAATTCCTCACGGGGTTGGTGTGTGTGTGTGTGTGTGTGTGGGGGGGGGGGGGGGGGGGGGGCAATATAAGTTACGCACTATAGCTTTAATGAAATACAGAATTGTTCTTGTACAGTCCGAGTCCATTCTGGTTACCTCTATTCATAAAATACGGACTCAGTGTGCAAGATTCTTGACTTTACTTCCACTATTGTGCATGTGTGTGGACTTGTTCATATATTTACTTTTATGTGCCATAGTGCATGCGTGCGTATGTCATTGTGTGTGTGTGTGCTTCCTTCTTTTTTTTCCAGGGGTAATAGTTAACTGCCGGATTGGAGTGCCGGTGACAGAAACACATTGATGTGGGACAAAATTTACAACCGGCCTCCACCCCACCCCCTCCCTTTTCTCCCTCACCCTTTCCTCATTCCAGCCACCCTGTTGGGCCAAGGTCGGCCAATTACCCTTACCCACACACACACACACACACACACACACACGTCAGCGTTTGTGTGTATGTGTGTATGAGTGTGTGTACGTCTGAGTGTAGTGTAGTGGACAGCGGCCTGGCATGCTAGATTCATGGGAAATATGTCAGCCATCAGCCTGGGCATTTCAAACAATGCCTCACAATGTGCTTGACAGCCCTGAAAAACAGCCTGGTGCTTGGAAACTGCCAGCCCATCATCTCAACTCCCTCATCTGGGCTTCTCTCTGGCTCTCTCTCTTTCTCTCTCTCCCTCTCTCTCTCTCTCTCTCTCTCTCTGTTTGTGTGCTGTGCTCATCTCTCTATCTCATTTTCTCCCCTAATTCGCCCTCCCAGCTCTCGTTTTCTGTCACATGCACTCACTCTCAAATCCTTCCCATGCATGTTTCCGTTTTAACCATTCCCTATATACTCTGACACATCCCCAATGTTACAGCCCCCCCCCACACACACACACACAATCTTTCATCATAGAGATGTGAACATCTTTTTAAAAGCGTCCTTTCACCAATTTCTTTCCTTTCTCCGCTCTTACTGTATGTCCTGTAAAACAGCACCAGATGCCCCTTATTAGGAGCTGAGTGGCAGGTCACCCAGTAGTAGTACATAACACACAGTGGCGTGCAGGCGCTCACACACACACACACACATACACATGCCCACACACACACAAACACACAAACACTCTCACACACTCTCTCACAAACACACACACACACACATGCGGGGTAGTTATGTACATGATGGTGTTATCTGGCCGGGCGGTGATATATCTTGGTGAGACTTCGGGGCCATAAAGCTGTAGGGAACCTCTGCAGTCCCCTTCTCTCTCTCTCTCTCTCTCTCTCTCTCTCTCTCTCTCTCTCTCTCTCTCTGTCCCTCTCCCTCTCTCTCTCTGTCCCTCTCCCTCTCCCTCTCCCTCTCTCTCCTTTCTCCTTCCTCACTCCCCCCCTCCAGTCATACACACACTCGCTAACAGCCGGCCCTGATTCACAGCATTCAATTTACACCGGCTCATAACAGGAGGTGATGGGCTTTTGGAGGTTAGAGCAGGGATATGTACTTTAGGGGTTGGGGTGAGGCGGCAATATGTGTGTGAGAGAGGAAGGCAAGTGAAAAAGCAAGTTTTTTTTACCGTGATAGAGGATTAGCAATAAGCTGTTAGACTGTTAGACGTTTCCTAACACCACTGTGATTAGCGAGGGGCTGATGCCATTACAGATAAAGGATGATGAAATATTCCAAGACGTGTTGCGTGTTTGGATTGAACGGAAAGTCCAAATAGACAATTATGTAACTCTGTGTGTGTTGATGCCAAAATTGCGACCTCAGTGTCCTCTCAGCCCCCCACCCCCCATCCCCCCAATTCATGTTCAGGCAATGTTGACAATTGGGCAACACAAAAAAACAATCCAAAGTACCGGCCGACCCCAATCCCAACCCCCTTATGAATATGTATAATTCCAACAAAAAAAACGATCCATATCTGGCCCTGCTGTAATTCCAAACTTGACAGTCCCAATTCAACCCCCCCACACACACACACACACACATTTTTGTTCCACTGCATGCACTGTGCTATGCATACATAAACTTATAAATCTCTTGTGGTTCAACGGCGCATCTTCATCTGAGAATATATTTGGGAACATATTTTTTTATTGGTGTTCTTCTTGTGAAAAACCTTTTCAGGTGCCACGTGATGTTTGTTTTCTTTCTGCCTCCGGAAAGAAAAACATGCAACAGTTTGTACAAGGAGAGAGGAGAAGAAGAAAACAACAAGTGTACAGCCTCCTGAACTTATGAATAGACATGTGGCGTTGTGAATCTCTTGTCATTGAATCCCAAGGTCAAACATGGCCAGCCGGTGCTTACCTTGGTAACAGTGAAAAATGGAATGACATGAATTTGTAAATTCTATTCATACCTTTTTATTCCTTCTGAACGGCATTGATTTAACTGTATTGAGCTAGGAGGCAGGAGTATGTGAAGAGGCAGTTACATTGTGCCCGGCTTCCCGCTGTAGCATACGCGGGCGGGCCTAACTTCCATCTCTCGTCTCCAGACATGTATTATGGGATATTGCTCCCCTGGCTCTGGGCATTACAGTGATGTGCATGGTGGGAGGTAGTAAACAAATAACCTAGCATCCAAAAACATAAGCCCGCGCCGCAATGTGGAAACATCTACCCATATGACTTCTTGTATAACCATACAATCATGAATGATGTGGGGATGTGTATATGCTTTTTTTTTTATTGCGCCCTGGCATTTATAAACACAATCTATAGGCGTGAGTGTATCCAATCAAATGTGAAAATATATGGGGAAAGGGTGATGAAAATGATGTGTTCCCTATCAGCATGACAGACAGATAGATAAACATACAGTGCTTGCCTGTCCGGAGAGATATGATGATGCCTACATGTATTCTGTGTTTTTTTTTGTTACCTTATTTGGATAATTGATTGCTTGTGTAAATGACAGGAGCTTAGGCACACATATCAATCATGTGTGTATATGGCCCCCGCTGAGCGAGGCCCCATTTTTTTTTACATTTCAGCATGTGAGAGTGATGGATACACATGTGGGGGCCCCGATAGTTGACATTCATACTCAGCTGATAATTCATGAGCTTCATTGTGCATGGATCTCCCCATTCTAACCCGAGACTGACAGTGGACAGGAGCACTGGGGGAGATATTTAGCATTCAAACTTTTAGCAGTGTGTGTGTGTGTGTGTGTGTGTTTTCAATTGGTCAGTGACACCCACGGCACACACCATTCATATTCACAGTGTGGTTTGGTGCCATGCAGGTAATGGTAAATTCTGATGCGGGGCTGCATCATTGAGATTCATTGTGTGCGTGTGGCGCTGCTGCAGCCACAGACCTGTCAATAAGAAAGAAGAGGGAGGGGAAAGAGGGGGGAGGGGTGAGGGACGTGGGACGGAGAGAGGGAGGGACAGAGCAAGAGATTCGGCTGTCGACTCTGTCATTTCTTACTTGGAGAGGCAGACCCTCGGGACCCCCCTTCAGGAGCAAATAGACAGAACACACACACACACACGCACACACGCACACAACCTACAGACTTAGACAGCCTAGTGGGGACAGCGTCTGTGGCAAAAACCAGTGAGACAATGTCCATATCAATGATATGTGCCAATCAGGAGAGCTGTCCCTGTTGAGTGACTTCGCTCTTCTTACTATTCACAGTCATGGAAGGAAACAAAGCAGCGTGAGGGACAGAGAGGTTGCAGTAAACATGTGAGGAAGGTTTATAAGGAAAAGATGAAGGTGTGATGATGATAGGGATCTGGAATATATATAGAGACAAGAGGCATGTAGCTGTTGGTTGAAACAAACACAAACTCTTTTCTCCCTCTATCTTTACAATCTGCAATACCTGCGATGCCTCTGAGATTTCGTGCCAAAAGCAATAGTCTACACACATACACACACACACACACACACACACACACACATAGACACACACATAGACACACACACACACACACACATAGACAGATAGACACACACACACAGAGAGACGTGCATGGCAGACACACTGAACCTCAACTTTCTTACGAGGCTATTGTTTTAGAGCTGCTCATCCCAGAAAGCCCGTCCTCCCAGCATCAATGTTTATGTTACGTTAGAAGGGATTTTAACAGCACGTCATATTTCCGAACATCTCAGCGGCCTCCTTATGTTAGAGGTTGCTCCGGGTTACAGATGAGTGATCGCGAATGGAACGAAACCTGTACAAGACCAACAGGTCAACAGGTGGGAATTGTGCGTGCTTTATTGCTGTGTTGAAGAAGAAGAACAAAGAAATGCAGGACATTCGGCATAGCTGTGTGACTCTCAAGTGTCTGGCTATACATCAACACATGCTGGCATTTTTTGAAGCGGGTATATTATCGTTACACTTACATAGTTTTAAACTGAAATGATAATATCTTAGTTTTAGCGCCTTTCAAGAAACCCAAGGATGCTTTACTAGAGCGAATGGGGATGAACATGAAGTAATAGCGCGATAAAGGACTGAAAAAAGGACAAATGACTTGGTTGTTACATATGATTTAAGTCTGTTTTTTTTATACAAAAGTGTTCACGAACATTAACGCTGCACAAATATTTTTATATTAAATATACAGTATAAAAACGTGTTCTCCAAATTTGACCAATGTGAAAGTCTTGCATGCATTTAAAGAGCAAGTTTTCTTCCCCTGGAACTTGGGGATCAAACTAAATGAATATTGAAACTCTTATTTTATGCAGTGTCCTCTGCGTATGTACAATTGTTTGCTGACATGTGTGCCACAACTTTGTATGATGCATATGCTGAGATCTGTCTATTGTTTGCAGCTATAGTCCACGGTCCCCAAGAGGCCAAAAAATGAGTACAAGTGTGTATATTATGTATACAAGAGGCAGCTATAGCATTCGAATGTTTTGCTTATGCTTTGAAACTGAATGGCATATTGACATTCACAATCCAAACATTTTACAAACACAATCAGTTGTAGGGCAAAATGATTGCACAGTAATCACTAAAGAACGTTAAATGCACAAATATAACAAAAGGAACATTGAATATGTTATCAGGATCAATACTGATTTTGGTGGTCCCTAATCAAGCTATTATGTTGACTAAGTATAATATCAGTAATCAGCTATTTTTACCTTTTGACACAATAATTATGTGTTATAGTGAACCATTAAGCATAATTACCTAGGCCACCGAAAAACAAATTTTCCTTATGAGCAATCAGCACCCCGCAGCACTTGCAGTAAATAGAAGTATATGTACAGTATTCAGAAACCCCTCGGTTACACATACAAAAGAAAATCTAAAGGGCTTTCTTTCTTTCTTTCTTTCTTTCTTTCTTTCTTTCTTTCTTTCTTTCTTTCTTTCTTTCTTTCTTTCTTTCCAAGCCCATCGTATCCATTTTGAAATAAAATGGAAGGTGACCTCACATTCATTGCTGACCATTATCCCGTAGTGAACTTTTATTTCCATGCCGGCTGTCATCTTCGTCAGGCTGTAGGTTTCACATTTATCGAATCATGCAATGAAATGTTTCAATTACGGTGACCTTAGCTGAGGCCAGTGGTCGTGCTATACTGCAATGCATTGATGACAGGTAGGTGAAACTCAATCAATCAATCAGTCAATCAATAAGCTTTATATTCACTCGAAAGACAATGAGGTTTACCTCATTTAAAGTGACAACGAACATACAAAATAAACACAATTATAAGGATAACATATAATGAGCAGAGAAAACAGAAATGAAATAGGATAAAAATATTTAAAATAAAATAAAATTAAATAAAATTAAATAAGTAAATAAAGTATATAAGTCATGGTCTATTGTTATGGTTTTGTTACTTAATGCTATATTTTTCAGATAAAGAGTGAGCAAGCGAGTGAGTGAGTGAGTGAGTGAGTGAGTGAGTGAGTGAGTGAGTGAGTGAGTGTGAGTACGTGTGTGTGTGTGTGTGTGTGTGTGTGTGTGTGTGTGTGTGTTTGTGTGAGTTAATGAGTGAGTGAATGTAGGCTGTATACGTTCTAAAGATAATTGTGTGAAGTTAAAAACATTGTGATGTATAAACCACATGTTGGTTCCAGCACGTCCCCTCTCATACATTCATCTCGTTGGCCTCTAAAGCCCCCTCATTAGAAGACATGCCAGGGTCTCTCTAGCTCGCCTCCACTCTGCCAGCGCTGCCAAGCTGTGACACTGTTCGTCCTTGTGTTGATTTGTCTTTAAAAATAGAAACATTTACTGCGTTGGCCAGTCGAGGTATGTGGGTGTTTTGCCAAGACACACCGCTTAAAGATAGACGATTGAATGCTGTAAATAATGTTATAATTACTCTACTGCTTTACAGCTTTAAATGAAAGACCTTTGAGAGCAGCCTTTTGCTTTTATAGACTTGCTGTGAGATAAACAAAAAGATGTCATTGGCTTTTGCCAGTTGTTATTTCTGTTTTATTTATTTTTTTAATAATAGCTGTCCTCTTCATTTTAAAATCCTTTATAAAAATCAGTACAGAAATGAAGAAACCCCTTAGCCAATAGAAAACATCTGTACACTCCAATGAGCATGGTAGGCTGCACAGTAGACTTACATTTGATTGTAAAGCTATTGCACTGCAAGAATTTCTACCTTAAGTTTAAAAAAAAGACACTACGGGGCGGTATACTTGACAAACTTATTGAGAAGAAAAAAAACAAACAGAGAACAAACTAAAACAAAGTAAACTGGCCAATAGCAGCTAAATCGTGGTAACATGGTGGGAGTACACAGTGACTGTACTATGTCAGTAGCTCATAGTGAGCAGCTGCGTCTGAGAGAGCAATTAAGCTCACCTGCGCCACCAGCTCGGTCTTCTACTGCGCCCTTGAGAAGGGGGCAGCTCTCCGGATTCAGGACTGAAATATGAACGACAAAAAACCCAAGACGTGCCAGGTTCCCATGGAAAATTCAATATTGTGACGGTCACGTCCGCCAGGTGGAAGGCCGGAAACAACACCTGTTGTCAAGGTAAGACAGGCTGACTCTTGTTGCCCTGTGCTAGGGATTAATGCTAATTGTTTGGTTTAATGAGCAGTGTTGCAACACTTTGACCGGCTGTGTATGGCTTTGCTAGAGAGAGAACGAGGCCGCTGGGTTGTCTGTGCTGTATGCGGTATCAGTAGTGTGTGACTGGCAGGTGCCTGTTAAGATTTAGCATTCAGAAATGGCAGAGTGCATACTGATTTGATTTTGGGATAGAAAACACTGCAGAAATAGCAGAAAGGGCCACCTACATGTTTTTGTTGAGGGATTCACTGACGTTTGTTAGAACAAATATGCATATGCAACTGATTTAATTATACTGAATCAAATCCTCTATTGGGGCACACAGTGAAACGTTGCGTGTAAACATTGTATCCATCTCATATGAGCAGGTATGTTTTTTGTTGTCTGTATGCTTTTCAGGCAGCAGTTTATTCCCCTGTGTTCTTTGATTTGTGCTTTAAGCAGACATAACAGAAGCTTGTGTGTGTGTTTTATTTTTTTTTCATGAGTGTGTTTGTGTGTGTGTGTGTGTGTGTACTAGGGCTGGCCCGAATGCCATTTTTCAGCCTTTGAATATTCGTTGGTTTTTCCTAGCGCATATTCGTTCTAGAAAAACACACCATCAAAAACAACATAGAAAAATAAAATAATAATAATAAAAAAAATAAATAAAAAAAAACGTTAAATAAAAAAAAACGTTAATAATCCCTATATTCTCCCTGGAACCGATTTTGACAGTATCTGCATATTTTGTTGAAGATTTACGCGCTCGGAGGTGAAGTAATGGATGCTCTATGACACTTAGTGATGTAATATCCTCCTAAATGAGCAATACTACTACTACTACTACTACAATATTACTAACTTTAATATCCAAATATAAAATTATTTGATGACATTATATTGCAGTACTAGCTTCTTGCAAAAAAAATGTTTAAAAAAAAAAAACAAAAGCTCCTAATACTAATGTAAGCTCCGAATACTAATTTTCCGAACGAGTATTCGAATATTCGAATAATTCGGGCCAGCCCTAGTGTGTACATTCTTTACTGATCTTTATTTCTGTGCAAATGCAGACATTTCCTCGGTTTACATCTCTGCAATGCCTAATTAACCCCTCTGTAGTTCTCGCTGTTACGTGGCCGCACATACATTACAATGTTTCAACGCTAGAGTGAGGATTTTGAGCTCTGTGGGCGCTGTTATTTTTCTATAATACTGCTTTTATGAGAACAAGACACCTCCATGGTGAGAAATGAGTTGGTAGTAGTGTTGTACATCAAAGGAGGTAATGACATGGATGACTGTGCTAATTAAATCCAGGAGCTGTGGTGAGCATCGGGGCGTTCCATGGAAGGCTGGATTATTATTTTTTTTTTTACATTTTGATGAATCATATCAGACGACCATTTGAAATAACGGCTTTTGAGAACAACTGCCTTTATTTTTTTTCTGAATTAGATTTATTTATTTATTCCAAGTGACTTGAATGAAGAGCTATACATTCCACCCACCCCCCTGTATCCCTCTACAGATAACTAGACACTGGCTCCACCGAAAGAGACAGATATCTGTAATTCAAGTGAGTGTGTGTGATCTGGGGGGGCTGAAGGTTGTCTGTCTGTCATCTCTGTCTGCTTCCTTTCCACACTTGAAGCTCTTCACTCCCTCTTCTCTTCTCCCTTTCCTTCCTTTATGCTAATGAGAGTAGCCATGCTCTCTCCCTCACCGTCACACACCCTGACCATTTCACCTGATCCCCTATAAGCACCGATTTCACTTGATCTCTCCCCCTCCGGCTACACATTACTGATCATCATGTTTGCGGCTCTCTCTCTCTCTCACACTCTCTCTCTCTCTTTTGTAAAGGGATAGTTCAGTATTTTTAAGTAGGGTTGATACGCTGCACTGCACCGTCAGAAAGCCTTTTATTGGTGCACTTTTTTCAACTGTACTTTGGCCATGTTTTCCTACGCCAACTCATGCCACTCAAGTGTCATGTATCAGATGGCAAATCAGCAGTAACACAAATCCTAAATGTAGGCGATTGAATGGATATTTAGCTTTAAGGTAAAAATTTACACTCACCGACCATTTTTTATTTTTTTAGCCTGGCACCGCCCTCCTACCTACTTCCGCTCAATTTTCATTTCCTTTCAGTAGTCGGTCTGGGTCCGCGGTATATTCTGATTTCTGAATAGAACAATGAGTTCACTGTACTCCAATGGCGTGGACAGTCACCAGATCTCAACCCAATAGACCCCCTTTTGGGATGTGGTGGAACGAGAGGTTCACATCACGGATGTGCATCTGACTAATCTGCAGCAACTGTGTGATGCCAATATGGACAAAAACCTCTGAAGAATGTTTCCAAAAAAAGAATGAAAGAATGCCATGAAGATTTAATGCAGTTATGATGGCCAAATAGGGTCCAACCCGGTACTCGCAAGTGGTACCTATTAAGTGGCCAGTGAGTCTATATACATGGGGAATACACGTTTTTCAACAGGCCCCATCTGCAACGGTACAATGCTGACTCCTGCTCCTTTAAAATTACATAAGGTAGACTAACCATTAGAGCTGCAACGATTAATCGATGAATCGATTATTAATCGATTATTAAAATAATCGCCAACTATTTTGATAATCGATTAATCGTTTCGAGTAATTTTTGAATAAAAAATGTCCAAATTCTCTGATTTCAGCTTCTCAAATGTGAATATTTTCTGGTTTCTTTAATCCTATTATAACAGTAAACTGAAATATCTGTGTGTTTTGGACAAAACAATACATTTGAGGACGTCAACATGGGCTTTGGAAAATTGATCAACATTTTTCACCATTTTCTGACATTTTACGGACCAAAACACTAATCGATTAATAATCGATTAATCGAGAAAATAATCGACAGATTAATCGATTATCAAAATAATCGTTAGTTGCAGCCCTACTAACCATGCATAAGTACGTCATACAACCCCTCTTCAAAATTACTGAACTATCCCTTTATACAAACCCGTTGGGGCCTTGGTCAGCCCCTCTGTCTCTCTCTTTCTCCCTCTCCCTGTGCTCATGGCCCCCGCGGTGACATCATTTAATATTGGTGGTGTCGTAGTAAAGGGAGAGGAGGCTGTGGTTGTCAGTGTGGCGCGAGGGGCCCACATTGATTTAGCACTAGCATCACACATGGAGCATCTCTCTTTATTTTATTAGTTGGCCACGGTCAATCTGAGCCAGTGACAGGGAGGTGGGGCACATCAACAGCACAGTAGCAGGATATAAAAGTATTTACCATACATTCATGTTGAAACAATGTGGGCGATCTGGGAAAGCATTTAACTCTTTCCCCGCCAGAGTTATTTTTAAAAGTTGCCAGCCACCGCCAGCATTTTGACAAAAGTTTGTTGTGTTTCAACACCCCAAGAAAATTCTGTTTCATAAACATATAAACATGGAGTATACCAACATAAAGATCAGAGCTTGTAGTTTTGGAGAAAAAAAACTTTTTTATTTTAGATGCTTTCCTTTTTTTTTTATGAACACTTGAACATCGGCCGTTTGCATCAAAAAAGCCTCTTTATAGACAAAAAGCTGAGAAAACAAGGTTTTTGTCAAAGACATACATTTTCAAGCTGAAAATCAACTTTGAATGTCTGTTTTTAATTTTTCCCCCTCACTCACACATGACAGCTTCAAGTTTCTTTTCACCCTATACAATGAAAAACAATAGAAATATTTCATCTTCACGAAACAAATCGGCTTTCTATTGGTTTCGGTGCTGATTTTCGACTTGGCAGCACTCATTGTTTTACATTCCATTCCATTCATTTTACATTACAATGCAATACAATACAATTTAACATTTCAGTTTACATTTCAATACATTCATTTAATATTTACCTTTCGATACAATCATTTTACATTTCAGTTTACCTTTCAAACAACTTTTTTTTTTTTTTTTTTTTGCAATTTATGTCTAACCACCACACCTCCATACACTCATTTTACATTTCAGTGTTCTGTTTTGCTACATTCATTTTACATTTCAGTTTTCCCTTTTGATAGATTCATTTTACATTACAATTAACATTTCGATACAATCACTTTACAATTCAGTTTACATGTCAATAAAGAATGCAAGTTTAAACGTTAAACCCACTAGTCATGTGCAACCCTAACTTTGATATATTTATTTAACATTTAATTAATTTTATATTACATTTAATTTATTTTACCCTTTGTTTCATTCTATATTGATTGACCTCACATTCTTTACATGTTGTTGACTTCTACCAGTAGGTTACATCTGACCTATATTGCAACCTCAACTGACAGTTTTGTGCATACTCAACTTCATTCTTCATAGTGTGCTTTTGAGTGGTACAATGTGTAACATTCCCCAAAATGTAAAGGGACACCACAACCTTGACAAACGTAGGATGTCTCCCTACGCAAGCCCTTTCTTGCACAAACCCTACATCTTCTTGTTGGGTGCTGCTTTTTTGGAGTTGCCATGATTGGAACAAGCGCATGGTTGGCAACATTTTTATCTAGTCTTCTGCCAGGGTCAGCATTGTAAGGTGCTCTAGGGTTAGTTTGAGGTGGAGGGTCATTTTGTTCTCTCTCGCTAGCTTCCTCACTGACACTAAGTTCTTGTTCTGCACTCTCTTGGCTAGTCCATGCCTTTACTACATGTTCAATGAATGACAGAAGTGTCGTACATTTTCCCTGTGGGTTTTTTGCTTTGTAAATGACAAATGCATTGAACAAGCTGATCTGGAACAGATAGGTGACAAATTTCTTGGTCCACTTGTGTGACTTGCGGACAAAGGGGTAGTACACTATATTCTGGTCCAACTTGTCAACCCCATTCATTGAGTTGTTGTACTCTACAATGCATGTTGGCTTTTGCACTCTAACTCTATCCCGTTGGCCCCTCTGCCAAACCTGGGTGTTTTCCATACTGTTCTGATGGAATGTTGTGGTCATCTTTACAATTTTTTTGTCACGCCATGCCAAAATCATAACACTTTCATTGTGCCGCATCATTGTTTCCCCATGCCTGAGGTCAGCATTTCCTACATCTCGAATGGCTGGTGGTTCCCCTCTGTTCTTTCTTAGTGTACCACATACATGGGTATTAATACCAAGTAAGCGCTTGCTCAGAGCTACAGAGTTGTAGAAATTGTCCATGAACAATTTGTAACCATGACCTGCTAGCCGATCAAGGAGAAGAATGACTGTCTCTTCAATGGTAGCCCCTTGCCCACAATAGGGCTTCATGTTAAAACAGTACCCTGTTTCTGAATCGCACAGGATGTAGGATTTTATCCCATATTTGCAGGGTTTTTGGGGATTGTAAACCCTGAACGCTAGGCGTCCACGCCACAGAAGCATACCCTCGTCTATGCAGATGTTTGTGCCAGGTTGATACATTTCACGGAATTTGGACAGAAGGTAATCTAAAACCGGGCGGACTTTGTACAATTTGTCAGTATAATTTTCTGGTCTTGTTTGGTTATCACTAAAATGTAAAAATCTCCATATCATTTCGAATCTGTTGCGAGACATAACCTTACTAAAATAGGGGGTAGCCAGCATTTCATCTGTTGACCAGTACATTTCAATGTCCGGTTTACGAACAATTCCAGTTAGGAAGAACAACCCTAGAAATGTTTTCATTTCAGAAACAGTGACAGGTTTTCAATCATGTGTTCTAGCATGTGGTGCATTGCCTTTCTCATTTTGGATGTACTGGTCAGCATACAGGTTTGTTTGAACAACAATATTTTCTATCAGTTCATCAGAAATGAATAAGTGTACATAGTCAGCTGGATTATCTGAATCAACAACAGCGGCATCATTGATTGGTCCAGGATTTGCTGTAAAAGCAATGTCCTTCGGCAGCCAATTTCTTTCGTGCCACCCACAGATGCCACTCACAGATGTAGACGCTGCAGCAGGATGGTTCATAGGGGTCCTTGCACCAGTCACTCCACGTTGACTTGCTTGGCCCCTACCACGTCCCTCAGATCTGTGTCCCCCACTTCTCCTGCCTCGTTCCAGTGTTCGACCTATAAACAATTGTAACATTATTATTACTGTAGGCCAAATCCTATAGACTACATATAGCTACACACACAGGCTACTCTTTTTCTCTCACACACACACACACACACACACACACACACAGGCTACTATCTCTCTGTCTCTCTCTCACACACGCATAAACACACACACAATCACAAACCAACCAAATACATGGGCTTCTCTCTTTCTGTCTTCCTCTCTCTCTCTCACACACACACACACACACGCACACACACATACACACACACACATACACACACAAATACATAGGCTACACACACTTAGGCTATATAGGCTACACAAACCCACACAGAACACACACCATATAGGCTTCTTACACACACACACACACACACACACACACACACAGACAGAGAAACATTTTACTGCAACAACATCTTTCTTTTCTGAATATTTGGCATTAAGAATATCTTGTCCATATAAAATAATTGTACAGTCTACATAATAGGCTAGGCTATATTACCAAACTTATAGATACACTATTCAAATTATCTGTCTTACCTCTCTCATTATGAATGGCAAGTTCCGACGGTGAACGCGATCGGGATCTTGAGTCACCTGATGGTGGGTCTGAAATATTGTAATCTAAGTCGCCGTCACTGGACACAGCTGGGGACACAGCCGACACAGCTGGCGTCGTTTGTTGACAGGTTGACGTCTGTCGGGGATTCCTTCCCCTCCCCCTGGCACTAATACAGGCGGGGCTAAATTAAAAAAAAAAAAATTCTCACGTAATTGACTGTTAAATTAAACTCGGCGCACATTGCTGCTGAATTGACTGGCTGAAGTAACCAAAGATATGGGCGTTGTGGAGATATTTGATTTACACTGGACCAAGCAAAGCCAGCATACTGGCAAATCAGTGTGTACATTACACAGCTTTCCACATGCTGGGATGATAACAACGTAATAAATTATATATGATAAAGACAACAATAAGCAACCATTTTGAATTGATTTGAAATGTTCAGTGACTTTGCGGTGACCTGCATTAGAATGCAAAGAGGTCACTGCAAAGTCAATGAAAATGTCAAATCCATTCAAAATTATGGTTGCTTTCTGAAATATTTAAATCCCCCGTGTGGGTCAATAAAGCAGAGAATTTAAGAATTATCAGCTGGTGCACTCACACTTTTATGATTTGCGGCGTACAACACTTCCGGAATTGTACTTCCCCTGAAAATGTAAGATTGACAAGTTGTTCTGTTAAGCCTTGCCTTGTATGTCTCAAACTGCAGGACTAGGTGGAAGAAGGCCGTAACATTCCCAACATGTATATAATTTTGCCAACTACTTGATACATTTGGAACTGCTAAACATTTCTATATGCCTACCATTTGTTGTTTCATTGAAATTTGTTTCAAGAACCACTATTTGAATACTGGAATGTTTTTTTTTTTCACGTTTATTATTTCTCTACACTTTGTCGCTTTGCTGTGAGATTACCAGTGAATCATGGCTGACTTCATCATGCCTGACTCCAGCCCCCCCCTCCCCCCACACCGACTCCTTTTAAAATCAATAATTTCATCTGCTGGGTGATATTTTAGCTAGGTGCTGGTGTTCAGGCATGTGGCAGATGTTTGCAGGTCTATATGTGTTTGCAATGTAGTGTGATGCTGAAGACACAATACTGCAGGTGTGGAACCGGGGGCAAAGGAGACCGTGCTGTGGGACATATAGAGTGATAACACCTATTGGGCCTTATGCGCCAACTCCCAGTGGAAAGGATTGAGCGTCTGCCATGAGTGTATTCACATGCAAAACATGAATACAAAAATATCAAAAAACGCAGATACAATGTCGAAGAGCTGTTGTGTGCAATGGACTGCACTCAAAGATGCAGAGAGACTTCAGGCACTTTTCACAGACCGCTGAAGGCTGAACAGAAGCAGATGTCGCTACCATTTTGTGACGGGTATTATTTTCACAAAACATTTTTCAGGTGAAGTCATACTTTGGGTTCTTTTTGGACTTGTAATGACACCGTTTGACAGCTTGTCAACTTCTCTCTGGATGATAGCTCAGTCAATTTGGTGCAAATCCTTATTTCAGTGACTCAAGTGTCTCCCCCTAAATTACTCCATGCTGGAACTAGCTGATTTCACTTTCCTATTTGGACAACTATGTATTATTTTCCTTTTCTGGCCCTGGGGCATATTGAAATCACAATTGACAGTCTCAATTTGTCAAATCTGAAGAAAGTGTGATTTTAAGTATACCTTACATCAACTTAAGAACAAAATACCATTATACATGATCTTGATGTCTGTGTTCTATAAAAATACAACTCCTACAAACTTGCTTTATCGGTGATCTGATTTTAGCAAAGCTGACCACCAAAAGCCTTTCAGAAGACAAAGCGGGACTTCATGGTTTTGATTAGACTGCGCCAATATATTGATGTCCATTGTGAGGATGTCGGTGGGGATTCAAGGGTACAGCAGGTGATGGAATATGTCATGTAGCATTCGATACCGTGTGTATTTGTGTCAAATGGCTGTGGGGGGGATCGATCCGCCTGCAAAATGATGTATGCGTGTATCATGTGATGAGGTGTGTGTGTGTGTGTGTGTGTGTGTGTGTGTGTGTGTGTGTGTGTGTGTGTGTGTGTGTGTGTGTGTGTGTGTGTGTGTGCGCTTGTGTGAAAAAAGAAAATACTGTTTGTGTGATTCATAAGATGGAACCCGCCCGGCTATAAGAGAACTCATTAGACTCCTGTCGTCTCAGCTCCCGGTAGGAAAAATACCTGGCATCTGGGAGTTTATATTCCCTCTTCTTTACAACTCTCTCTCTCCCTTCCCCTCTCTCTCTCTCTCTCTCTCTCTCTCTCTCTCTCTCTCTCTTTATTGCTTCCACACACACTGTGCCACAAAATCCAAGAGCAATCACCAATCAATCTTGTACACTCGCCGAGCCCCTCTGTCTGCCACTAACCACCACTTGCCTTCTGCTGTTTCCCTTAGCCCACACTCAAGCCTCTGCTTCAGACACGTTCAAAAATATCCTCTTCTCCTGGCTCTCTGTATTATATCCTATTAAGGCTCATCAGGCTCATCCTTCAGTAATCATGTCATCGCTGCTTTATTCCTAACCTCTGTAGTTCTGCCGAGTCATCTGTCACTCTTTTGCCTTGTCTCCTCGACACATATGCTTGGCTTTATATAACCCCTATGTGATTCTTTGTCACTACTGATTGTATGAGTCCCCCCCCTCTCTCTCTCTCCTCACACCTACCCCATACCTACAATTTCCCTTTGTCGCCATAGAGATCCGGTCTGCTGGTTCAAGTCATGTGACAGGCTAAGTGCAGGTGAAAGAGTTTCATGGTCATCAGAGCCGGCCCAAGCCTTCAGGGGGCCCTAAGCGAAATATGTTTAGGGGGCCCCTCTCCAATGTTAGTGCTGCTGAAACTATAGATCTTTGTTAAATATCATTCACACACCCAGTGTTTTCGGCTAGTGCCTCCACTGTGCGGCTGTGCGAAAATATTTGACAGGCAAGATTCAGACCCTCCTAGGGGGGTCCGGGGGTATGCCCCCACTGGAGATTTTTTTAACCTTTTTAAAGTGAAATGCATGAATCTGGTGCACTTTGAGAGGAATATTAAGAGGCTAAATCTGAGAAATTGTGTGAACAACTAATTTGGAGACACTGGGTCAGATGAATTAGAAGCTATTGAAGAAGGACACATGGATTTTCCATACAAATATTAATATAGTAAGGCGTCCCCCTCCCGGGCCGGGCCCAGCAGCAGACCCGGGTTCGATTCCCACCCGCGGTCGTTCTCTGCATGTAACTCCCCTCTCTGCCCCATTTCACCTCTGTCTCTCTGCACTATCAATAAAGCATAACAATGCCCAAAAAATATCTTTAAAAAAATATGTATATATTAATATAAAATAAAATATTATGGAGGGTCCTCTGGGTTGGGCTTGGAGCTATTTTTCTTTTACGGGACATATTTCTCTGTAATATAGTGAATGCATTTAAATGCAGTGTGAGGAACTAAGCAGAAAAACTCTGCTGTCCAGCTACTGTATCTTTTTTTCCACAGACAAGGCTAAAATAGGCTATAGACTATACACAGTGCATGGGCAACTGAGGGCAGCCCCATTTCCAATTGTTTTTAAATAAACTCAATACACACTGTGCATGGATGTGAACATGACATGATCAGATAATTTCGGATTTCCTCCCAGATGAACTGATTACATTTTTAGGCTATTAATTATCTAGACCAAAACATTTTATTCCTTTTTTTGTATGATGACTCACATTTGCACAATATGATGTTAATATCAAACACACAAACTTAAAAAAAAAGGGGGGGGCCCTAAGCGGCCGCTTAGTTCGCTTATGCCTCGGGCCGGCTCTGATGGTCATTCACTTCACGCAAGAAAGTGTGCAAAAGAATGAAGGGCACCCAGGAAAGGTATAGGAAGCGGTATTTTCTTCTGAATTCATTAAATGCACTTGTGGAATACAGCTTTCAAGGGATAGTTCAGTATTGTTGAAGTGGGGTTGTATCTTGTATGATGTACTTATTCATAGTTTGTCTGTACCTTTTTTAATGGAGTTGGTGATCAGTGCAGTCACTAAGGAGTTTGAGTGAGACATTGTTGTAGCGGAGGTCAGCCTTGTACTGTTGCAGAGGGGACCAATAGAAATGTTTTTTTCACCATAATTAATGCCTTCCTTTTTTTTAAATGAATAGCAGTTCAATGGAATGGGGACGCAGTAGCTCAGTCCATTGGGACTTGGGTTAGACAGGATGTTTGCTTTGAAAAAAATAATTAAATTTTTTGCTTTGTCCTTAAGTTGTATAGAATGTTCAGTATACAGTAGTATGGTATGAATTTAAAAGCTATTTGAAACTACTCAAGGGCTACTAGCCGTTTGAGTCATCTGCAAACCTTCTGCTAAGGACCACGGTATTTGTGTTCTGGCAGGAAACCATGGCAATGTGCTAGGCTGTATACCACAGACAGTTATACTTTACTCCAACATCATCTTAGATGTGTAATCATGGAACGAGCTATAAAGAGACATACATTCATGGAAAATAATCATTCTTACCAAATATGGAGAAATAAACTGATTACACAGTATTAAAATGAAGCCACAGTCAAATCATTTTTATTTGAATGTGAAGGCCCTCAATATCCCAGGTTGTAGGCCTTCAATTAAAGCTGTGTAACATGCTTAAGTTGAGTTCAACAGTCCAACCTCCACCAATCTTGAGCTTCAATTTGGAAGCAAATCCTGCTCTCCATGCAGTTGATGAAAAAACTGTATGATGGAAAATAGAATCATTGTGGGCACTTCCATTAAAGTTAATCCACTGGGCCTTCTTAGATGGTGGGAGTAGATTAATATGTAGGTATCCTGTGGGCAGAGATAGTCAACTAGCTGGATGTGGTGCTATGTTACACATAGGGATACATGTTAATAGTTTTAGGCGAACAACGGTCCAAAACCATAAGATATAACGTTTTCAATACAATTGCAAAGCACCAAAAACCCAAATTTGAGACGTTAGTGGCAGAATTATAATTTTATAATAATTTTATATAATAATAATAATAATAATAATTATAATAATAATTCCAAATTGACTTTGACACTACAGAGTCAGTGGTGGTAACCACATATCGGGGCGACCGTGGCTCAGGTGGTTAAGCGGGTTGGCCAATGATCCAAGGGTTGGCGGTTCGATCCCTGCTCTGCCACCTGTATCATGGCTGTTGTGTCCTTGGGCAAGACACTTCACCCACCTTGCCTCATGTGAATGTGTATGACTGCTGTACGTTTGAGGAGGTGGTCGGAGGGGCCATAGGCGCTGAATGGCAGCCACCAGTATGACTGTGTGTGAATGAATGGAACCTGGAACCCTGTAAAGCGTCTTTGAGTGCCTTGAAAAGTGCGATATAAATCCAAAGTTAAAAAATAAATAAATAAATATATGAACATGGAACCTAGATGTGTTGTGTCTTTTGTCTATACCCGCTATCTGTTGGGTTTAATTTCAGCACATTTTTCTCTGCCTTCACCCTATTCTCCCCCAGCGTCTTTCTTTTAACCCCTCTGCTCCCCCTGCCCTCTCTTCAGCTGGTGTTATCCACAGTGTAATGGTGCTTGTTGTCTGGAGTCTGTTCCATCAATACAGTGTGTCTGGACTGTCTGGGTCAGCCCAGGGTTTACACTCCCCGCCCATCCACTCAGCCTCTATGGCCAGTCATACTCTTGTCTCATTTGTAAATAGTTTTAGTCTTCACTTCTTCGTCATGCAAGCTTTCGTTGGTTTCTTAATTCCGTATGATACAAGGCACAAGCACAAATTAGTAGAAAACCCTGAAAGAAAGGTTTTTTTTTGGGATATTCATTTTGCCTTCTTTATAATGGAAATATCACAATAAGATTCCACATCAAACCAAGAATCACGCTGTATGTTCTGCAAACTGTAGAACCCCCCCCCCCCCCATGTGACCTTTACTGTCTTGAGTGATCACCTGCACGCCACACAAGGAGAGAAATAAAGCATGCCAGGCACAAACAGGAGAACTCATAACCATTAAAGTCAGTACAGTAATTGAATGAAAGGTAGTCCACTGTTTTAGTGTATGCAAGGCACATATGTGTCCTGATAAAACGGCAGGATGCAGGGCTTTCTGGTTGGTACAGGTGTTGCATCATTTGATTTAACGGGCTGATTCAGTGTTTAGATTGGGCTTAGTCAGATGTGAAATGGCAAAAGAGGGAATGCTATCATTACAACGGGTAATTTCACACAATGATGGATTGACAGAATGCACAGTTTACGTTCCTCATCAAATGCTCTCGAGTGTGTTTGCACCTCAGCATGTGAATACCTGGCTGTTTGTGTTTCCCGTATTTGACTCTGGGTGTGTGTTTGCACTGGTGTGCTCAATGTGTGTATGGGGGAAGACAATCCGCCAGGCATTCCTATCAGCTGGTACATTCTTATCTTTGAAGCCCACATAAACACAATTGCACATCAGTATGCAAGAAAGGATCTGTGTGGTGGTTATAAAATAGGAAATATTTGTGTGTGTGGGGAAGCATATGTGTTTGTTTGCATTTCCCTGCATGGGCTTAGATAGCAGGTTGTCTGCCACCATGGCATATGGTGTGCACCCAGGTGATGAGCCAGTCTCTAGTACAGGCCTCTAGTGTGTGTTTGTGTGTTTTTGTGTGGTTGATTTTATGTGTGTTACTTTTTCACTCTGCTGACCATCTGTGCCCTGTGCTTCAAAGCAGCCCTTTCTGCCCAGTCCGGTAGACAAATGAATTATTAAAGTGCCTTTGCAGATGACACTCTAACCATTAGTTACTTCCTCTCTGTCGTGACAGACACAGACTTGAGGAAACAATCATTCAGAGTCCCATGCCGTCATCCCTCCTACCTGGTCACCTATCATCCCTGTGTGCAACTCACTGGTCCACTACTCCTGTTCACATATACTCATCTTTGACATCCACTTGTGACTTCAGCACTCCTTTATTACCATTGTCTGCTTACTTGATCACTCTCTGTCCTCATTACCTCATTGCTTTGCCTCTCAAATTACTCCATGCTTAATTTGGTCCCTCTCTCTCTCTTTCTCTAGTCCTTTCTCACTCTCCCTCTCATTCTCTTAATGTCCAAAAAAAAGTCAATCTTTCTCTCAGCTCCGGCCTGGGGGACTGCAACCGCTTGAGGAATCCAATAAGGTTGATTAAGTGATGACAGTATAATTACAGCGATGGCAGAGGCACAATCAATCTCTTGTTTCCTGAATGGGATAAATGAGGCGACCTGGGTCATCAGCGAATAGGTGACAGGTTGACTCTGCACACACTCAGATGGAGACTTAGTGAAATAATCACATTCGTAAAAGGCATGAGGTATTTGTCTAGAACAAAGTACAACTTCAAAAAAGTTACTTGGCAGGGGTGTGGTACCAACCTATGTTATTGTGCTGCTTGTGAAGCTCAATTTTTTTTTTCAAAGATAATTTTTTGTAATTTTTCCACCTTATTAGACCGAATTGGAGAGCCAGTTAAAATGGGTCAAAGAGGGGAATGACATGCAGAGAACTGTTCTCTGCATGTCAGAGATTTGAACCCGGGTTTGCTGTCAGGCCAGAGGGGGGATGCTCCAACCACTATAACATGAGCACCCCTCGATCAAGCTCCATTTTTAACAGTAAGACCATCTTAAGGCCAGGACACACCGGTCCGACTACCCGAAAATGGAGTCTGCCGTTTCAGGCAGCTCCAGTCTGCCCGTCGCGGCCAAAAAAGTGCCAAGAACACACCGAGCCGACTTCTGACTTTCCGTACGCTGTGCGCTTGCGCGGGACGTAAATGTCTCCATAACAGCAGGCGGCGCTAATCTGTATTGTGGCCCAAAAAAATACGAAAGCCAGAAATGATGGGACAGCTGTCTAGTCAATGAACATAGATATAAATACGTATTTATATCTCTGGACCATAAAGAGCACAATTCTTAGCAGTGTCGAGCATGGTGTCGAGCAGTCAAGAAGGGTTGATGCATGTGAATACTCCCTGAACGAAACAAACAAACACATTAAAACAATGGCTAGTGATGCAAAACTGTTGGTAGCATGGTTGTTAGCCGTTTGTGCTACCCGCCTCACTTCCGAGCTTCACTGATTCGCTAGCCCTCCACCAATCAAATTGCTCCAACTGAAAGACTGCCCGCCGCCGATTGAACATGTTCAAACATGCCGATTGAACATGTTCAAACATGCCGATTGAACATGTTCAAACATGCTCAAAACATGTTCAATCGGCTCAAAAGAAGCCCGACGACATCTACGACGACCGACGTCACGGCACACACCAAACAGATTTGTGTACCCGCACCCTCCAGACACTCTGACAGCGATTATCGGGCCAGTGTGTCCTGGCCATTAGTGCATCATTTTAATCTGTGCTAGATATTTGTAAAAGTTCTGCAAAGATGCCATCTCTGCTCATGTTTTTCAGGTGTGATCTCATACAGTGAAGAGGGTACTGTTAAAGGAATTCTATCATTAAACAACCCAAGTGTTTGTAATAAAAGCATTTGAGTCAGGCATCTTCGTGGGAGATGGAGTTTTTACTTGCAACAGCAAATGCAAGGGAATCAACATGCATCACAAGTGTAGCTTACATGATTGAGACAAAGACTGAACAGTTTTACATGAGATTATATGCAGTGAGATGGTGTATGCGAAAACACACAAGGTTTGTGTGTCCAGGGCATTGAGTTTCTTGCAAGATCTGGGGGATGAGTTTTAATTGCGCAGAGGTTCTTATCTGAGAACGGAATGTGGGGAGTCTCTCTCTCTCTCCTTCCTGCAAGGACATTCACAGTACCTCCATGTATGGAGCCATAAACACATAGGCCCCTAAGTTCAGTAGGACAGAGGTTACAAGCAGAAAAGACGTAATGTACCTTAATTAAATGTTATAATATATATATAACGAAACAAAGTTTTGTTGACATTTCCCCACTTGTTATAAAATTGAATTAAACATACATGTAACACATCTAAACAAAAAGGCAAATATGAGTAAATATATTTCATTCAAGCAGAATATATATATCAAGTCAACATCACAGTCAAACGTGCTGGTGCACAATGCCTTTGTACAGTTTCAGAGAGGACAGTCTTTGCCAGTAGCCAGGGAACAGGAACCTAGATCTTCTTGATGGTCAACAAGTCCCTTTTTGGCATCCCGACGCAAAGTGTCCTTTTTAACACAGTCACTGGGAATGGTTAGGCATCCAATAGTACCATAACCTATTCAGATTGTTCCTCAGTGTCCAATTCGTCCTTATTGAAGCATGTCAGCTTTGTCTTCTTCTTGCATCTGAAACAGAATGAATATGAGCAGTAACACGTTTCTCAAAACAAATGCTCATCATTCTGCCAGGGTAAACAGCTTTCAACATATCATCCCATCCGCATTGCTTGCTCTACATGTCATAATTCACGCACAACAACATAACGTTTTGGATAGGTTTGATTTCATTCTTGAGTTCACGTTTTTGTCTGTGTCGGGTAGCCCAAATAAAAATGTTTTATCACTGAGGCATTTGCCCCTTCCCCTGTCTCCATGTACACAAGGCACACACAGGGCTTAAAACACACACACACACACACACACACACACACACACACACACACACACACACACACACACACACACACACATTCTTTCATCACGAGAAGCTCTCTACTTCTCCAAATCTGACATGGTGTTATATTAAGTTAACTCAGCTTGGTTAAGTATAGGTATCTTTACAGTTAATCAGTTTTTGAATCAATTTATATCAATAATACACATTATGATCACATTTTCAGCATAAAAATCCCCTTAACTTTTAGTTCCAATCAAAGCATTGAACAATTCTTTTCAGTGAACATTTTCATATAAAAAGAACACAAAAGGAAGTTTCTGCTGGGACTTCAAATGACTGACTGCACCTTTAATCTTTAAAGAGGACCTATGATGCTTTTTGAATTTTATGACCTATAAACGTTGTTATGATGATTCATAGTCATGCTTAACCATACTAAATTATCAAATAATGACTTACATGCATTTCGACATATTCCCTGCTGACCGTCTGGGGTGTCTGTGCAGAGCACTAAACACTATTCTAGCCAGTCGAGATAGTCACGTCTTCAAAGCGGTCTACCCTTTCATAATTTGTGACGTCGCATAAAACTTTGTGACGTCTCCACGCGGATGTTTCCATGTATGGTAATGCTGTCACTTCCCTGTTCGCGTCTGCCTCGCGCCCTTATAGGTCCATGCTCGCGCTTCCCGCCACTGAAAGTGTTCCGGAAGAAAGGTAACCAATCACAACGGAGTGGGGTTTGCAGGAGGGGGGGAGGGGAGCGGAGATGGCCGGCACAGGCGGAGGGGCCGAAGCACACACACTCAAGTGTTGACAGGATGTGCTGGATCGCCAAAATAAGAGAAAGAGCTTCCCGAAAATCTACATAGTTTTTTGTGATGTGATTCGTGTCAGGTTGCTCTATAGCAGTGTAAAACAAGAAATTAAGACCAGAAAAGTAGCATAATAGGTCCTCTTTAAGGTTGACTATGGGGCTTCGATTGGCGAGATATTCAGCTCTAAACTTTAAAGCGTTTAGCAATTTAATCAGATACCAATTTAAACCTAGAACACCTCATGTGAAGTATTCTAAACAAAACAAAAAGGTCCACTCTGTAGATGTAGACTATCGACAAACAAAACAAAACAAAGATGTGAGACTTATTTTTTTGGTTAGTGTTAAGATCTCAAAACACTAGCAAAAATGTAATCACATTTTTATATAGTGACTTGTAAACACTAGTAGACTTAGCTTTGATCTAGTGTAAGACCACAAAACACTAGTACAAATTGTGACAAGTTTTTCTTACTTAGTGACCCACCTTTAACACTAATCACGGCTTTTTGTTCTTCCTAAACAGTGAAACCTCATAAACACTCGTATGTTGTCTAACAGTAGCTTTTTCAGCCGCAACCAATTGTTTTCATAAATTAAACTCTCAGTTTTATTCTAACTTCCTAGTGTTATGAAACAGAAGATAACTGCAGACGTGGTTCTTTCAGATATCACCTGTCTGAATAAAAGGGAATACTCTGAATCCCACATCTAAGGGAATACTCAGAATCCCGCATTTATGGCCAATTTACGTGCACGGCAAGACTTTTTTTGTTGTGAGTGTATTTTCTCAAACACTACAGGTTGAGATATTTTTTCTCTCTAGTGCATCTTCCCAAACACTACGATCAGTTATTCTCCCCACATGGTAAAACCAAGAGAAATACTGCTTCATAAACTAGTTTAGCTCAACAAAAAACATAAAACAAAGGAACCACCCTAATCCCTGGACAAAACAAACAACAAAATCAGCTGTTTTATATTCACCTGATTCGAAGAAAGCCTCGACTCGCTCAGTTCTGGCTCCGGATTCCGTCACCCCCTCTCCGTCAAAGTCGAGTCTGCTGACGGCCTCTCCCTGTAGCAATGAGCTGGAGGTCTTCTGTGGAGAGTCGCAGACTCCCCCGTCTCACGTGCAGACTCTTCTTGTCCAGAGAAGAGGATATTGGATCCGGCTCACTCGAAGGACCATTATGTTAAAGGAATTCCATCATTAAACAACCCAAGTGTTTGTAATAAAATAATTTGAGTCAAGGCAGGTTTGAAATCAGGTGAGGTTTTACTTGCAACAGCAAATGCAAGGGAATCAACATATGTCACATAAGTGTGGCATCATGATTGAGACAAAGATTGAACAGAAATAGCAGAGGTTATATGTCTGAGAAATGTGTAGGCGTATACACTCGGTTTGTGTGTCTCGCCCTTGTTTTGCTGGCGAAAGCAAGAAACATTTTTAATTAGGCAGATACTCCCAGAAACTCATATCAGCAGGTGTTCTTCTTTATACAATATCCTTGAAAACAGAATATGGGAGTCATTCATTCCTCCAAAGCTTCCCCATGAACTCTCAACCACTGTGCACATGAATGTCTTCTTCAAGGCTACAATCAGTAGGTGTTGTACTCTTTGGAGTTCTTTAAGTTTACTGGGACAAAGTTCAACAGGCAGAAAGCTGTTTGAGCATTAAAATATTATACAATCATAAGGCAAATTAAATTTTGTTAACAGGTACAGTGAACTATTTCCTGATTAGTAATGTCACTGGCATCTGAGTATTTTGCTATTTCTGCTAGATGAAGGTTCTCTACCTAAAACAGATTGACAAAGGCTTAATTAACAGGTGCAGCGCTCCAACTGAAATGCATGTTTGTAGATAAAAGCGTATTCTTCTGGCCTTTTTCTTGATCTTATCTTAACAGGACCAGACTGTGGAATTGTTTCCCTCCTGTTTTGTTGCTGTTGGAGTGTGTGCTGTCTTGTTTACTTGCTGAAGTCTAGTAGCAGGTGGCTTGGCATCTGGTCAACATGCTCATAACCCCACAAAGCTCATCTCATCACTTCATCTTTCCGGTCGTATGGTCATCATTAGCAAGTGTTTGCAGATATGATCATTTTGCTTGTGAATATCTTTGGTGGTCCATAATGAAATTTCACTGTGATTTTCACAGATGGGAAACCGGGAGCTCTGAGTGAAACCAGTAATGTACATATACAGGAGAGAATATGCTAAATGTAAGCTAAATCATTTAAGATAACAAAAATAACAACATCAAAACACTTCTGCCATAATCAAATGAATGTTTATAAAGGCTTTCTCGTCTGAATATCTTCAAAACCCTGATCGTCTATGAGAATAATTGAATTTAATATTAAAAAGTCCTTCTGCACTTTAAAGGGTCAGGTGTGCTGGGTGTTTTGACATGGGAACAGATGGTGCCTTTCATCTTAAAAGACTTAGGAAAAGAGCCATATTCATGGTCATAACTCATTGAGACGCCCCCACTCCTTTTTGAAGGGAAATTAACCAGAGTTAAAAAGGCTTTTGTCAAGCTAGACAATCAAATAATTAATGGCAGCTTGGTGAATATTTTAATATCTACAAAGAAACTGAATGTGCCAGCTGTTTCACTTCACAAGATAGTGAATAATGGCCGTGGAAATTCATATTTCAACGAGACGATGGCTTCGGTTCCAACGGGTGATTTTTCACAGCCGATAAAATGGCTGAGTGTATCAAAAGATTTACAGAAGTTAACGGAACAAAATGTACAATACAAAATAATAAGACACATTTTGTCATGTTGGGGCTGATATCAAAGCAACGCCAGACATCAAACCTATCAGACACATTTCCCTTTATACTGCCATGGCTCAACACACACATGCACAAATGTGCACTTAACATGCTCATCAGATTTCATGTTCACTCCATTCCTCATTGACTCACCATCTCTTGCTCTGTCTGTCATACTGTTTTCTCTCTCCCTCTCTCGGTGCTCCACCATGCCTTTGAAACGACTGTCAATATTGACTTCTTTTATTCATTTAATTGACATTGCTCGTGCTGACACTGAGACCTTGCATAAACAATGACGCAACTGTTTGGAAACTCCGTGTGATGAACCATAAAGGGGAAGCGGGAAAACGAGGGGAGCAGGCAGCACTCATTCCTCCCTCCTACCCTCATCCCTTGTCAGTCCATTGGGAGGAGAAGCTTAAATACTTTGGAGCTGGAGTGTCTGTCTTTCACACATCAAACGATTTGTTTTATCCGGTTCATATTCTCCCCTTCAGACCCGGCGCTGCCTGATAAGGCTTTGATGATGAAATGTAGAGGACATCCGCGCATTATATCGGAATTGGCTTGCATGAAGGTGTGTGTGTGTGTGTGTGTGTGTGTTTTTTGTTGCTCTACAACAATGTAATTTCAGATCAGCTCCTGCTCAGACAGGGATGCCAACTGCCCGCTCATTCTCACCACCTGTGCTGCCCAAAGAACAGGTGGTCATTCTTTACCTCTCTTTTTCACAGTCTCCCTTTTGTATTTCCCCACATTTTAATTCTCTCACACAACATCGTTACAATAAATTAAATCAAATCAAAATGTTCATAAAAACATGTGTTCAAAGTGAGTATCCACAGGAAGAGATGAGTCAAGGTACCATTTATTGTACATATAAAATACAAAGCAGCTCCTTAAATCGACAGGGGTGAATTTTAAAATACGTGTAACAAGAGAGAACGTGGTTGAATTCTTAAAAAACATCAGAGTTCACCCAACTGGCAGATATTTTGTGTTCCCAATTTGAATGGCTTTTAGATGGTCTAGTGCAGTTTTGTTCTAGTGTCTGACAAATGCAATTACTGCAGTACAAATAACATCCCCAGACCAGGATAAAATCAGATAATTTGGTTAAACAGATGAAAGCTCAAAATTCTTTCTTGCGTCTTTTGATTCATAGCCACTTTAAAGTTATGCATCTAAAAGTGTGTGTGTGTGTGTGTGTGTATTTCAATATTAACACATTAATGTAGAAATAGTACATATTAAACTGGTGGATTTTGAGGACCAGATTTATTTATGTATGTATTTATTTATTAGATCTCCTACACACAAATTCACTCTAGCAATAAAATGTGCCTTTTGTAGATTATCATTGTTTAATTCTGTTCTTAAAGCTCACAGTGATGCTGAGGAACGTTGCAGCTGCTTGTCTTTGACAGGTCACATGCTGTCGTTAGCTGGGACTGACTGACAAGTCCCCATATAAAATGAGCAGCGCCTTGTTAGCTTGTTTAATACAGCAATTATGGTTTTAAAGGTTTGCTAACTCCGTCTGTTGCTGGTGCTTATCTGACAGGAAGTAAACTGAGCCGTGATATGACCAGCTAGTGTCCAAACATTGATGTCACTACTGTTGTGTGAGTCATACCACCTTCTTCGAAAAATAAAGTTTACCTCCAGACATTCATACACCGTCCCATAACACCGGCCAACTCAATTACTTTAAGTGCTTTTACTCGTGATATTGGTTGTCATTTGTCTTTTCACTCTGATCTCACGTAAACAAGTTTTATTTTTCCCAATTAATAAACACTACTGCCTTTTTATCCACTCTCTATTTTTAATGCTTTTACTGAGAGTAACCAGATTAAGATATGAGTGTTTTGACAGACAACTAGCTCAACTCTTTTGATCATGTTATGCTCATTGTTATTTTTTAACCTTATCACAAGTGGGATGGCCTGTTTTAAACTGTTGACATGACATAGCATTAGCAGGGGACATAGGGGAGACCGGGGTAAGTAGGCACACTTTTTACTCTAGTGAGAATTGCTCATCACCTAAACATCTTTCAATAGTCATTCCTACATTAAATTGAAGCTTAAGGTGTTGGCTTAATGTGAAACCCTCACTTCTTCTAACGTATTGTAATAAAGAAGAAATTTACCATCAAAGACACTCTAACACATTGTGACAAACCAACCCCATCAAGGGGTCGGTTGTCACACACTATGGGGTTGTTTATCACAATGTTGTCTTAATGGGAAAAATCTTAAAAAGAAAGCAGAACTACATTTGAAAGTTTAAATTCATTGTCAAGTTGAAAAATAGGCCTGCATAACTTTATGCATCATAACACAAAATGAGCAAGGAATTAACAAAAATTAAATCCATATTAAGACCAACATACTGTATGTAACAAAACAAATAGGTCTAACAATAATAGCCTACTCAACTAGGATACACACATTCACTATCTGAGTTACAGTGATGGCAAATGTAGGGTCTGCTCACTCTAACTAAGCAGAGATCGTGTGCCCACCGGTTGCACATACAACACTTCTCCCTTACCTTCCCTGAATGGGTGCTGGAGAATGTTTCCATACAAACCAAACACAAACTATCCTCTTCATCTGATGAAGATTCCTCCTCCTGTCTCTTTCTCTTCTGTTTCTTCTTCCCCAGCTGGGGTGGAGTGCACTGGGGTGCAGTAGCCTTGGCAACTGGTCCAGTTTGGGATGCACTGGGTCGTTTTGATTTTGTTGCCCTTTTTCTCTTTTGCATGCTAGCTACCTTTCCTGCTCAATTATCTCCTTCTCGCGAAGAGGAACCGAGAAGCAAGCTCGCGAGGAGCGCCCTTTTTCCTTTTCCTTCCCTCGACGTTCACGGACAGTCATTGCCGTCCTCCTGGACGTGAGTGAGTAGAGTGTTTATTTAGCTCAGAGGAGCGAAGAGGATTCCTTTCTACAAAACAGGCCTGCAACGGGGGGTTTTATAAAGGACTCTTTTATTTGGTTTTATTTATATTATGCCGGCTTAGTTTAGGTTATAACGGAGTGTAAATGCACATGTGTATTTGTTAATAGCCTACTGGTTTAAGCTGTGGGATATTCAAAAAGGTTTCATTGCATTCCCATTTCTTTTGTATTGATGAACACAGTTTAAAAGGAACTTTTGATAAACCAAGTCTCTGTGATACGTACAGTATCTTATATTTTATTTTGGAAAATAAGTAAACATTTAATTACTTACTTTTTTGTTTGTCTGCTTACTCATACATTGGAGTGGTGATATTGTGCATGTTAAAGAAATATTAAGGGTACTGTTTGCATTTGTAAATTAGTACAGGGAATCCAAGCTAATAAAACAAGTTGGGTTAAAGAACCTAGGGCCCTGCCCTCTATATTATTGGGGTAAAAGGGGCTACACCTTGAAAAGATATAATGAAATATTTGAAGAAATGTGAGGGTGTTACTCACTTTTGTGAGATACTGCAGCAGCGACTTGGCAGGGACTTTATGCAGCGGTGGTTGAGTGGACGGATAATCGGCTATGGCGGTAGAGGACACCATTCGAGAATGTATGTCATCACCACCTGTTACCGTAGTCATAGCTGTAGCCCAGCTGCAGATTGGGTTTTTGACGTTGTCAGCACTACTCCAACTGTAGCAAGTAACCGTTGAGAGAGTTGCTAGTTGATATTGGGAGCCGTTTGAATATTTCCCCTATGCCCTAGCCCTTCCTAAAATGTCGCTGCTTATAGTCCCCAATGTTAGCAACGGTGGAGGGGACCTATGGATAGTTGTTGAATTGTGGCATGTCTTGGCTTATTTAAAACTCTAATAGACCGTCGTAAGTCACCTATGGAGATACAGTAGAACTACTACAGCAGGTTGCTTCTAAACGTAATAATGACAAAATGTTTTTTTGAGTAAGAGGAGCTAGGTACTGTAAGTAAAAAAAACTGGTTGCCAGCATTTTATTTAGAATGCCAAATCCCACATATGAAATGGCCTCATCACTATTTCATTGCAATACTTTGAGCTTCACAGCCATGCTGCAGCATTTATGACCACCTAAGGGGAACAGAGGGTCAGCAGCAGTACCTTCTTGCTGTTAGCAGAACAAAAGAACCAGACTGACAAACGGCTCATCCTATGTAAGGGTAACCAGCTCCCTAGCTGCATTTAATGAACTGTTTAAATCCAACTTTGTATTCAAGCTGTCCTGCAAAGAGTCTGGGGCCCAGATGTACACCTATTGTGCAGACAACTGTTTACAACATCGACATCCGAACAACAACAGAGCCCTAGAATTCTTGAGCTTCGGGCAATACTTCTCAACTAGAAATAAATGTAGCTTATACAATGATCCTTGGTGTTTGTCAGACCTTGTATATTGAGCAGCCAGTCACTGGTCCCTCAATTAATAACTTCAGCTCAAGAGTAAAGCTAATGTTGTATCAGTTTTCCATTTTTCTCTGGTTTCAGAACTAAGGTATTTGATGTGTTGGATTTCTTGTTTGGCTGTTTAATTGAACATCACACATGTACACAACCTTACATAAATGTGCCTGGTGCACATTAGTATAAGGTTCCCCTATTTGGGGAGCTGAAATCATTTTGTGAAGGATGTTATAAAGTGATCCTCTTAATTTCTCAGAACAATACGTCATTTCGGTATTACTTTGATCCTCAGAATGATTTATAACAGTCAGCTTTAACAGGATTGTAGGAAGTAAGTCATACTAACACGTACATTAACTCTAATCAGCAGATAATTTAATTAATCATAAGTTTAAATGAACACAATTATTTTATTGACATGCTATTGATCAAGATACATATCAGAAGAGGCTTTGGCAATACAACCCCATCATTATGTCGTCTGAAAAGGCTGTTGCCAAAAGCCATGGGTTGTGCGGAGTAACCTTCTGACAGAGTCTATGCACTGGTGGTGGGGAAGAGGTGAAGATCTGGATGGTTGCTGTTGAGTAGGACTTGTGATGATGATGATGTGAAAGGGACTGGAGGTGAACAGGCTGGAAGAGGGTTGCATGGATTTCTTGAATGAGAACTGACAGCAAAAAGAAGACGGGTGTTTTAAACTTTTGACAGCAACAATGTGGTTGGCTGACAGAGGTGGAGTTGAAAGCCAGAACTTTGGAGAACATGCAAAAAGAGCATGCAATAATGAGACTGAGAATAACTAATCTGTAATAAAGACTGTAATATAATTAATCTAAAGTCTTTCTGACCATTCATGATGAATATCTTTTAGTGTAATTTAACTCTGGGTGCTACATGCTGTTATTCCTGTTGCATATTTAACACCTATGGTGAAAATACATGTCAGGGTAGCATTTCTGATGTTCTGCAATGACACTTAGGGGCTGTAATCTCAATTTGTGGAACCATGTTCATACTGAGCTAGTGTTATTTGAAACATACAGGTATTTATAACTGTTTTCACAGACTGTGTTGTACTCTTAGTGACAATTTAAGTGGCAGTTGTGGAACATTTTGTTTGAAGTGCTCCTGTAGTGACAACATTTCAATTATGTGTAAAACGTATTATGATGTACAAACTAAACAACTGCTATTCAGCTGGTTTTGGATGGGCCTGTTGTCAGCGGCCACCTGACTTTGTTGTTTTCTGACCCTGGGAGTCCACGATACACAACACAGGCCACAACTTCCTCAATAAATCTACAGAGAGAATTCATATTTTTATCTTCTCCTAGTTGGATTCTTTGTCACAGAGCATGTTAGAAACGTGCGTGACAGCCTTAGTTTAGACCTGCTCCTAAACCTAAAAACACAATCAATCCAGAGGTCTCCTTGGGGAATGGTTTTTAATCCAGCCGGGGAAATGTTGGCCCCGTGTCTGGCACTGGAAATACCAGCTCATATGTCTCAAAGCTATCGCTGTGTTAGACACTACATCATGACCATGAGTCAGACTCCTAACTAAACCTGCATGGCCTGAAGCCATTACATGTGTCACTGCAGCAGCGGGCTGGAAATATCACAGCACTATACCCTTGCCACCGCTGTACTTTTTGGCATGACAAAGAGGCAGTGTTTCCGGACGTGCACAAAATCGTAAAAATGGCTGGAGCTAGTCACATCGTGGTATTACACTTCCTCATCTCTGCATCCCTCGCCTCAACCATGATGTATGATAGATGGTCCAGCTGAACGGCCTCAGCATATCCACTGTCACTATAACAACATAAAAAAATATTTCATTTGTCAAGCTGCAATCCATTTTCCAATCTGTCAACGTGTCCTGCAAAAGAGTAGAATGTTACATTTGATTAAGATTTCTCATGATTTAAAACATATGTGGTTATGTAGTTCTTGTTGTTGTTGCAGTGCAGACTAAATTAGCATGGAGAATGAAAATTAGATGGAGGAAGTTCATGTTCAGTGGAGAGCCATCTCAATTTGTACTGCAGTCTGTTATGACAGGCCACGCCGTTTTTGAAAACAGAGACCGCTCAGTGCTGTTTATAATTATACCTATTTTAAGTTTTCATTTGGAATGGTTCAAATAAGTGTTCGTTTCGTGTTTAACTTTTTGATTTTACAACAACTTTGAACTTCTCTACAAACAACCTGCGCTTCTCAAATTGCCCCTTTTTCTTTCAGGTCGTCTGCTTAACAACATCAAAAAACATTGCAAATATTTGATCCCTATTAGAAAAGTGCAGTTAAGACATTTCCATTACTTACTATCTGGATCTTTTTGGGGAATGCTAGGGTTCAATATGATCAAAAATAAACTCCAGTATGAAAAGGATACTGCATCCTTTGAAACAGCTATTAATTATGGCTCCTAAAATTGGTATGTAACTAAAATGAACAAAATAAACACAAATTAAAATTCAGTAGACCTTTTTGGTTGTTGAGAAGACGGAAACACTACAATTTCAGTGGCAGCCAAATTACTGTTCACACCCTTTGACGACAAACTGAAATAACTATGAAAAGTTAATTAAATGTCCCTGAAACATGAAATAACAAGTGCAACCTACTTATATTTTAACACCTTTTTTTTTTTTTTTACAAGCTACCGCTGTTCAAGGGCATTGTAGCATTCATAATAGCATCAGCGCTGCTTTGCCTTTCTCTGTTGACGGATCATGTTTGGGTGCAGTGTATTCAATGTTAAAGGTGTAGGCCTGTGCTTATTTTCTGTAGCCTATAGGCCTATTAAAAAAAACTTTCTATCCAGGCACGAAGCCCCAAGGCTTTCCTGTTCTGTCTTTTTACAGGAAGATTGAGTACAATGTTTCTATATACCGTATTCTCCGTACTATAAGCCGCACTGGACTATAAGCCACAGGTGTTATAATGTTTAATTACCATTATGTAAGAGTTTGTGCACAGAGGGGATTGTCGGGAAAGAGATGGCTGCTTGAGGAAGCTCCCATTTATTAACATTTCAACCATCAAGTTGCATATTTGCATAACGTATTGAAGTGTTACCATTTAGTGCAATAGTAGCTATTAGGGATGGGAACGAGTGTTTTCGCTACTCGTGTGACGCTTGCATTCCTCGAGGATCAATCGATTCCTCATTAAACTTTTTTCTATTTTTAGAAGGCAATGCATCTGTCTGCAGAACAACGGTTCACCGCAATAAAGCGCTCAATGCTTATTGTCAAACAGTCACAGTTGCCATATGATATTAAGGATTTTTTTCCACAAGTTTAAAACACATTTTCCTCACTGAAAGTAATTAAATAGACGGGCCACAATTTAAACCGATCGAGTAGGTCTGCGGTGCGGAGAGAAAAAAAGAGAAAAAAAGCATGGGCTGTAGTTGTAACAAAAAAAAATAGCCTAAGTCACCATTTAAAATAAGAAGGGCAGCAAATAATATAAAATGATTTTCCTACAATTGAAATACATATAAATAACTCACCACAGCAGATAGTTGTATTTCCAACCACGTAATGCTCACTCCGTATCCGTGAATAATTACCGCGACTAATTACTCATTAAAGGAACGTTACATTGGTCGGTTTTTGAATCCCCATATTCCCTATTGAAGGCTTCTTAACTGGTGTTGGCTCGGAGCAAATGTGCCTGAAGTAAGCCTTGCTTCTTCTTTACTTTTCTTTCCAAGCGGAGAGCACAATTGCATGCTCACCTGGAGTCTACTAATTACTAACTGAGAGTAACAGGTGTCATCTCCCCTTTTTATAAACGTAACTTGATCATCTGCTTTGAAATAATTGGTCAGTTATATTCCTGAAAATGTTCTGGAGGCAGGAGAGACCGTGTTCAGCTCCGCGGTGCCGTGAAGAACACAGGATGCGCTGCGGTGGCACGGAGGTGGCAGTTATTAGCAGTTGCTGTTTGACACAACACAACACTGGGATTGGTTGACGCCAGTATCTGATGCATTTAAAGCACAGTGTGATTCTTTAAATCTGACACAAATAATTACCTCCCCCACCAGACCAAACCTAAAATGTCCTGAGAAATCCTCCCTTATTGATCTAATTTTGACTAATGTCCCTTTTAAATATTCTGCTACAGGTGTTTTCCCTAATGATGTAAGTGATCACTGTGTGATAGCAGCAATAAGAGACACTAAGATTGTTAAGCGTAAACCTCGTTTTGTTGAAAGGCGTAATTTGAAGATGTTTGTTGAGCAGGGTTTTCTATATGATCTATATCTATTTGACTGGAGCAGAATTGCCCTTATTGATGATGTTGAAATGGCTTGGTCATTTTTCCATGAGACCTTTCATGAAATTCTAAACAAACATGCTCCTATGCGGGAGTTTAGAATTAAGGGTCGGGATAAGCCCTGGTTCGCAGCTGATCTTTCTGTCCTGCTTCATGAACGTAATGCGGCCTGGGCAAAGGCAAGGAAGTCAGGTACTGAGGCTGACTGGCTTCTCTTTCGTCAGCTGAGAAACAAATGTACTTCTCTATTCAGGAAAGCCAAATCTGAATATTATCTAACCATTACAACAGAAAATTTGAATGATCTGAGACAATTCTGGAAAGCAATAAAATCATTATCTGCTTCTAAAAACTCATATGAATTACCTTCTTGTATAGTCAAAGACTCCATTACTGTTCATGATAAGGTTGAAATGTTAAACTGTTTTAATGAGCATTTTATTTCTTCGGGTTTTTGTTCAATTCTGCCTCACATTCTGCAGTGAAATCTGTAAATTTGGGTAACAATTACCCCTTTTACAGTTGCTGAGGTTCACAAAGCCTTAAAGCATTTGAACCCTAGAAAACTGTCTGGTCCGGATCACTTGGAACCAAGGTTTTTGAAATTAGCAGCAGATCTAATAGCTGAACCATTGACACATCTTTTTAATTGGCTTCAAACAAAATCCCTATGATCTGGAAGGCTGCTTATGTTCTACCCCTACTAAAAGGAGGGGATCCAAACATGTTAAATAATTACAGACCACTCACAAACCTCTCAGTGTTATCAAAAGTCAAGGAATCCCTGGTTAGTGAGCAGGTTAAAGATTATGTCCATACTCATCAAATATTATCTGTACATCAATCAGGGTTCCGAAAAAATCATAGCACCACTACTGCTGCCATGAAAGTTTTAAATGACATCATAGAAGCTCTAGATAAAAAACAACATTGTGTATCTCTCTTTATTGATCTATCTAAAGCGTTTGACACTGTGGACCATCACATTCTGATACAGCAACTTATTAAGATTGGTTTCTCTGATCATACTGTGGGATGGTTTGTCAACTATCTCACTGACAGAACTCAGGCTACTCAGTTTGATGGATTTACTTCAGAGATGTTTACAGTGCGTAAGGGAGTTCCCCAGGGTTCAGTTCTGGGACCGCTATTATTTACTTTGTATATTAATAGCCTTGGACAAAATGTCCCAAATGCAGCTTTCCATTTCTATGCGGATGACAGTGTAATTTATTGTTGTGCATCCTCGCTCAGTAAGGCATATGTTTATATGCAAAGTGCTTTTGATCAAGTGCAGGCTCAGCTTTGTCAACTGAAGCTTGTTCTCAATGCTGATAAAACCAAACTTATGGTATTTTCAAATTCCAGAAAGATTGTGTTAAATCAGAAAATGTTAACTTCCCAAAGGAAATGAAATTGAGGTTGTAACTACTTACAAATACTTGGGATTTATGATTGGTGACCACATCTCGTTTAAAACCCACATACAAAACCTGGTGAAAAAACTGAAACTAAAGTTAGGTTTTTACTTTAGGAATAAGTCATGTTTCTCTCTCGAGACCAGACGACGATTAGTCGAAGCTACCTTCTTGCCGGTTCTTGATTATGGTGATCTGTTGTACATGCATCAGCTCACTGTCTACATATGTTGGACACTGTATACCATGGAGCCTTGAGGTTCATTACAAACAGCAGAGCCTTAACCCATCACTGTAAACTGGCCTTCTCTTTTTATGAGACGACTTAGTCACTTGTATGTTTTTATTTACAAGGCGATCTTAGGTAAACTCCCTTGTTATTTGTCATCGTATATGTCCAGAAAATGTGTCCCCCATGCGTTAAGGTCTCAGGACATGGTGCTCATGACTGTTCCTCAAGCTCGTACAGAGCTGGGTAAAACAGCTTTTAAGTTGTTTGCGCCGTCGTCATGGAATAACCTGCAAAAGCAACTTAAGCTTCAGGACCTAGTAACTCTAAACAAATTTGAGGCTGTTGTTAAGAGTTTGAAGTTGGACTCCATCAGAAATTGTGAATGTTTTTAGTTAAGAATCTTATTTTTATGTTTTACAACTGTACTTAATATCGAACTTGTATTTTGTATTGTGTTTTATGTGTAACTGTGTTCTGCTGTCCATCTTGGCCAGGTCTCTCTTGAAAAAGAGATTTTAATCTCAATGAGACACCTGGTTAAATAAAGGATAAATAAATAAAACGCTCAGTTTATTGCACTTGCATCAAAATATTAAATGTTGTTAAACTTTATTTTATCCGTTTTGTACACGTGTATAACATTTTAAAATAGGGGCGGCCCGCCGGCCTAAAGGCTACAGACACTAAGAAAAAAATAAAATAATTTCCTCATCCACCAATCGAGTTAATTTGAAACGAGGAGTACTTGATTACTAACGCCCATCCCTAGTAGCTACAGAACATATACTGTGCTGTGTAATAACAGGGTCGAAAAAGGGGAAAAAATTGTGGCTTATAGTCCGAAAATTACGGTACATAAACAAATTTTACTTGTGCCTTATCAAAACCGTAGCATTTGAATATCATTAAAGTGAATTGTAACAGTTTTAGATCGAAAAGAAAAAGGACGTCATTCTGCAGATGGGGGTTATTAGAAAGTGTGTATGTTTTGTTGGACACATTATGTTAGATTCATTCATTTGTTGCTTATGATTTTAATGGAAGTCCCTGCTTTTATTTTTTCAAATGTTCCGATTAAAAATATTCCGATCAAAAAGACCTTGATGAATTAGAACTGCACAAGTGCAAAATAAATGCACAAGTTGAAAAGCTTAACATTTTCATCTTATGTGCATACAAGTCTCCTGAAATCCGCTTGACGTTATTAGGTCAGTTACCACTAGGCTGATCGGTTGTTTGCTGGTATTATCGAGTGATTTATTTTGCCTCCACAAAAAATCCTCAGCTGAGTACATACACAAATTGTAGAAGTACTTGCAAAAACTGAGAAACCTGCAATCTCGACGTCTTCTGAATTGCTCCATTCCAAGAAAACTGATCCATGACGAAAAACACCTACCAGAACCGAACCGTAGTCTCATTAGTGAGACAAGTGTGGGGCAGCTCAGGCATGAGGGGCCCATGCCCAGGGGTTGCGGTTCATGGGTATGAACTTTGAAGTATTTTCAAAATGTTTGACATGAGCAAATAAAGTGGGCAAGTGTTCACACCACGCTTGTAGTGTCATGAAACATTGTGTGAACAGGGCTTTACATTGTCAGTCTCTCACTCCAACACTCACTCTATCAAAACCCACCTGAACAGCTGCTGATAAATTGTGGTTGGACACATTAATCAACCTTTTGATTCTCTGGGGCTGGCCACTGCAGCCTTGGTGAAAGCAGATGCAAATTGCCTGCATTCCAAAATGATGGTGAGAGCTAACGTTGTGCTCCCAGACACAGATTTCCGCCCAGTAATTATCAGCACAATTTACACATGAACATGGAACAAAACAATGAGTTGTATCCTAATCCTGACTAACATAAATAATCTGAAATGTGGATAAGGCTTTCAAGGAATAAGGTGGAATTCCTTTTGTGTCTTCTGACGAAGACCGGCATCAAATCAATTCTGTGATTGAGGGCAACATGACAACACAATATCTTGGACCTGAAGTGCAGTAGCATTTAAGTCAAACATGCTTTGGCTGATGCAATGTCTTTCATTTACAGGGGTCTTTGAACAGGATGCCCAAAAGCAATGTAATCCTGTGACCTGAAAAACTAAATTGAAAAAACATCTAAGTATTTCAATGCAACATGAAAGATCTCTAAAGCTGGCTACATACAATTTATGTACACTTGCAATTTTTCTCTCTGCAGTTTAAATAAAAGCAGTTCGACACCAATCATTGATTCAAGCTTAATGTGCAAAAAAAAGAAGTTGTTTTGAATGTTGATCAAACAATACTGTACTGTATAACTTGCAAAGCTGAAAAGATCTATTTCCACCAGCTTCAATCATTGCCAAGAAAGGGGCTCCTCTCATTACTGCTTCCTTTGATGGGAGTATGTTTCCCCTCAATGGCAGTGAGCTGCCATCCTGTGCTGTCATAGCCCAAAAGATATGGGACAAAACTTACCCTTTAATCAGGAACCATCACACCCCATTTAATCAACTCAACTGTCCATGCCACGTCACTCTTTGCTGCTTACACAACATGTACACATGAGGATTACCTTTTCCGCTATCTATCACAACTCTTCCTCATTAAAACAAAAATAACACTCTGGGTTCCAAACATTTGGAACAGTGTGACATCCTTTAAAAACAGAACAAATTCAAATTATTTTTTGTACTGCGATACGTAATTTAAATTTGGATAAGGCACATTATGCCAGTGATGGCCTTGTAATGAATAACATCACAATATTACCCTCTACATGTTGTGATGAAGTCTCACACAAGTAATGCTGAAGAGTTTTTGCCACAATGTGTATTGTCATTATCATGTTAGTGAGCTATGGGGGGTAAATAAGGCTCACTATGAATAGCCTCTGAGGTACATTCTGTCCCTGGAACATGTTATTGAGAATCCTTTTCACCATGGTAACAATCTGCAATGTATTAGGATGCGTTTGTCTGCATGGGTGTGTATTTTTGTGTCTCTGGAAGGGGAGTCTTACGGGGGGAACTCAAGATCTTTTGGTTTTAGTGAAGGCTCATGTTGATTGTCTTCTTTACCCTTGTGTTTGCCGACACGGTTGGGGTTTTCTTCTTTTACTCTCTCTTTTTCAGGTCTGGGAAAGTTACATGGTCGCAGTAAATATTTGTTCAACAAGACAGTCTTCTTGGTCACTTTGTAATACCATTCTCCATTACCATGTGGTTAGACATACGTAGATGTACGCGAGGTAGCTCTGCAGCTGCTGCAGACGATTACATCTTGCCAGTTGCTGACCTCTTGCCAAGGACTAAATCTTCACTGCAAGACCCCAGGCTGCACGCCCTCCTTAAAAAAGACCCTCTCCATTCCTACAAGCATTTAAATGATAATTAATGCTTAAGCCGCCATTTGTAACTGAAACCCACAAAAGAGGGGCGCCTGTTCTGTGGCCAACTATTTTACTCCGAAGATGAAATAACAGTCAACCCTAAGGCTGACGGACAGGCTACTTTGAGTCCCCATGAATAACAACTAGCCCTGGAAAATGCTGTGGCCTCACTCAAGTAGGTGTCAGAAAGTCAAGTGGGTTTTGTGTTATCTCTTCGTACTTTCAGCTGCCTATTAGCATAGCTATTCAGACGGCACGGCCCATGGCCCACAATGGGAATAGAAAAGGGGGAGCCAATCTCTCCCTCTCTCCCTTACTTTCCTCTTTGTCTTTCATTCTTCAGTCTTTCCCTCTTCTCGCTCCCTCACTCCTAACTAATCCGCTAAATCCCGTGGGGGGCTAGAAGTCATTGAATTCTGAAGTGGCTTTTTGTCTTTTAGTTTTGTGTTGAAGTGGGAAGTCCACCTGCTCCAAAGACTCCTAAGATGTGTGTGTGTGTGTGTGTGTGTGTGTGTGTGTGTGTGTGTGTGTGTGTGTGTGTGTGTGTGTGTGTGTGTGTGTGGGGATTGTTAGGAAAGTTGGATTTCTGAAATATTTTGTGAAGTGGGCAGACATATTTTCAAGGGTAGCTTGTAATTTCTATATGCATCAAAGACAAAAAGCCTGTTCTGTGTCCTGAAATCCAATACAGGACATGAAATACCAGCCCTGAACTTGTAAAGATTACTTAATATAAACAGAAAGGAAGTAAAACACGTGTTTTTTAATGTGAAGTAAAACATGTTTTACAAAAAGTTATCGTAGAGGGATGCATTCTTAAATTGAATGTGTCTGTACATATTTTCAATTCACGAAGAGGCAATTATAATCATTTTTTATATAACGGCCCCTTTCAGGAGCTTTTGACTCGCGAATGAAAGCACTCTTATTTATACGCCAACTCTAACGCTAGCGAAATGAGAAATTCCTTTATTGATTTGTCAACATGTTAACAATCAATCGTCTGGTCGTTTGATCAAGAATTACTCAAGACAAAATGCAACATTTTCTATCTTACTGTTTTAAACTTTGATGTGGCCCATGTTAATAGCAAAACAAGGAACATTTCGTGTTTGAGCGATACAATTAGAATAACAACATGTCCATTAAAAATGGACAGCCAATTCTAGGCCAATACTTTAGTTCATTGACGATGTTCAAACAGACATTTTTTTTTAACTTCAAATTCACATGATCACCAGTGTCAAATCATTTTTTTCAAATTTCCACCAGGACGACATCTTGGATCCAGTTTATTAGTAGGACATATGTTTGCTTGGGGAAGGATGGAATGAAATGAAGGATGTCTTTAGGTGAGGAATTGCCAAAGCTCTTGTGCTCTGTCCCAAATTATTGTTGATTAAACCGTGTGGCCATCAGCACATATTCTCTCGATTGTTTCTGTCACGTGTTTCTACTCGTAATTGGAGCAACTGTAACAAACCGAATTTCCCCCTGGGGATCAATGAAGTATTTCTTATTCTGATGTTTGTAGCACTCACCTCCATCATCATAAAGTGCTAAAAAGCAATTGGCTATATGAACCGTGCCCAAGTATGTTTGTCCCCTGAAGTCTAGTACGTTTGACCAGTGTGAGTGCGCCCTGTAGCCTGCTCCTCATCTCTGCGTAAAGCTAGCTGCTCGATGCTACATTAGCTGCTGCAAGTACAACTAATGCCAACCTACACTTGGTGCACCTTTACATCCCTGCCAATAGCACCTCATGCTGTATGCAGGCCAGCAATCAAAGTAGACACACTCAGCCATTTTATTTTGAGGGGTTTTGATTGAGCCTGTTGCCACAGTAAATATCAATCTCATCTTTAGCTACACCAGTGTTTCTCTGCAGCTTTGGCCCTTCGACTGACCTAGCCAGCAGCCCTCTGCCATCTTCCCGTACAATGCGTGTTTCACTGTTGCTATATCATATTGATCCTCCCCCCTCACTCTCCTTTCGGCCACTGATGGCTTCTCAATAAGTGCATGGATCTATGATTGATTTTACCATTGGCTGTCTCTGTACAGTCAGTTATGAGAGAATTTGCAGGGGCCATAATAGGATCTGATGGCTGTGAGTGTTCACAAATCACTTTCCCATTGAACCAACCCTGGATTCTGGAGCCTTCAGTTCAGATCATGTACCGGAGAAGCACTCTAAATGCATACCGTTAGCTCCTCCAACAATACATATTTTCTTTTTAGCTTTTGTATTTGTAATTTTATATAAGAATTCCTATACAACTCAAATTCAGTCTAGCTGTACCCCCTCCCCTTCCCTTTCTGTCTGTTCTTGAGGCCTCTTATCCGTACTTCTAAATCCTTTATTCCACACCAGTCCTCCTCCATCCCTTCTGGCCCTGGCTAGCCCATGCCATGACCTTTTTAGCGGCTGCTTAAACAGATTAGCTGTTATTAAGAGCTATGCACCGCTGATGACTCTTTCATGAGGTAGGGCCCCGGTCTCATGGGGGGGAAGGGGATTGGAGGGTATAGGAGGAGGAGAAGGAGGAGGTTGGATGCAGAGAAAAAGGACAATCTATAGGCGATCAGTTAGGTATATAGAATGAGGGAGATTCTGGGAAAAAGAGCAGAGGAGAAATACCACGGAATGGGCCATTGGTTGGACATGTAATGGAGTTATTGGGAGAAAGGATAATGGAGAGGACTCAAAACCAGACATGAGAGAAGCCACAGACAGGAACTGGGAAGAAAGTGAGAAATAGAAGGTCAGACTAAATGGATAAGTAGATGAGAAGGGTCACGTGTCAGTGTAACTGATAGTGAAGATTGTATGCGAGTCGAACAGAACCAAAGGGGTCTAAAGGAAAGGTAAAAAATAAGATTAGTAATTCTGACTGGACATAGAAAATATATATCTGAAATGATATTCTGTTGAACTTATTCTGTAGTTTCTACAAAGGGACCAATTCCCCTAAATCAGTGAGCAGGACTGACAATTTGCAAAGTACATGTATCAGCATTTTTGCAGTAGTCCAAACATGTAATAACGCATTTGATTGGCATTTAGTTGTGACAAGCCGTAGACACACCAGTGCAATAATCATGATGTTTAATCAGCATCTTGACGTGCGACAATTGTCAGGTGGATGGGTTATCTCAGCAAAGGAGAAATGCTCACTAACACAGATTTTAATTACATTAATAATTTTAATACAATTTGAGAGACATAGGCCCTTTGTCTTACATAGAAAAAGTCCAAGGTCTTTGATATCAGCCAATGGAAAATTGAAGCAAAGATGTTATGCGTTTATATTTTTGTTCAGTGTAAGGTCCTTATACATATATTGTAGCAACCAAGCAACACTTTAACTGCTGCATATTTGATATTATTTGGCAGCTGATTAACCTAACATTATGGAACTGCTTGCTATGCTGAGGACAAGATAACAGCATGTTTTAGTCAACACTTTCCCACCATGTTACATTCATTGTAACTGCCTTGTGCCTATAGCCTCCCTTGCCAGATGTCAAATTGCAGCTCAATCCATAATGGGAACTGTCTTGTTTGAATAGTCCATATAGAACCATTTCATTATGTAGATCTTTGAGGTGAAAGCCAGAAAGCAAACATACATACAAAAAAATTCAGTGCAGTGTGTTTAACCAAGTCCACATTTAAACATTTGGGTTAATTAAGGAAGACAAAAAAAGTAGTGCTTATGCAGTGAAAATGGGACTTCTGAAGGTAAAATGTCCCCAAGAGAATCATCATGTAATTAACTAAATTTTTAATTTTTTTTCCTAAAACCCTCATCTCCCCCTTCTGTAGTTCCCTATAATAGGTCCATTGCTCTGTGCGTTGGCCAAATTATCAAACACGGTCCCATTTCTCAACTCAATTGAACACCTCCTCCCCACACACACACATCAACACACTCACACACACACACGCACGCACGCAAATATCCCTATAAATTGTGCTAAAAGAACAGTTGCATTCAATTTGCAGGTTTTATCGATCCTGAAAAGTAATTAGTAAGAGTTATTATAAACAGAGAGTGATCTGTGTTAGTTGTTGAATGCTTCTGTGTTATCCAGTGAGTCATGCATGCCTTGTCACATTTTAAATTATTTTTTTATCCCCCCCCCCTCTCTGTTGACAACTGATTGTAATAACCATAAAATGGTTCCTCATATAGCTCCAGGATTTGATCTCCCCCCCTTTTCTCCTGACCCAGCACTATTTATTATTCTGATGCCAAAAATAAAAATGGCAAAAGAAGAACTCAAGGTCACATTTCATCAATTGCTGCTGTGTGCCAGAGCATATTTCTTCCTTAAAACACCTTGACATTTCTGTTATAGAGCATTTTTCCCCTCTCCCGGTGAAATATGCTAGTCAATCCTGTCTGTGTGGGCGTCCGTGTGTGTGTGTATGTGGGCGCGAGAGATATATTAAGTGTGTGTATGTTGTGCCTGTGCACCTACCTGATACCTTTTTGTGCGTGAGTGTGATGTACAATCTAGTAAATTGAAGCAGCGTGGGGATTGGGCTATCGATGGATCAATAAATTGATATACAGTGTTGGTTATGAGCGCTGTCAGGAGAGTGTATGTCATTGTTTTATGGACTGCATTTATAGTATTTTTGCCTCCAACCAATAGATCTCTTCCCACTGGATGCAATTAACATTTACTGGCATTCTTATGAACGCTTTTACATAATCCTCCTGTGGTTTCATAATCAGCGAGGCTTACAGCAAACAATAATAAGATTTCCCGACTGTTAAGCGTTCTTCAACATCAGGTATTTGATTTGACGATTTACCTGTTAACACAGTATCTCCACAGATTTGAAGAAAAATCTGTCACTCTGTTCATATCCTCCTGTTGCAAACATCACCATGTCACACTCGGAGATGGGAACATCCTACAACTGGTATACCTGTCAACCAAGGAATAGGGATGAAATACAAAATAAGAGCAAGCTGGAATACTTTATAAATAACGTGCTCTAACTTGTAGACATAATTATCCCAGTGCAGAGGGGGCCCGGGCACAGATTAGAATCAGTCTGTAACCATGGGCGACAGCAAATCAGAAAGAAGCACTGGCCATTGATGTGACAGGCGTCCAGCCAGAGGGGGGAGTGCGGCCAGATTTACCCGCTCACGCTGACAACTGTAAAAGGTATAACACATATTGTTCTAATGAGGAGCAGACTGGCAGTCCTCTGTGCCCTTCACTATGCACTGGGAGGAGAGCAGAGAGGAACACATGCGCACACACGGGAGGAAGAGGGATGGATAGTGTACACTGTAGGTAGTATAGAGGGGGTAAACAGAGACCATGAAGAAAATGTGACCATGGATGAAGGAACTGTCTGTGCAAGATTAGCTTCACTTTGCATAGGAGGAAACGGCTAACCTGGCATGTAACAAAGACATTTTTTTCTTCAGATTTAAATGTGAGCTATAACAAGCAGTGGTTGACGCTAACGCTTGCCCGCTTGCTTGGGGCAAGTGAAAATAATGTTCGGGCAAGTTGATATTGCTTTTTGGTTGCCCGACCGGGCAAGTGGATTTTAGATGAGTTGTCAGTAGCCTAAGCTATTTATTCATGTGTTTTAGAATCCGCAAAACATTTTTCCCCCCTAACTCACACAAAATAGATCGGCTACTATTGAGCAGCTGCGCGCATCAGCCAGCAGCATCACACTCTCTCTCTCGCTCGCTTTCTCTCTCACACACACACACACACAACAGCCTGTGTGCGCGCAGTTTCGCTGTCTACATTCCGAAAGCCGGCTCTATTAGGCTACGGACCTGGTTCCGCTATATTCAAACCCCAGAAATCAATAACGTTTGAGCTTATCGATACCGCTATGGAGTCCAGTAGGTCACATGATGTAGTTTTAAATATCGAGTAGAGTCGGGTCATCTTCATCTAATTAGGCCTACTTTGGCGAATTATTCCATCACTGGTCTGCATCATAGACTGTAAAAGTGTTGTACCTTAGACTGTCTTGAAGAAACTCCTTCAACCTGCTTCAACTCTGTCTCCAAAAAAAAAAAAAAAAAATCCGTCCGCTGAGTCGCTGCCGCCGCAGACCATGCTGCAGGCGGGCTCAGCACCGTCTCATCATTCATTCAAAGCAGCAGTGATCAACAAATGCAAACGAGAGACTGTGTAGCAAGTCCCGCAGTTAAAAAATGTGACAGTTTTTAAATTCATATTAAAATCTGCAGGATAAGAACTAGTTGGCTTTAAAAAGAAAAATCACAAACGATTCAAACGTGATGTGTTCAGGTCGGCTCAGTAAAATGATTATTAGGCACAGGTCAATAAAATGACATCATCATGTGTTCAAATGTAACATCAAGAAAAAAATGAATTTAAGTTTTTCGTGAGAAGCTTGAATAATACAGTTTGGGTGAAAAACTTGTTTCCCCAGCAATACAAGAGTACCTATTTGCAGACCCATGGAGAAACGGACCTCCACCGGAAGCACGATGGGGCCACGCCCGAACTCATTTCATTGGTCAGAATTGTAACCTACCCTGAGTTTGTTTTCACTTTACGCTGCAGCTCCGACTGTAGAAAGAGTGTCACTGCCACAACGCGACCCTGTACAGTTTAAAGCAAAATCACTCCATAGAAATCTCCAACGGGATGTTTTTATTATTTCCTGATGATTTTACGTTTGATCGATAATTTATCTGATCAGTAGCGTAGTTCTCAGCCCTCGTGCCGTTTATATGTGGCCACCTTACACATTGTGAACATGCTCTACATTCAGATTAATAAACCTATTGTATTGTATGTATCTAATTATTTATTTATTTATTAACAGGAGTTTTTTAACGTCTGTGCCACTGAACATAGGCTATTTATGTCAGGTTGAAATGTAATTCTGCGGCTGCACGCGATCGTTACTGTGACAAAGTCAAAGACGAGCATCGATCGTTCAAGAGCCTAATATGAATATAGAAATTATAGAGTAATTAAAACTGATCACTAGAGGACAAGGGATCTGGTAATAAATCAATCAGGATCTAGAATGGAAACTGTCACCTTATGTGTCAGACGTTAATGTCTTTCACCCCACTTTTTAAAATTAGCTGTTTAGTTTAATGTGGTGGCACTTTTTGTGTTTTATTTATAATAGTTTATATTTGTATGTGATTGACCTACTTGTGATAATTGTGAATTAAAGAGATGGATTTCGGAAGATGTACACACAAAGCTTTGTTGCTTCATTCGTCTTATACCTCAACATCTACTTTTTACCACCGTCCTGGCCACTTGAGACCTGACTGCAGGATAAGAACTAGTTGGCTTTAAAAAAAAAAATCACAAACGATTCAAACGTGATGTGTTCAGGTCGGCTCAGTAAAATGATTATTAGGCACAGGTCAATAAAATGACATCATCATGTGTTCAAATGTAACATCAAGAAAAAAATGAATTTAAGTTTTTCGTGAGAAGCTTGAATAATACAGTTTGGGTGAAAAACTTGTTTCCCCAGCAATACAAGAGTCTGACTTATTTGACTGTCTACTAGCACCATAACCGGTGGAAACTGTATCTTGTTATTATTCACCGCTAGGTGAACGCCGGCAGTAAAACAAAAAGAAGAAGAAACGCTGGGTGATCGCTGCCAGTAAAACAAAACGAAGAAGAAATGTTGTGCTTCCGGTGGCGCTCCGCTTCCCCATGGGTCTGCAAATAGGTGCCTCTCCGGCAATATAACATCAGTGTTTCCCCCAGCGCTTTATAGTTAAGGAGGCCGCCTTAGCAAAACCAGCCCCCGGCCTTGACTACTGACCGACCAAAAAAAAATAATAATAATTAAATCTTTAATTTTTTTATTTTTAGTGCTGCACAATTAATGTACTAGCAAGCGCGATGTGTGATTTTTCATGGTCAGAAATGCGCGAAAGGCCGTGATTTGCGGTAAATAAATGTGCACATATGTCTCCAAGCGTTTCTCTCTGCTCAGATTATCAGCGGGGGCTCTGCGCGCGCGACCGTGCCGCGCTGCGCGTGCCTACGGCATGTACGCGGGAGAGTAAACGAGCAGCAGCAAACCAACATTTAACCGGTGGCGATAATAAACGCAGTGCGGTTCTATGGGGATATATTTAGCTGAACAGAAAGAAGTGCTCTGCAAAGCTAGACTAGTTTAAGTTTAAAAAGAAATCAAGCAAATAGGCTAATAATAACCATTTATGAATTAATCGCATCACAGTATGCCTATTGTCCACAATAATCTCACAACAGCCCCCCATCCAAAAAGGAACTTTAAAAAGCACTTTGATGTGCATACACATGTTAAGTGTATGGTCCATTATTTTTATTTAGTGTGTCTGCATGGTATTGCACCAAAACAGTAGCATTTCTTTAATTGTATTTTTTTTGTCTGCATGTTTGCACAAAATGTGCACATAGCAAACAAAATTGCACAACTATAAGGTCAGTGTCATTCAAATAAACGTAACTATTTCTTTAGTGCGCATTGGCATCTTTGAGCAAAATACCCCCCAAATTTTTGCCGAGGCGCGTTGCGCCGCGCCTCCTGTACGGATAGACAGTGACCACCTTGACAAAGACATTTCCTGGGGGAAACACTTAACATTATTAGTAGGCCTAAATATGGAATTTTGACCTGTTTAATGTCCTATCCTTAGCTCTTCTAATCTTATAAGCAATTAAAGCAATAATACCAGTTCTCTTTTAACAAAATAATAGAAAAGTATCAATAAAGATTTGGATTGTTGAGTCTTTATAATGAATAGAAATTAATGATCCCCCTCCCTATACAGTGTAACTTGGCAACAGCTTTAACATGGTGGACTTTAATAATGTTATGGCAGACTATCACTTTTTCGCACAATGTGACCGTTTTAAATAAGTAAAATAAGTTACATTTTTCTTAACACTTTTGTGTGGAAGCTTACCTTCAGCTTGACTCTGAGCTAGACTGAGTTTTCTGAGACCCCCAAAACCAGGCCAGGTGCCTGGCAAAAAGAGGTCCTTTTACAATGCTGCAGCAGGACCAAGCTCTTGGTGTAGTGTGATGTCATGATATCTAGGCTTATATGAATTGTTGTTGGTTGTATGTGGTCAGGATGAGACAGAAAGCAGTGTTTGCATTTAAGAGATAAGGTTTGCTAAAATGTATAATTTAATTAGCCTATATATATATCATTGTTTAACAGTTTTTTTGGGCAAGTGAACACGACATTTGGGCAAGTAAAACATTACTTGTACTTGCCCTATGGGCAAGTGCTTTTGAAACCTTAGTGTCAACCCCTGACAAGTGAACTTGTGAACTTTAGAGGTGTTGGTTTTGGCAGATTGTGTTACTGTGTCATAGCCAAGCTAGCTTTCCTCCACCTGTTTTCAGTCTTTGTGAAAGGCTAAACTAACTGGCTGCAGTCTTTGTCTGACACATGAAAGTGGTAGCCTGGCACCGCCCGCCTTCCGCTCAATTGTTATTTCCCTTCATTAGTCAGTCTGGGCCTGCGGTTTATTCGCGGGTTTTCTCCGGCAGATTTCTGCCGGCCAATCAGCAGACAGTGGGAGTGGCTGAAAACATTGATGTTGAGGTTGTACTCTACCACCAAACGTTATGCGATTGGTTGGCAGATCCAGAGTGGCGCTGGGCAGATCCAATAGTATTCTTCAAAGGTTTTTTTATTAAATTACACAGTTGCAGAACAATTGCAGTACAATGGAATCTTAAATTTTTTCCCCTTTTTTTTCCCCCGAACATACCCCACCCATCTCCCACCCTCACACCCAATTACAAACAATCCCCCCAAAAAATGGCAGAAACGAAATATAAAAGATTATACTTTTAAGATTAACAAAAACAAACAACCAATATAAAACAAAAAAGAGAAAAAAAAAGAAAAAAAAAGAGAAAAGAAAAACCAGAGAAATAAAATTAAATCAAATAAAAAAGGGGAGGGGGTAGCTACACTTCAACTATTGTTGTTAATTTCTCAAAATAATCCAGGAAGGGGCGCCATATTCTATGAAATTTAGTCTCAGATCCATGGGTAGTGCAACAAATTTTCTCCAGATTCATACATGACATAATGTCTCTAATCCAATGTGAGTGGGAGGGAGGAGCAGGATCTTTCCATTTAAGTAAAATAGCCCTACGAGCAAGTAAGGATGTGAAGGCCAGTATCTTTAGCTTCACTTTAGGCAAGCCTGAATTGGGAGCGATGCCAAAAATTGAGGTGAGAGGGTTCGGCTCAATTTGGTGCTGAAGTACTTCAGAAATTGTTTTAAAAACTGATGTCCAGAACTCAGTCAAGGTGGGACACAACCAGTACATGTGAAAGAGTGATGCCGGTGCGCTCTTACAGCTATCACAGGTCGGGTCTACATCGGGGAACATACGAGCTAATTTAGTTTTAGATATGTGGATACGATGTACTACCTTAAATTGCACAAGAGCATGTCGGGCGCACATGGAGGTAGAGTGTATCCGATCCAGGACTGAATCCCACATGTGATCTGTGAAGGCAGAGCCTAGGTCCTGCTCCCATAGGGTTTTTATAGCTGCTAATGAGGGGCTATGCAATTTCGAAATAAGGTTGAAAAACACAGAAATTGAGCCTTTTAATGTGGGGTTTACAGAAAGAAACAAATCGACATGATTGGCTGGCGGTTTATAAGGGAATTGGGGAATTAACTTCTGTGTAAAATGCCTGATTTGCAGAAATCGGAAAAAATTTGTCTTATCGATACCAAAATGTTTTGTCAATTGGGAAAAACTAGCAAATAGATCATTAATAAATAAATCACCGATGCATTTTAAGCCTTTTTTATGCCAGATCTTGAATGCACCATCCACCGTCGAGGGAGTAAACAAATGATTAGCTGCAATTGGGCTGAAAATTTAAAAATTCTGCATTCCAAAATTCTTCCTAAATTGGGTCCAAATTCGAAGGGAGTGCTTAATCACGGGATTACTGTTGGGAATAGACGAAGAGAGTGGAAGTGCGGCGCTTAAGAGGGCAGATAGAGACAATGGGCTAACAGCGCTGGACTCCATTGTTACCCAGACTGGGGCTGAGTCGTCAAGGTGAACATGAACCCAATACACTAAAGAACGGATATTAGCAGCCCAGTAATAGTATTGGAAATTAGGGAGGGCCATTCCGCCTGTTTGTTTTGGTCTTTGAAGAAATGCTTTCCTTAAAGCTGCAGTCGAGAGTTTTTTTACTGTAATATTTTGCAAAACTGTTATAATAGCCATTCAGCTATATGTAGGTGAAGTGGTCTGAAAATATTTTTTCATCACTTTGCTCCCCCCTGCCTCTATGTGCTGCCCCCCAAAATTTGCCACCGCTCATGTTAATTTTGACCAATCAGAGCAGGCTCAGATCCTCCGTTCTTATTGGCTGTGGGACTGTCTGTTCACCTTGGCAACGACGTTGATGCGTCAGTTGCGTGAGCGTTCACGAGCCTAGCAGTCTGACACTACTACTGCGGCGGACAGCAAGTAGCAATGTCTACACCAACAACAAACCCTCAATTTACCATTCCCCGGATACCTACTGCTAAGACAGCAAAAAAACGAGGAAAGACGAATGCGGAAAAGTTAACTGCTAAAAGGGAGACGGAGAGAGCTCGAAATAAAACCAGAGTAAACATTGGCGTGGCTTACGAGCGATGGAGAGAATTACGTGACCTGAAAAACTTTAAATCGGACGCCAAGATGGCTACATTTCTTATAGACAGGTAAGGAATAATGTTATATCCCAATGGTATATTGTGTAATGTGTCTGTGGTTATTGTTTTTAACGAGGCAAAGCCACGATAACACAAAGAAAACCGTTAGGCCAACATATCACTGGTCAAACGGGCGGCTGGCGTGAGGCTACATTTCGCCGACGTAAGTGTCCGCTATAAGGCTAAATCTTACGAGTGTTTTTTAGCCCGACGGTTTTCGTCGCTTCCAACTAGCTAACATGTGAATTCAACTACCTCGTATTCGGTTCTGTATCAATGATATCCTGCATCGGACATTTGTTTTTTCCTGGTCCGTTTTATATGTTAGTTATGGTCACACTCTGGCTAACCCTGTGGGAATAACAGAGAGATTGTGCTCACAAGTCTAGCAGGCCTCAACTCAACTGTGGATAATGTCCGAGTCACGTTTGTGTAAAAGCTACTTTGACACAACTGCCAAGATAAGCACAGCGAGGGAAGTGCAGCGTATTACATTTATTGTTGCAACCTATCAGCAGCCTAGCTAAGTTTCGCGATCGCTTTAAAGTGACGGTTTCCTTGTGTGTAATCTGGCTTTCCATGTAATTTTAACAAATATATATAGGCCTATATTTTTAATTCCGAGGATGTTTTTTTTATTGTCCAATCACTGTTGTGCTTGACCTGTTTTGGCAGTTACGAGAACCTCACATCTCCTACTTCATCCACACCATGCAAGCGCAGGAGAAAGCTGCCTCTCCCCCCAGCATCAAGTATACATTCAGAGACCCTCTCAGACAGGTGATCACAACCCCACCACCGTTTCCCAATAACATTTCCAAATTATAAAAGTGCGTACATTTCTTTTCAGCTTGCACCTTTATACAGTGGCTTGAAAAAGGTATGCATACCCCTTGAACTTTTCCACATTTTGTCACGTAACACCATACTTTTTCAAGCCACTTTAGAAGACAATATAGCCCAATAACTAATTTCAAAGATCTTTATTTTATAACACTATTTGTATTCACAGAGCTGATGACTTCTTGGATGCTGAAGATGTAGAGGACACCAATCCTGCCACAACATTTCAAAGGTAAAGAAAAAACTGTGAAGAAAGTTACTTTTGTATCAACTAATCAACAGTAATACCTCTCCATTTATTGACTTCTCAAGTACTGTAATATGTTAATATTGTATTTTATTGTTTTTGTATTTGTAGTATTTCTTCACAGGTAACTGACGTTGAAGAGATAACCGAAGAAGAATTTAATGATATCCGGAACTCTACGTAAGTGCATCCTTGGCTCTTGTGTTCCCTTGTATGTTCCATAAAATCCTTGTATTTTCGATGCAATACACTTTTTAAACTTAGCCTTTAAAAAATCTCCTTCATAGAATTGGCTGGGCCGATAACACCTGGGAAGATTACAGTGGAGAAGATGACAGCTGGCACCCAGAAAAGGAGAGGAAGGATGGGGAATGCAGTGATGACAGTGACATCGATTACGTGCCTGATCTCTGTGTGCGGTATGTATAATAAATGTAAGAGTGTTGTGACCCGTTTATTCATTGCTGGTTCTTGCTCACTGTAGCACATGATGCAACTCAATTACAGCATGCAACCCAATTACGTCCATTTCCCATATCAGGTATTCAATTCAGTTCAATACAAAGCAAACAATACCCATGACTTGGGACACGGTACAAAACCGCCCAAAATGACATATACCATGCCAGGTGAATATTAAATTCCTTCCCATGAATCCACGCAGTAGTCAAAACATAAAACCGCATATTCCCCAAATAACACAAAAAACAATGTAGGGCTACAACTAACGATTATTTTGATAATCGATTAATCTGTCGATTATTTTCTCGATTAATCGATTATTAATCGATTAGTGTTTTGGTCCGTAAAATGTCAGAAAATGGTGAAAAATGTTGATAAATTTTCCAAAGCCCATGTTGACGTCCTCAAATGTATTGTTTTGTCCAAAACACACAGATATTTCAGTTTACTGTTATAATAGGATTAAAGAAACCAGAAAATATTCACATTTGAGAAGCTGAAATCAGAGAATTTGGACATTTTTTATTCAAAAATTACTCGAAACGATTAATCGATTATCAAAATAGTTGGCGATTATTTTAATAATCGATTAATAATCGATTCATCGATTAATCGTTGCAGCTCTAAAACAATGGCATAATGGCTTCAGCAACTTGCATGTTCGATCTATCTGTATTGTGGTTCGGACATTTCACTACGCAAATGTTATTCCTAATCTTTGTAGTTGTTATGTATGGGCTTGTTTTGGGTGCGTTTCTTTGTTCTGTGTTTCTTTTGGTTGCCACTGATTGAGTGAGCAGGTGTGCTGCTCACCTGGTGTAATCAGTGCCCAGTATATAAGCAGCATGTAAAGCCTCAGTCTGGGCCCCTGCTCTGCTCTCTGCCATGCTGCTGGACTATTGCTGCTAAACTGCGTTTCTTTGAAGTTAAGTTTATGCTTTTTGCTTACGAAGTTACCTGCTGTCATGCAAAGCTGCTCTTCTATTATTTAGTTTGATACTTTTGTTCTTTCTGATAATTAAATACTCATCATTTTACAACCCGACTCCTACTTTACCTTTAAACTGGTTTTAAGTTACCCCCCCTTTACCCCCAGACAAAGAGGGACGTAACAGTAGTGTTTCTCAATGTTATTACAGGACTGGTGGAGCTCTTCGAAGGAGCAAATGGCTGGACACATTACCAGCTGTTGGTCTGGAGGACACTGTTCATGACATTGATGCACACAATTCCTCAGAAGTGATTCCACCGCCACCAGAAAAGACCCAAGTCCTCTGCAAGGAAGATGACAACCAGCATCCATTGTGTACCACAGCTGTCTTCAACAGCTGGCTCAGTATCTCCTCATACCAATCACAAATTGCAACACTTTTGACCCTGTGACTGCTACTGAATGTGGAGCGGTTTGACCTTTTGAAGTGAAGTTAACTTCCAGGGGCACATCAGTTGACATGGAATGGGTGAGTACTTGGTTATCAATGAAGTCATACTGTAGAATCATAATATTTCACTTTGATGGCATAGTGTACACTTGCTTGTAAATTATTTATTAATAACAGCTACTGTTCTGTGCTGTGCTCTTTTTTTTTTTTTTTTTTCAGATATGTCATCAGGGTCACAGTGTCTGGAGGTGGAACTCCCAGCCCACTCTAAAATATGGGATTCAAGCAGGTGACTTCATGTTGTCTTCAAACATCCTGCTCTCTGGGAACAACTACGGGAAGGTGGCTCTGCTCTTCAAGTTCATGAACTTGGGAATAGTGCATAGAAACACGTTTTTTAAAATCCAGGACGCTTACTGTGTTGACACCATCGAGGACTACTGGGATGACAAGAGGTCAGCCATTATTACCCGGCTGAAATCAAAGGACAGTGTAGTGGCCCTTGGTAAGTTTGCAAATTCCTCTTCTACAAATATTTCTCCTACAGTCCTACACACAGCTGATTACAATGTGGCTCAACTACATTTGATGCATTTACTTTTTGTTTACTGTGTAATGTCATACTATGTTCACCTTTTTGAGATTGATAAATTAAAGAATGTGGCTTAAACTATTATATCTGCAATGTCTTTTTGTTTTTTTCATCTTTCATAGGTGACGGTCGTATGGATAGCCCTGGGTTTTCAGCACAGTACTGCACATACACGACAATGGACAATGACAGTAAAGAAATAATGTCCATTGTCAATCTTGATAAGAGGGAGACCCAGAAGAACTCGGTGATCATGGAGAAGGAGGCCTTCATCCAGACCTTCGAGACTCTTCACAAAGAGATTAATCTAGAGGAGTTTTGCACGGATGCACATTCCCAGATCTCAGCGCTCTTCAGTAAGTGCAAAGATATTTCTGTGTATAATTTTACGGACAAAGTATTGCTCTATGTATTTCATGATTGATCTTTGTCAAAATAAATTTAGCCTGCGTCTAACATCTGTTTGCATCCTTCCATGCAGATCCAACAAAAGGCAGGTTCAAGGACTCTGGTGTTCGACACACCCTTGACATCTGGCACGGGTCCAAGAACTTGGGGAAAAAAATCCATGCAGTAAGTTCCTGACTTTAATTCAGATTTGTCCTTGATAATAGATTATTATAATACTAAGTGAAACAACACAGTTTTTTCTAGTTGATTTCGACTCTTGTTGTTTGTTAAAACAACTTCATTGAGATTAGGATCACAATGACTGAATTGTTTCATGTAAGGTTCATTAATAGGTTTTGTACAGAGCAAATATATCGCTGCTAGATGACCCCTGTTCACGTTGACACGGTACAAAACTGATTGCTCTTCCCAATTACACACCTGGCTGTGCCAGGGGCCTCATTTATAAACGTTGCGTACGCCCAGAAGAGGGCGCACGCCAATTTCTAAGCAAATATTGGGATTTATAAAAAACAAACTTGACGGGAGATGTGCGGTCCTCCACGCAAACTCTGACCCATGCGTACGCACAGAAAGTGGAGAAAGGAGAAACGGCGACTCCGTCAGCACATGTATGAAGTGCGAGAACGAATGTGTTTGTGTAAAATGAATCCAGATAGGCCTATTATAAGCCATGTAGGTCTATCATATATTGGGAGTTCCTTTGCAAAACGGATGAAGCCATTCTTACAACTAATGAACAAATGCCTCCACGGATTATTCCATGGAGTGATACCAACAAAAACAAAACAAATTAGGATCTTACATAGCCTACAAACGGAGATAGGCTATATGAGTGCAAATAAAATAAAAAAATAGCGTTCGAATAAGCTCTGCAGTTAGAATAACCTATCTGCATGTTGTGGAATTAATTCTGATAATAGTGAGGTGGAATACAGCCTATTACTTTTACACTGACGCTGTTCTCGATGCCTCAGACAGGAGTGCGCCTTTTCATACACTAATGATAAGCCTACTGTACATCACATAGGCTACTGTGATCTTTTTCACGACTTTTAGTCCGTTTTATGTGTTTCTTTGAGTTTAAGCACGTCGCAATTGTGTTTTGAAAGGGACTGAAGTTTATTATTAACCCTCCGCCGCCCGCCACTGCCCCGGGATGAATTCTCCGAATCTGTATCTCATGGGGGGTCTCAGTGTCCCCCGCTCGTGGCACAAACACTGTTATGTGAGGATATGCACTTGTTTGCGTCCACTTTTATGTCGGATCGCTTCTTTTTATTTCGGCCACAGCGTTCACAGAGATCGCCACAGGCTGCACTCTGACGCCTTTACGCTCACACTGCCACCAAACTATATTTTCCCTGGTCGCCACTTCTCCAACGGGTACTTCGGGGTGACCGCAGTGATCCACACCGTGTGGAGTCTATTTTTCCATTTCCCTTTCAGTCGGCGATTGCCACTACCGCCTTCATGCACTCAGTAAATGATATTAATTTGGGCGTGTCGATGACTATGTATGGGTAAATATGGGCGGTACGTGAAGCCCGCAAAGTCTGCGCCACATTTAGAGTTGATTGTGATTTATAAAGGGAAACAGGCATAGGACGTGAGTGCGCACTGTTTTATAAATCCGAATATTTTTGTTCGCACGTACATCCTACATTTCTTCCGTACGCCAGCTTCCACGTGAATCCCACGCAAAGCTTTATAAATGAGGCCCCAGGTGATTATATTTATGCTTTCTGTCTAACCAAAAGCTCCACCCAGTGGTCAACACACATAACATGTCACCAAATGAAACAATAAAGAAGCATAATTTTTCCAACGCATAGCAAAGGTCTTGTCATTTCCTTCCATTCAGTTATAAGACACGCGTCTATGGTGATTACATCAGGTTCCTGGTTTCAGAGAAGTTGGCCAATCAACAATGACGAAAAAGTCTGAGCTTTATTTAAATGTTGTTTTCCATTCTGTGTCAAGGCAGGCCTTCGGAAAGGATGTTCAATTCTCCTTACCTGGAGTAAGGAGATATGCAACCATTTCTGGTATTGCTGTAAGACTGCAGATGACTATACTCAGTTCTGTGTAAGTATTATGTTTAAATTCTTTTTTGGATTTCACTCTGAGATTTTAAAATGGAAATCTGAATTCCTGACTATTTCTTACATTTCGATTTTATTGATAAATTGACTTTGGTTATTTTGATTTTATATTTATTTTAAAAACTTGCACTAGCATTTATATAATGACAAATTGTGTATAATGTATTGTGTAAAATAAACACAATAAGAAATTATTCAGTTCTTTTCTACTGTAGGACATGTGGACTGGACTTCTGCACCATGTTCAGGGAGAGCACGAGTGGGTACTATCATGCTGTGAACATGGCCCCTTACCAGCAGACAGGGAGAAGGAGTGGATCCAGAGTGATTCTGAGGCCTTTCAGTTACTGTCAGACATAGTGCTGGATGAGCACTGGCTGAAGAAGGTGGAGAAGTTCCTGAGTTTCAGGTAATAAAACATGTTTTCATGAGAAGGTTATTGTAAGTGGCTAAGCCCTGCTATACAGGCATTTGACATACAGTGCTCAGGCTAATGACTTCGCTGAGATGCTTGCTATACACCGTTTAACACTAGCCACAATACAGGACACATGGCATTACAAACCCTATTCATGGTAATGGCTTTTACAAGCATTTCTATAACGCTGTGTTCATGGCCACTTTCAAATGAAAGTTCTATTATATGTGGGTCATAGCTTAAACATTTGTTTCTTTTATTCTGTAAGGTCAACCGCTGAGCTGGAATCCTTCCACAATCACATACTGATGTATGCCAGCAAGCGATTCAGCTTCAGCCCCCTTGTTTACAAAGCACGCACCCTCTTAGCAGTGTTGGACTACAACCATCATGTGCACCGACCAGTGAAGAGGAAGGCTGATGGCTCAATAGAGTACTTTTTTAAATTATTTTCAGTTTATTTGATATTTTCAGGTATTTACAAAATTCTAAGCTGCATGACTGATGTGGATACATTGAGACACTATTTCATTCTGTCAGGTACCGCAAGCTCTACAATAAGAAGTCAAAGACTTGGAGTTTATACACGGTGAAGGTGGAGAAGGACTACGGATACATCCAGGACCTGCAGAGTGCTGTCCTAGAAACCCGGCTGACTGCAGACAAGGGTTTGCCGAAGACCACAAAGAAAAGGCGCAATGACCCACGGCAATATGGGGTTCTTGCCAGCGTCCCACCTCCCACCACCCAGGAACTGTTAGAAACCCAATTTCGCAGAGGACAAGGTATGGAATAAAACCTGTTTGACATATTATCAACACATACAGTATATATCTGAAGTAAAGGGAAATGAAACACTTATGAAGAGTAATTACTCTATTCTTTCAACAGGACAAGGACTGCCGTAAAACAGCACAGATGAGATTGAAGGTCACACACAAAACAACACACTACAAAAAAAGTGGCGCTGACTTTCAGCTGCTGGTGGAACAATATTACGCTGTTGACTTTTAAAATTTTGATATTTGTAAATGTTCCTGTGTGAGATTTCTTATCGTTTTATTTTTTAATAAAAAAGCTTTTTACCACATCTTCACTCTTCTTTTGTCTAACTTTTACACCTGCTGAATGTGCATTGTTATTATGTTATAATTATTTTGATGTCTGCCGTAACTGACAATAAAAAGGTTGGTCATAAAAACAGAAAATTGACTGAACATGTTTTGTTTTAAACAATTGTTTTAATAATGCTTGAAGGTGCAGTGTGTAATATGACATCATCAAGAAAGTTCTACAAAGTTCTAGAATGCAACGCTCCCTTGGTATTCCAACTATGACACTTTCAAGATGGCGGCACTAGGCCTTGGTCCAAAATATGCAGAAATATGGACATATGGACATATGAGACCCTTTCTAAGGGGAAAAAATAATAATTCAAAACATTTTTTTTCAGCTATTATGTATGTACTTATGGATATTATAATTACTTTCTACAAAATCTGCTAGGAAATAAAACACAAAATTCTACACACTGCAGGTTTAAAGTCGCCTTGTGAGGAAGCCGACATATTGCCCATGTGGGTCTGGGTATTTGTCCGGTATCCTCCAGACACAACAGCTGGGAATGACCACCCTGTGTCCCCTAGCCAGTGCCCCATATTGCCAGACAGCAAACTGCCTATAGGCAGCAAACCTAAATTGTTTGTTGTCCTCCCCTGGGTCTGGACGGTCAGCTACAGCCCGGACATCATTCCAGATCCTCCTGGCCAGCCGCAAAACCCCACCTTGCATTATGTATGCGTCCATGTGAGGCAGCATGGAGACACAGGAGTTCAGGAGTTGTCCGCAGCATTTCCTCTCTAGATCGGTTGGCATCTCCTTGCATTTGGTGCAAATGCACCAGGCTGGCTGCTGTGGGTCACTGGGACCAGGCTGTTGTGGGTTAGGTGGTTGAGGGGACATGGCCAGGAGGTCGAAGATGAGGGATGGTTCACGTTCCAAACACAGCTCCAGCAGATGTTGGAGCTGTGTTTGGTTCAAGTTTCTAATTCGAACCTGGACAGGAAATATAAAATTACTTGTTACACATTTATACTGACATTTGGCTCCCCTGATTTTTTTTTTGTGTGTAAGTATGACATGAAATACACATAGGCCTACCTGCTCATTTGTGACCTGTTGAAGTCGGAGTGTTTCCACACGGGCCATGTCCTCTTGCCCTATCACGTCAAGAAGACCTCTCCGACCGCGACCTCGTCCCCTTCCTCTGCCCCTAGGCTGCCTGCCTCTAGCAGCAGGACGTCCTCTGGCTCTCTGTATCCCTCGTCCTGTGCTGCTTGTGCTTGGACCTGGGACATAATCGTCCCCAGAGCCGGCTGAGCTCTCTTGTACACTTTAATATGCAAAATAAATAGCGTTATTGTAGTATCATCACTTCAAAACGTCAGTAATATTGATGGCCAGGTTACTAGCTCTGGAAGCTTATGCTAACGAATTACAGTTGCAATTAGTTTGTTATCTTGCCTGGCTGTTACAGCTACTTTTCTTAGGCCTACCAGCACAATTAGCCTACAATGATTTTAAGCTAACATACATGGTATGTCTGAATACGATGTAAATGTTCAATATACGTATGTAGTTATCATTACTAATGTTTAATCACCTCGGAATCGGACATGGTGTTTGTCTCCTGTCAATTCTCCGGAATTCACGTGAACGCGCTTAGCTGTCGTTCAGAGGGAGGAGCTACAGCAGGTAGAGCGTTGGGAAAACAGCCGTTGGGATCCCAACGGCTGAAAACGGCTGAAATGATCAACTGCAGCTTTAACCGAGGGTGTTTACCATTCCAAATATAATTTATCATTAACGAGTCAAGGGCCTGAAAAAAGGATTTGGGGAGAAAGATGGGGTGACATTGGAATAGATATAGGAACTTTGGGAGTAATGTCATTTTAATTGAATTTATTCTACCTATGAGAGAAAGCCAGAGGAGACCACTTCGATAATATTTGCTTCGCCTGATCCAATAATTTGAGGAAGTTCGATTTAAATAGGTTTTTAAAATTTCTGGTGAAACATACCCCAAGGTAACTCAGCTGATCTGTCACCACTTTGAGTGGAAGAGCTGTATAATCAAGTTTAAGAGCTTCTTTATTAATCGGAAAGAGTTCGCTCTTACTCAGGTTAAGTTTATAGCCAGAAAACTGACTAAAGACCTCCAATACAGAAAGTGCCTCCGGTAAAGAGGTGGCTGGCTTGGCGACAAACAAAAGTAAGTCATCGGCGTATAATGATACCTTATGTTCAATTCCTCCTCTCCATATCCCCTGAATCTGTTTGTTACCTCTGATGGCAATCGCAAGTGGTTCGATTGCAATAGCAAAAAGGAGCGGGCTCAAAGGACAACCCTGCCGGGTCCCACGATGCAGATCAAAACTACTTCAGTAACGGCTGTTTGTTAATACTGAGGCAGAAGGGCATGCATATAATAATTTAACCCAAGAAGTGAAAACAGGACCCAAACCGAATTTCTCAAGGGGGAAAAACAAATAATTCCATTCTACTCTATCAAATGCTTTTTCAGCATCCATAGAAGCAAGGCATTCTGATTCAATATTTCTGGGGGAATATAAAATGTTCATTAGCCGGCGGATGTTATAAAATGATTGGCGTCCCTTTATAAACCCAGTTTGGTCGGGGGATATAATAGAGGGGAGAACATCCTCCAATCTGTGGGCGAGAATTTTAGCAAGTATCTTCACATCCGTATTTAATAGAGAAATTGGTCGGTATGATGCACAATCTAGAGGATCTTTATCCTTTTTTAACAACAGGGAAATACAGGCCTGGTAGAACGAAGGCGGGAGTTTACCTGAGTCAAATGAGTCTGAGAATACTGAACATAAAAAAGGCGATAATTCGGCTGAAAATTTCTTAAAAAAGTCAGATGGAAGTCCGTCTGGACCATGAGATTTGCCTGATTGCATAGATGGTATTGCTGTAATAATTTCCCTCTGAGTAATAGGTGCCTCAAGGCTATGTCTCAGGTCTTGAGAAAGGGAAGGCATGTTTAGGTTACTGAAAAAGGTTTCCATCACCGCTGCGTCTACTGTACAATCAGAACTATACAAATTTGAATAGAATGTTTTGAAGTTTTCGTTTATCAATTTCTGATCTGATGTTGTACCCCCACTGTCTGTCCGTATTCCAGGGATGAGTTGCTTCGCTCTAAATCCGCGCAGTTGATTGGCCAGGAGTTTGCCAATCTTGTCACCATGCTCGTAAAAAGTACTTCTGCTCCTAAGCAACTGGTCAGCAACCTGACGAGAGGAAAGAAGGTTGAATTCTGTCTGAAGTTTTAAACGTTCTTTGTAAAGTTCAGATGAAGGTGAATTAGCATACTGTCTGTCTATGTTCAGAATCTGATGAGCTATTTCAGTTTGTTTCTGTTTTGTACATTTATTTTTGTATGCTGCAAATGATATAATTTCACCTCTCAAATAGGCTTTCAGGGCTTCCCAAATTGTTGCATTGGACACATCTGGTGTTTTATTTATACTCAAAAAGGTTTTAATATGTGTAGAGATGTGTGAAAGAAAACTCTCATCTGTGAGCAACAATGGATCCAGTCTCCACTGCCTTCTAGTATACTCAACGTCAGGGAAAGCCAGTTGAAGGAGCAGAGGAGCGTGATCTGAGATCACAATACTTTCATAACTGCAGGACCTTAGGTCTGACATCAATGAATTATCAACAAGAAAATAATCAATTCGGGTGTAAGTGTGGTGGACATGTGAAAAGAATGAATATTCTCTTCCTGTGGGGTATAAAAACCTGTATGGATCAGAAAGGCTATAATCAGCAAGAAATGATTTGATATAACCTGCAGATCTGCTAAGAGTGGCAGGTTTGGGGGAAGAGAAATCTAAGATTGGATCCAGATAGCAATTAAAATCCCCACCAAGAATAAGAGAATGGGAATTGAGATCAGGGAGTTGAGAAAAAAATCTCTTAAAGAATTCTACATCATCAACGTTAGGCGCGTAGACGTTGGCCAAGATGACTGACTTATTGTAAAGTTTGCCTGAAACAATAATAACACATCCATTTTTGTCTGATATAATGTTTGAGGACTCAAAAGGAATATTACTATCAATAAGGATAGCTGTGCCCCTGGCCTTAGCCCTGAAATTAGAATGAAAAAATTGTCCACGCCAGCATTTACTTAGTCACCCATGGTCAGAGTCGTGTAAGAGGGTTTCTTGAAGGAAAACTATTCCAGCCCTGAGCCGTTTTAGGTGGGTTAAGACCTTACCCCTTTTCACTTGGTGATTAAGCCCCTTGACATTCCAACTAATTAAATTAAGATTGCCCTTCATCTAGCTCAGTTATAGTGAGAGTAAAAAGAGTTGCTCCGATAACAAAAAGAGTAGCAAAATACAGAGGAAAAAAAACACACAAAAAAAAGGAAAACACAGATAACTGAAAACACAACAGGTGCTAACCCATCAGCTAAACCCCCAGTTAACACCACCCCATCCCACCCAGAACCCACCCCATACATTGCTCTCAACAGCAAACCCCGAAAGACCCTTACTAGTCTCACAACAAACATTCCAAGCCTTAACTTTCTAGCCTATGCTAGCTTCCCACATAAGTCTTGGACAATTCACCCCATAACTGCTAGTAACACTATGAACAATCCAGCAAACTGTCAAAATGACAACACACTAAACAAACATACCGTGCTCAACCAACAAATTCGAAATACAAAAAATAACAAGGCGTGAGTTAGACAATCTGTCCAAATGGCAAAAAAAATAAAGAACAGACACGCTTATCTAGCCGTTTTAAAATAGAGATACAAATAAAAAAAGCGAGTGAGCTAGACAATACGTCAAAACGACAAGCAACAAAAATGTCACGTTCACCCAGCTACTTTACTCATTAAAAATTAAAAAATTAAAAGAGCATTTGTCCACATTGTATACTCACAGCAGGCAATCGTATTTACTACGGACTCACACCCAGTGTAGATAAGTAGTTAGATGCTTCAGAGACAGACCGCAGCAACTTTCTCTCGCCGCTCTGGAGAGTAATGCGAAGCCTCGCAGGGAAGAGGAGAGAGGGACGAAGTCCGCGCTGATAGAGCTCAGCCATGACCCGCTTGTATTCAGCCCGCTGCTTCACGACCTCCGCGCTGTAGTCCTCGTAGAACCGGAGCTTGTGGCCGTGGTACTCCAGCTCGCCCTGTTTACGTGCCTCTGTCATGTTCAGGTCTTTAGTCTGGTATCGGTGAAAGCGGATAACGACGGATCTCGGCCTCTCATGCGGGCCCGGTTTGGGTGCCAGAGTGCGGTGAGCCCTGTCCAGCTCCGGGGGAGAAGGGAGTACTTGACCACCAAACACCTCAACGAGGAGCTCAGAGAAAAAGGCGGTGGGGCGCGCACCCTCAAGTGATTCTGGTAAGCCCACGATACGAACATTCTGTCTCCTGCTCCTCCCTTCCAAATCCGATAGTTTAGCCTTCAACAGCTTGTTATCTTCCTGCAGTGAGGAGGACGTAGCCTCAAGTTGCTCCAGGCGTCCGCAAACAGTTTCTGCATTTTCCTCGAGATCGGTTATACGTTTCCCCTGGCTTGAGACCGTGGTCTCAAAATGCTGTCCAGCTTAGCGTCCATGCTGGCGAAAGCTGATTTAAACTCGGCAGCTATCGCTGCTCTGTGCTGTTCAAGCAGGTCCAGAATGGAAGCCATTGAGCTAGCACCAACGTTCATGCTAACCACGCTGTCCGAGGACATATCTGACTCTGCCGAATCTCTTCTTGCGTTTTTCTTGCTTCTAGGCATTTCTCCAAAACAGTATCAGTGTTACCGACAACACAAGCACAAAAAAAAAATCGACGAGAATAGGGTTTAATCAGTTAGGTCTGAAATATTTTGTGGGAGCTATCAGCGATCGTGCCTACCCCATGCTCTGTAACCCGGAAGTCGGCAGATCCAATAGTTTTAAACTTCAACAGACACCTGCCTTCAAGTGAGGTAACGTTAGTCAAATTAGCGATTTTTGTACACATTAAATGAAGTATGATGGTCTGGTAGGACCAGGTTATGAAAGTGGTATCAGTCTTCTCAACTCTTTCCGAAATCTGCTAAAACAGTCCAACCAGTAAAATAAATGGTCAGAAATGTTTAGGATCTTTAGATTAATCACACAGCCATACTGTACGCATGGTAGCCTTAACTAACTAATCTGCTGGCTGTAGTATGAAACTTTGACTTTGCATGATTATCTCAAAGAAGGTGAATAAGCCTATTTCCCAATTGTTGCTCTTTCCCCTAAATAAAGGAAGACTGAGCCTTTCCATCACAATCCAAATCTCACATGTTTACAAGCATGCAAGTGTTTACAATGTCTACTCTTAGGTCCTTGTGAGCTATTTAGGATGCATTTATGTCTCTACAACCTAAATTGGCACAGGCACATAATCAGCAGGAACACAACAATAAGACAAAACATCAACACGAGACCCACAGCTTAAATATGAAGGTGAAGACTGCTTGGCTAACAGTCACCGCACACATTTGAGTCAAGGTAGAATTCACTAGTGACACACTGTAGCTCCCAAATTCTACATTATGCAGAGCAAAAACAGCTTACATCCAGCGTTAGAAAAATCCATTAATGTCAATAGCTGACAATCTCAGGGGCCTGATAATGAGCCATGAACAAAAAGAAAAACAGTCACACTTAAGTCATGTTGGAGGAGAACCTTGCAGACAGTGCACACACACTGTACATAAACAGCCATTTTAAATTAGGAAAACGCAAACAAAAACATTACTCCTTAGATGCTGTCCAATTTGTCTGAGCTCCTGTTGTTGAACAGCAATGTAGTTATTTTCCTTGCTGTGTCTTGATTTTCTGCTCATATTTTTTTTTTCATGTTTGTATTGAGATATTGTACAAATTATTTCCAAATGCTTTCACATGTTCAGCTGAAATAAAGTGTACGTATAATTGTGCTTTGTATTGCCTCCTATCCAATTTATTCTGGGAAAGTTCAAAGCCTGCGTGATTTCCCACCCAACAAAAGGGAATGTGTGACGGTGTTGTCTTTGTTCTTTTATTCCTGGATCTGTGAGAATTCTGATTCGGGCTCATCTCTAGTTTAGTTATCAACAGAGTAGTCTGGCTTGACCACTCCCGCCAGCGTCTATTAAGCGCTGGCGTCGGCAAACAACGCTACGCCTCCATTGGCTGCTTCCCGGGGTTAGCCCCGCCGTAGATGATTGTGATTGGTTTAAATAAATAAAAACAGGCCAGCCCAGTTTCCCCCCGAATAGACGGCTCTAAACGGAGTGCTTCCAGACCATACTACTTGCTATAGTTTGGTCTGGCTTTGCGAGACTATCAACAGAGTAGTGGTAGTATGCTAAGGCAAGCTATATAAAAATAAAGTATGCTGGCATCATCTGAATAATTCTAAAACTCAATTGGACATTAACAAGAGCTTTAGACTATTCTCATTTTTTACTTTCACATAAATAGTAGGCCCATTTTAAATTGGAGGTATGTTCTATTCATTCCGAATTATTCAAACTGCTCTAGGCAGACATTTTTTCTACAGCCAAAGTCCCTTTTCAATACAATGTCAGGCACCTGTCTGGATTTTGGGTTTGGGAGCTCACACTGGATAGCCTGGAAATCCAGACCTGCTGATGGCAAATTTAGTTTGCTCAGTTTGCTTACTGGTCTGGCCACGAACTATTGGAGCTCATTAACTATGTCGGAAAAATTCGGTGCTTACAATCAAATCGTACTGTCTGATATGGCCGGATGACGACAGTGCTGGTAATGCGTCGTCGAAGCCGTGATGGTAAACACGAAAGATGGCTTTCCATACAAAAGAGAACCTGGTGCAAAATACTACAGCAGTCTGGCTTTAGTCAGTGGAATATATAAATCACCGCATCAAACAAATAACCTACATTTTACTTAAAGAGTGTCAAAAGAATGAAAGACTTAAATTATACCCATGCCATTATGTCTAGGCCTAGCATGTAGTATCTAAATATTTGTTCAAATGACATGGCAAATGTAAACTTCTACTACTGCCACTGACTGCCTCTATGTCGACTGAAAAGGAAGTTAATGGCAAAGATCTGTCAGTAATGGTGAGGAGAAATGAATCCACCCTCCCCAACAGAAATGGCTAACAGGGAGAAAATGTACATACTGATTACTGTAGTGCAAAACACATGCCGTTCATGTCTAAGTGTGCAAGTATACGTCACACAGCCAAATGGTACAGCAATTAATGAGAATAAAAATAAATGTCTGATAAATGATAGATATAATGGCAGAAGGATGATCATAAGTTCTGCTAAAAAAGGTGACATCTTTTTTTTCAGAAAGCTGACATTTACAATTCTGTTTTTGAAATATATACCGTTTATATATTTGTGTCTGTCTATTGCCGTATGCTCGTCTGTGGAAGAACGCAGGTCAATTTGTAGCGATCTAGTCTAAAAGCAATTTGATATGTTTCGCGTCGCACTATAAACCATTATGAGACGTGTGTTCGCAAACTGGGTCGCAAGGCAGATTATCAAACCACAAGGTCAGCCAGCCGGTTTCATACTTGACACCGTAAGTTTTTCTCAATGGCCTTTTCATTCAGACACAGATGAAAACAGACAGAGGAGGCTGTTAACTGCTACTTTTCAGGTCACGCGGTTCACTTGACGGGTTAAGCTAGCACTTCTTCTTTTCTTGCCTTGTGATTGCCTCATCTCTCCTTCCCATTCTGTCTGTGTGTTTTTATGTTTAAAACATCTCTCCCTTTTCCTCGTCTGCCCATCTTGTTTTCATCTCTCTCTCGCTCTCTTTGGTTTTTCACAGAGGTCTCTTTTTGCTCTCGCAGTAGCTGGTGGACTTTGATGTGGGCTGACAATGTGAGTTGTGAACCCTGCTAAATCTAATCATATTATAGCTAGTTAAACATGCCACCACCGTGCGACCCACTGGAAAAAAAAAAAAAAAAACCCAGGCTCCTTCTGCTCTCCTCTCTCTCTCGCTCACTTTTTTGTCTGTGATAATCTAGCCTTGGGACTGAGGGGGAGAAGAGAGCAGGGTGCTCTTGGGAGATAGTGTGTGTGTGTGTGTGTGTGTGTGTGTGTGTGTGTGTGTGTGTGTGTGTGTGTGTGTGTGTGTGTGTGTGTGTGTGTGTGTGTGTGTGTGTGTGTGTGTGTGTGTGTGTGTGTGCGCACGAGAAGGAAGGGCATGAATATTTAAGTCATATTGCAATTGAAGCTTTGTCCCTAGTATTCATCACTTCAGTCACTGGCGGCAAAACCATGTTTATTTCAAGCAATGGTCAATTTTGAGATGTTTGGCTATTTTGTCTCTTTTCATACTATTTATTATTAGTTAGGCAAACTTGCATATTCAAACATTTCTTAAATACATTGTAATACAAACATATTTGTTTTAATGTAAGTAATGAACTGGCAAAGTTTCATGATGACATGCAAGTATAACATAGTACCTTATCCACTTGCAGTGTCTCGCCTTAATAGTTAACCATGATTAGTCGGAATGTGGCCCATTTAGAAATGTCTGTATTCTAAAGTATTTGTTTTTAAAGGAATGAACTATTTCGTTCTCAAAGTGATATGGACACATGTGACAGGTGCCTGAATGGCTACAGATGCCACCAAGCACACAATGCCTGTGCCTTACAAGTTGACAAGGGAGAGAAAAAGACCTGCATAAAAAGTTGACCCGTGTGTGTGTGTGTGTGTGTGTGGGGGGGATGTCAAAGCGAATGTAAGATAGAGGACGAGATAGCTCTTGATTACAGCTGATAGGTTTATTTGAGGAAGGTCAGGACGATTTGGGAGAAGAGCAAGACATGAGTAGCTGACGGGGATGATGGGAAAGCGATGGCATGGTACACACACACACACACACAGACACACACACACACACACACACACACACACACACACACACACACACCACACACACACACACACACCAATAGAAACGGTGACCAAGACAATGACAGATGGTTCTAAGCATGACGTGTGTAAATGTATGAAACACCAAGTAAATAGCAACTAAAAATATGTACAGTATGAGTAAGCACTTGAGCACCTTCCTCTGTGCATCGTCCTTCCACAAGTCTTGGAGTATTGGACGTGCCCACCAGTGCTGAGTTGTCAGAAAGAGTCTGTCTTGACAGCATTGAGTTTCCCCCCTCCCCCTCCCCACACGGCTCACCAGGAGTGTCAATCTGAAGAAGACGGTGCATGTCACACAGCAAGCGAATGATAGATTTTGAAGGTCAAAAAAGGCAAATGAATGACAGTTTGGTGAACGGATGGAATAGATGACAAGATTACCACTTTTACTCCACGTGAGAGAGGCCTCTTTTTCTGAATGTAATTGGCAGATGTCTCATGATTTGACTTTTTTTTGTTAGGTTGTACTGAAAGAGGGATAACTCTCCCGATCAGAAGGTAACCAGGAGCGACCCTCAGGGCATAGTTGACTCGTGTCCGCTCTGCTCCGACACAGTTCCCGGATGGAGACATACCTCTTCATCCTCATCATATCATTAACGCCTCAGCCTGACAGCGAACTAGCTCGTATTTGGCAGCCTAGCGTTTGATTGTCGCCGTTGTTTCCCCTCTAGGCGTTCTGTGTTTAATTACTCCTGCCTCGGAGGTTGATCGTTGTCCAGTTACTCTCGATTTTTTATATATATTTTTTTTTCTGTAATCGCAGCCGCGCACCAAAGCCTGTTTTTTTCAGTTTTTTGTTAGGGGTTTTGTTATTGTGGTCTTATCTATGTGTAAACATCTCTGTTTGTAAGGTTTGGTCGGGTTGTGATTGCTTTTGCCTGGCAGGCTACAGTTTTAGAATAATTGCTGCCCTCCAGAAGCACTGTTTATTTTTGTCAACATTCCAATTACATCAGACCAATCAGTGTGGTCACAGCCCAGTCGTCTCATCTCCACAAATCAGCTGTGTCAACATCCGCTATCATCTCCTGGCTGTCACACTGATTGTAACTCTATCACTCAATCTTTTAATTACATTTCAATCCCCACTGTGTGAATATAATATTGGGCCTTGACTCTTGGCCACACTTCATTTTTGTTCCAAGTATTCTCGCGGTTGTATTGTTTAAATCCTATCATCCATACCGCAAATTGTGGAAGGAAGTCCACATCAGCCACATGTTTCCAGTGAGGCTGCCATCACTGCCCCGGCATTGTGATCAATTTAGAACGGCCCTTTTGTGCCAAATCTTTCTTCATTTTTCTTTTGTGTTGGATTACTTTCAGTATGAGGTCTCCCCCCAACAGTAATGACCCAATTTTCTCTGACCATTTCTTCCATGCTCCGGGTTGATAGGTAATCGTTTTTGATTGACTCAATTAGTTGCAGTGTGCCTGCCTGGTGAATTCAGTTGATTGTATTGCTTCTCTCAAACAAAACCCCTAAACACATTCTTCCTTGACGCTCAGAAAGCAAAACTTTGTTTATAGATTGAAAAAACATGTTTTTTTCTTCTAATTGTATCACTGGGGTTATATACGCTGGTTCACAGCTGTGTTTCAACCAGTTACAAGACTTTTAATGGCTAAAAACCTAAAAAAAAATCATTAGAACCACTCTTTCTTTTTCATCTAAATGCATTTCCTTATAAATAACAGGCCCACTAAGAAACATAGTATTAAGGTGGACTTTTAGGTTTAAACAGGATTGAATATAATCCTTTCAGGGAGAGGGGGAAAGACCAAAACACAGGTGAACCATTCAAAAGCAGTAGTGGGGATACAGAGAGAGAGAGGAGCTCCAAACACATGGACGGAAAAGAAAAACACATTATCTCTTAATGTAACAAGTGAGGTTGGGATAATAAAAGGGTTGGCGTAGAAGGACAGAGGAAAAACAGTAAGTATTGTTTTAATCCTGTCAGTGGGAGCCTTCTAATCCCTTGTTGTCAACATCACAGAAACACGTCAGTGTTTTTGTCTTTTTTGTTCCTGGGGCTAATCCCCGGCTTTCTGGCCCTCGGGTCTGGGGTGGTATATCGATGACAATGTTCCACCGCTTTATACATTACACACCACAGGACACAAATACCTTACCTGACATGGCAGATGGGTCACCCACTGCAAATCCCACACAACACTATTGTGTATAGCTCCAAACTGAAATCAAACGTTACATTTTTTTTTTTTTTTTGGGGGGGGGGGTAAAGTACTTTTAGCAGGACAGAAACACACAGGAGTGGGATGCTCAGTAAGACTTTACTAAGACATTTTTTTTTCGGCTCAAAGCTGGTTTAAGATAAGAGGATAGAGCACATTTCAAAGTTCCCATCTTTTTAAATGTCAAAATGGAAAGTAAAGAAATGAATGAGCAATCTCTTTAGTTCAGTTGATAGGGTCTGATTAAATGGACTCAGGCCATGGTCACGGAATATACTTTCTGAAGGGCCAGGTGTCGTATAAGAGGGAAATGTACTCTAACTCATTACCCTTTTTTGTGTGTGCAAAGCAGTCATCGTATATAACACAGTAAAACACTCTAAGGTGTCCTTTACAGTGTCTGTAAAGGTACAACCACTGTGATGATAGGATGCACATTTGTGTCCATTCTGTACCTTCTAGAGTCACACAGTAGCATTGCAAAGGAAAGATGGCAGTTTATTTTCCAGGATGCCTATCAGGAAATCATTGTAATATGTCATGATAACACCTCCATCAAGCAAGGATGGCTTTGTACAACTGACACATGCACACACAAAGTCAAAAAGCCCTGCATGTTTACTCTGCCTTCCCCTAGAGCATAGTTTGACATAGCCTTGCCTTGCGGCTTAAAGTTATGATGTCAGTGGGTCATAGTGGTTTATGGGATTAAGCCCCTGGAGGAAGTCAGAGGCTCTTTAAAGCCAGGACATAACGGCCTCCAAATTTAATTGAGGTTGCAAGTGGGCGCAATAACAATGATCGCCTTAATCGTAAAAGGCAAGGAGGCATTGTGTGCCCTAGTGTTGTTAATATTACAAAATAGCAGCCGGAATGGTTACGACTGGAACCCATTTAACTGTGAAAAGGGAAACAGAGAGAGAAAGCGGTACACTTAGGACAAGTGGCTAAACAATTGCATGCATGATTGATATATTGATATTTAAAACACCTGTTGTGTTGTGGAAAATCCATGGTGCTCTCTTGTCCTCTGTGTGTGGATTTTCTTCAATTCTTAAGCCTGGGAGGAGGGAAGATGTAGCACAAACGACACGTCTTCCAACATGGCATCAGTCCTTATTGTGTGACACGGGACGCCTACACACTTTACCAATCAGTTTGAAAACTGTCCAAGCAGCCCAAATCAATTGAAGCCTGGAGAGTAATGGTACTGTGTGTGTCTCTGCCTTGACAGAACACTGCTTCAAAGCCTTTCTAACATAACTTGGTGACTATAGAGATCATCCCAAGCCATAATCATGAGTTGGTACTTTCTTTTGTTTTGATAATTTGGACTCTGTGCGATGCCATACTTCCATTTCCAGCTAAAGCTTCCCATTTGATTCTGGCTATTTCATCAAAAAATAGAAAGGAATGCACTTTTTTGGGGGGAATCAAGCCCCTCTTCTTTGTCAGAGAGAGATTAGCATAATTTTACAGCAGGATTTCCACTGGCTTAGACATATATATTAAATATGTCCCGTTATCCCAACTACAGTAGAACCTTCCATTGTATCTGTTTGTTTTTCTATATTGTAATGTGTTTTGAGAGAATAAATGCATGTAGTGAGATTTGAAGATCAGCAGACAAAAGGGAACGTGCATGAGTGTATACTAGATGGAGATAGATAGCATGCTGATTTAGTATATAACTGAAGTCCTGCAAAATACATAGGTGAATTATAGTAGCCACTGTTCCGGGGACACACAGTCAGCCCAGCATCAGAGAGAAATGTAGTCTGAAGTCAAATGGGCATCAATCAGATCAGCACAAAGTGCACTAAATCCAAATCCCATCTAAGAGGTAAAGTAGCACAGTGGAGTACAATGCAGTGCAGTGGCCTAGTCAACACGCACATTAAATATGTTATCAAGAGACTCACTTGATTGACAGCCCTTTAGTGGTAATATGTGGTTTTAAGGTCAACCCAGTTGCCAAGTATTCAAAGACAAGTGTTCTGACATCAGCTTACCACAACTTTGATGTGATGATTCAAATAGCGTTCGCCGATATCTCTCACTTCAGAAGGGCACATGCTGGATGCTCGTCAGTAATTTTTGACATCTCCAGAGTTATCTCACTCTAGTCTAATTTTGATGAAACTTGGGAGGAGTGATGCATCTTCATACTCTGATCTGACATTTGAAAAATGATATCGATCGGCCTAACGGGGACACGATATTTAAAGGTCAAGTTTTAAAAGAATTCTGGAAGTCCATACGGAAGCCACTGTGCATCCATTTGAACAAAGCTCAGATAGGCAGGCAGAAGAGCAGAATAGTTGGCGTGGTATGCTCTCTGACCTCAACGTTGCGGTATAATTCAATCTAAATATTAACAAAATTGTGATATCAATTCCATTTGTCAATGATCAGGCTTAACTCAACTAAGGTTTTAGTCCACTCTGTGTACAATTTAATCTAATCATATTGCTTTTGAAAATATTCTGATATGTGACGATTCTGCTTAATAATAGTGGCATTAATGTTACTAATGGTACATCTT
>CM049399.1:9755000-10125000 GCA_026929865.2 Hyperoplus lanceolatus
ACACTACTGTGTTATTACTTTAATCCTTAATTCCAACAGTCTGTGTGTGCCAGAGCTTCACGCTCTTTGAAAAAAAAAAGACTCTGGGCTCAAACTAAGCATGGTATTGCCTCTTTTCTTTTTTGAGGGAGCAGTTCCTCTCTTCTGGTGCAAAAGTAAAAGGCTCTGCCAGCTCGTCCATGCCTGCAGCTTACTAAAGGCTTCAGCAGAGATCTGATTATTCCCTCCCCTGCTTCCTATCTTACATAACTTTACAGAAAGTATGGATTTTTACAGGTTGAACTGGCCACGTTAAATATGATTTAAATGTTCTCCTGTTTGTGTTTTGGTAATATTGAATGATCCTCCAGTCATATCTGTTTTGTCACTTTTACTTACCTCTTTTTTCAAGTCATTGCCTACTTGCCACACGTGTTGTGCATCATTGCATTTGACGTCAAAGAGCTGACCTCGTAAGAAGGTCATCACACTATTATTATTTTTTTACAGAACTGTGTGAGAAAAAGACTAGTAGTGTACTTTTGTGTTTAAACTCTTGAACATCCTAGTTTGGTTTGTCACCCTTCTGTTTCCTGAGTAGAGTGTCAATTGCCACTGTATTCTTCTCTGATTAACTGAGGTTGTCCTAGCCCTCTATCTGGTGTCAGCTATTCCCCAATAGAGCTGTTAAGCGGAAGTGGCGGAATTACGGGGCATGGGACCTCTCGGCTGAAAAAAAATGAATGGGAGTCTATGGAAAGTAGTCTACTATTTTCTGGTCCCAGTCATTAAATGCCTTGGATTACATATATGTTTTGTATGGTTCTAAATGATCATTTTTCATGTGAAGAGTTTGACGGTATGTTGTATGATTATTCGTCTAACGGCTTTTGAAAAAATGTTATGAGAACAACTAGAAGTCTTGTCGCCTCTGTGACGTCACCTCAACACATTCCCTCCACTTCTCGACTGACAGTGCTAATGCTAATGCTAATGGCTGGCGTGGACAACGCCAACAATCTCCCCACTCGAGAAATTGAAACTCTCCACATGTCCACTTGTGTAGTGGTTTTCACCACGCTGAAGACTTTTGTCTTGTCATTGAAAGAAGGTGGTAAAGTGCATTAAAGACACAGCCATGTTTCTGAGCTAAGCGGGTGCGAGTGGTGGTGACGTATATCATAAGTGTCAAGAGCAGCGAAGAGCTGTAGTCCACAAAAGCGCTCTGCACAAAACCTGACCATATCCAGCTTCTACTCGCTAAATTGTTCCATTCTTTGCACGAAAAAATACCATCTAAATCCATACGAAACATATGTGTAATCGAAGGCATTCCATGACTGGGACCAGAAAATAATACATTTCTTTCCATTGACTACCATTGTAATTTTTCGAGCCGAGAGGTCCCATGTCCCGGAAGTAAGCCACTTCCGCTTAACAGCTCTATAGGAACCGATTGATGACATCCAACGAAAAACACTATTACAATTTTTGAAGCAAAAATAAGCCATTAGTAACTGAATTGTTTTTGTTAACATCTAAATAACAAAAGATAAATAGATAAGATGTATGATACAAGTGTACTACTACCCGAGTTGTTTCTTTACAGTTAACTTTTTTTCTTTCTGTAAGAATTGATTGTTCAATGCCTGTGATGGCTGTACAAATGATTGTTAAATTGGCCTCGGGGCTAGAAATTAGTTCAAGGTAATCGAAATAAGTGTATTCAATTTAACTACAGTGATGATTTTTTATACTGTACTGAGCTTGAGACTGACGACATCATGTGGTCATGATGTGCCTCCATATGTGTCTCCCCAGGTGAGATCACATATGGAGGCAGAGTGACTGATGCCTGGGATCAGCGCTGCCTCAGGACTGTCCTCAAAGGCTTCTTCTCCCCCGTAACCCTGGAGACTGACTACACCTACTCCACCTCAGGTATTCTTCAAGCTCTCTCTCTCTCTTTCTCTCTGTGTATATGCATGATGTGGGAAAAATAATATAAACTCTTTACACTATAATACAATTCAGTACAGTAGGTGTTTTTGTGTATGAGTCAGTGCATGCTCATATACTGTATATGTATATTGTCTTCGGATTAATGCTTTTCTCCCTTGTATGTTTGAGGTATCTACTATGCACCCGAGTCTGATGAACTAAAGCAATATAAGAATTATATTGAGAATCTTCCGATCAGTGATGATCCAGAGGTCTTTGGCATGCATGAGAACGCCAACCTGGCCTTCCAGGTGAGGGTTAATAGTAGTATGTTACAGACACAACAGGCACATGTGCAAAACTCTGTAGATCCTCATCTTCCTGTTAGGTCTTTCTCTTTCTTTTAGTTGTAGTGATAAAATCTGTTGAGCAGGTGTTGGAAACTAATTGACTTATTTGTTTTCATTTTGATTGCTCGGTTTGCAGAAGGTTAATGAGTTGAATAGCAGGTCTTTACTAGTAAATGTCATTGTTTATGGCAGGCCTATTCATGATTTAAACCGAAGCTGCTTAAACAGTTTATGGCTGGTTGTTAAATTATCTGTATTCACAGAGCATGAGAGTGCAACTCTAAAATATCAATGAACAATGATGATAGTGTTTGTCTGTGTGTTGTGTTTTTCTTATGTGTTATGTGTTTACCTTCCCAGCGCCAGGAAACCATGACTCTAATCAACACCATTCTGGATGTCAATCCTCGCTCATCAGGCGGTAGTGGGGCTAAGAGTAACGATGAAATAGTCTGCGAGCTGGCTGAATCTATTTTAGCCAAGCTACCTGGTACACACACACACACACACATGCAAATACTTCATGGTCATTGTTGAGTATGTGCATCCTCTTAAAAAACTCATTATGTAGCGCTACATTTTAAATGTCAGTCTTGTGTTCCTGGCCACCTGTCTGTGTGCAGAGCGTCTTGACATGGATGAGGCGCTGGAATCCTTGTTTGTCCGAGATCAAAATGGCCGCGTTAACTCCCTGACCACCGTGTTAGGCCAAGAGGTGGACCGCTTCAACAACCTGCTGAAAGTCCTCAGGGTGAGGAAATAGCTACCACCAATAAGATATACAGTTGAAAAGTGAATATAATTCTAGTTGTATTGCTAGTAAACAGTATTTCCTGTCACCTATAAGCCCATTCTTGGGCCCATTCCAAGCTGCCGGAGCTGGTCACCTTGGGAGAATTCAAAGGAATCCTGAAGGACAGAGAAGATAGTTCTCTTGGTCAATGCAATTGTTTGTAAAGCTATTTTCTGATAACGGCCGGGTTTATTCATTCATCTGTCACCAGTTTATTTATTTAATTTTTAACTGTACTCATTTCAATCGTCATATAGTCTTGTCCCTGATCTTGTATTGTACTTTACCTGACGTTGAATGTGGTGTATGAGAATTGTGATTGATTGTTCTTATTTTATCATGGTGCTGCCTTCTTGGCCAGGTCATTCTTGAAAAAGAGATTTTAATCTCAATGAATTTTACCTGGTTAAATAAAGGATATTGATTGATTGATTGACAATGTTTAAAGCAAATGTGTAATGACCTTAGAAAAAAAACTCACAAAGAATGTCATAGATTAAAACATATATATTGAATATATCAGAAATAAACAGTAATTGTCCTTTCAATCCTCTTGATTGTGATGTATGATGTTCTTCTGTGTTCCCCAGTTGTCTCTTATCACTCTGAAGAAGGCCATAGCAGGTCTGGTGGTGATGTCAGAGGAGATGGACCGCATATACACAAGCTTCCTGAGCAACCAGGTTCCCAGCCACTGGTCAAACTCTGCCTACCCTTCTCTCAGACCCCTGGCCTCCTGGGTCAGAGACCTGGCCCTCAGGACCACCTTTATCCAGGTTTGGACGGGAAGGGAAAATAATACAGACACATAAACACATGTGCATCTTGTGCACTTGGTTGTTGAAAGGAAATGTGTTGCAATTAAGATAACGGACAAGCAAATAAATTGATCAGAGATGAGTGAAAGCATTGGTGTAAATTATGATAATAGCATTCACTTCCTTCTTTTGGCTCAAGTCTCTCTTTGTATCACTGACTCATAAAATGTGTGTGTGTGTGTGTGTGTGTGTGTGTGTGTGTGTGTGTGTGTGTGTGTGTGTGTGTGTGTGTGTGTGTGTGTGTGTGTGTGTGTGTGTGTGTGTGTGTTTTCTCGTCAAGTCAAAGAACACTAATAATACATGAATATTCTGCGTTCTCCCCCGAGGCACAGGTCATCTCTCTCTCTCTCTCTCTCTCTCTCTCTCTCTCCCTCCCCCTACACCCTCTTTAAGCATGTGGTTCATTTCCCTTGACTTAAAGCTGGTCTTCCGTAAGACTTGTCTGAACATGTGCACTGCACAACCACTAAAATTCACTGTCACATACAAAAATAACAAACCGAAGAGTTGCATTACTTTGTAAAGTGATGGGTGGCCTCTGATTCAGACTGTACAGGTTCATCAACACCAAAAAGAGAATCCACCTCACTGTATCAATGAAATATGGTCGCTGAGACACTGTCAGGTCCCATAAGGAACAGAATGCCAGTAATGCACTGGGGCTTGTTAAACACTGAACATGGCACATTGAAAAAAAGTTATTTAAAGATACATGCATTTTAATTACATTTCCTCTCCCTCTCTCTCTCTCTTTCGATTTGTCTCTCACTTTCTCGTCTTGTGTCTTTCTTTCTCCTGCTAGACTTGGATCATATCTGGTCAGCCCAAATCTTACTGGATCTCAGGATTATTCTTCCCTCAAGGCTTTCTCACTGGTAAAACACTGCATCATTAAAATATCCTCCCATGTTTTTTAAATGAACCATAGCAATCAGTAAGTCGAAATGACAACCTGCTAGAATATATTGACCTATTCATTTTCATTAATTCACTAATAAAAACATAATAGGATTTGCATATACCTGCTCAATAATGTAGTTGCCAGTATGTCCCTGTTTTAGATCTTGTACAATACACATAATGAAACGTTTTGTTCACGTTCTCCTCTGTCTGCTGGCCTGCAGGTGTGCTTCAGAATCATGCCAGGCTATACAATTTGCCCATCGATGAGCTCAACTTCCGCTTCAACATGTTGCCGTTTTACAGAGACCAGGTCGCAGTCTGTGAAGCTGCGAATGCTCCCGACGACACTAAACTGGACAAGGATGAGGAGGTACTGAAAGGGAGGGCTGTTGTTATTATGTGTTATCAAAGGAGAAGAAGAAATATTCTAGCTAAATAAAGCTAAATATTTAGTTTTCTGTGACATGTAAATAAGTGAACATTAGAGGTACGTCTAACAAAATGTTGTTAGCTTCTGACAGAGCCAGGTTAGCCGTTTCGCCATATCAAGTCTTTGTGCTAAACTATTAGGGTGCTGGCAACTTGCCTTATATTTATTGAACAGACAGACATAACAGCATCAATATTCTCATCTGACCGTCGCCAAGAAAACAAATAAGCGTATTTCCCAAAATGTATTCCTGTAAAGCATCACTGGTGATCCGACAAACAGATACATTTTTTTGTGGTTTTATATGTTCTGTTCAATTTCTCCTGGAGTCACAAATTCAAATAGCACATTCCCCTAAAGTGTCCCACAAACACTTTTGCACTGGCTATCGAACCCATTCCCTTGAACTTGAATAACATTGTAAATCACTAAACCAGTCTGCCAACTCTTCAGCAAACTATTGCTTAACACACAATAAGTAAAACATCGGTAACACATGTGTATAAAGATTATTCCAAGGCAAGGAAAATTGTATGTTTCTGTTGGTTAGCCACCTTCTGAGGGGAACAGTGACAGTGAAATGTCATATGTTTACTGTGAAAACAAAAAAATAGACTAATGCATTAAAAGGAGAGGAAAATGTGTAACTTGTTTCTATTGAATATGCATCTTTCACTCACCACTGCTCTCTCATTTGTATACTCCACAGTTACCGGTGCCGCAGGACGGCGTGCTGGTGCATGGCATGTTTATGGATTCCTGTCGCTGGGACGACGCCGACATGGTGATTGAAGATGCGTTACCTCGTGTGATGAACTCCATGCTGCCAGTGGTGCACTTTGAGCCACAGCAGAACTACGTGCCTGAGCCAGAACTCTACAACGCTCCTCTGTATAAGACCTCAATCAGAGCCGGGACCCTGTCCACCACTGGTAGATATATACTGGATCCATACACGGACCCTCACTCACTTACTGCTTTAGATTACACTTTATTATTTGTTATATTTTACGCCATTTAACAGACACTTTTATGCTGAATTAGCAGACAAGGAGGGCATTATAGCATGAAGGTACAGTATACCTTGGTAGTTAGAGGAATACGTTGGTAGTTACTCACTAATGGTTTTGAGGAGTTTTTGTTGGTGTCCACTGTCCAGAACAATCTCTTTCAGAAAAATCTGCTGTGTATACACTGACAATAGGTATGTAAACAAAGGGTACTATGTAAACAAAAGGTCCCGCTGTAGCTAGCGACATGGCCGTTGGCGTTTACAGAGCCTAAACTGTGGATTAACATTAGAGTATGTTCTGCACACGCACAGTACAGACAGTAAAGCGGATTGTGAGGAGATATTCACTGATTTTATACAAAGTTGTTTTGACAACAAGCATTCTTCAGAATCGCTGAATCCACCTTTAAGCCATTTGATGGATAGTTAATTTGATAAGTCCTCCTTTCCCCTCACTCGTCATTTCTGTCTTCCTCCAGGTATGTCAACTAATTTTGTCGTGACGGTAATGCTCCCTTCCAAGCGAGCCAGCGACTATTGGATATCAAAAGCCTCTGCTCTCCTGTGCCAGTTGGATGATTAAGCCTTTAAAGCAGGGACATGTGACTGAAATATATACCTTTTTATGCACTACCTTGAATTAACGTTGAAGCTTTTGTGGAATTATTTATAAAGATTTTCACATCACTGGCACATGATTTATGCTGAAAGTGCACTTACTTCTCACGTAGTGCAATAAACCCTTTCGAGCTAGCACTGACTGATCATGTGTATCCATGTGAGGTAAAAATGCAGCAACAAAGTGCCATCGTGCTGACACTGACACTCGACAAGAGCGGAGCAGTACATCCAGATCTTTGAAGATGTAAACACCAAATACTAAGACTCCCGTACCGGAGAGCAGCCATTCACAGTCCGCGGTAAGTCACTGGATGAATGTGCTTCCTGAAATGTGGCCTCGGGGAGAGCAAAGACAGAGGGACGGACGGCGGAAAAGATGGATGAATGGAGATGGGTGGTCAGACACATAGATATTTTTTAAAGTAGCATGGCTAGTAGAGATGACTCGACATTACTGTAGAAGAACTGATGATTATCAAATGATGAAATATTTCCGCCACAACCCCCACACACATTAGCAGCCTATTTCTGTCACTTAAGGCATGCGGTGCAAACACATAAGATATGGCTCCTCAAACACATTAAGTATACCCACTGAAGTACTGGGGCAGGGTGCAGACACACTCAATCTCTGACCCTGTCACACACACACACACACACACACACACACACACACACACACACACTTTCTCTTCCACACCTCAGTGCTACGCTAATGGCAAACAGGAATGGGCATGTATAAACACTATATTTAACATCAACCTGGGGGAGAGCAGCAGAAAATAAGAGAAGAAAAACTGCAGCAGTGGATTCCACATTGCTGTAGAGAGGAAGATACATTTATACATATTGTGATAATATCCGTTACTATTTTAGTGTTGCTTTTTACCGATTGATTCGTCTTACGTTTTCACAACAATTAGAGTTTCAATTAGCAAAACTTTCAATCAGAAAATAGTATATCACTTAGTTTGCCTTCAAAAGCTCACATATCAAACAAAATAAAAATACAATTATATTAGGTAATGTACTCCAGAGCCTCAATACATATTTGCATGAATAATGGGATCTTACACAATGTTACATTTGATAATGGTTGTATATAATTGCATAGCTGTGGCAAAACGGTGATTTTGATTATACCTGACTACATAAGTTAACTTTTTTCATTTCATCTACCATAAAAAAAGATAATTATTTATATTTCTGTAAAATTTGATAAGACACGGTTGTTTAAAAAGGTTGGAAAGAAACATTACTGTAACCACAATTTACACTATTGCAGCGATGGGACGTAATAGGCAGTTATGCTGTAATGCTGCTCACTGATGTTATAATTAAATAATGACTAAGTATTAAGGAGAAATGCTTGACAACGCATTCTGTGATCTAGTAGTAACAATTGAAACTTGAGGTGGCTGTATTGTGAAGACTGAGAGCATGTGCTTTGGTGTTCAGCTGTAATGAAAGCACTTTGTGTTTATTTGTAAGAATTGAGCAATTTATTTAGGCTGTTTGTGTTTGTATTGTGTTATTATTTGTCTACCTGATTTCCCATCATGTTTACACTTTCTGTTCATCATTTACTCTCATTTCCCACCATATGTGCCTCTGTCCTTCACTCTCCCACATGTACAGACTATGATGCATTGTAGTTATTAGAATCACTTCCTCTGTCTGGTTTTTGTTAGGTTTAGGATTTGTAGCAGAGGCTGTAAATGGTGATGAGTCGTCTGACTTTGCATGGACTTTAAAGTACACATCACCTGGACATGTCTGTTCAGAGGTGAATCCTTTTTCATTCATTTATAAATTTCACCTTCAGACAGATTTAATCACGGATTGTGAAATCAACTGATTAGACCCGCTGCACCTGAACTTAATCTGAGTTTTTTTTTTTTTGGGGGGGGGGTTTGCATTGGGGAAGAACAGTGATCCAGTTCAATTCATTTCATAACGACTGAACAAATGACTTCACACATGCATGATTTTCTGCAGCTCTTGTATCAACAGCAACATTTGTGACGACCTATCCTCCTGCTTTGCCTGATAAATCTTTTCATAAACCAAGATTATACACTATGAATAACCATGAGTGTGCTGTACTGTTATTAGGCTCGCAATTAAGAGGGGGGGGAAAAGAATGAAGGAGTAAATGAGATTACATGCCCCAGTCACTCTGAAACCAGGTTAACAGTGTTTTATCCCTCACACACACACACACACACACACACACACACACACACAAAAACTTCCATCCCCAGTGGATTTGGTCAGAGGTAAGAGGACATGCGGTCGATGTTTGAAACAGATGGGTCCAAAGAAAAATGGGGTGTTTTTTATTGTTTTTATAAATAGGGAAGGAAACAGAGCAGTTTAAAAGTCACACAAGAGAGTGTGAAATTAAGGCATATACTGCAAATGTGGTTGATGAAAACAGATGTTGGAAAATCAGGTCAGCTGTTAACATGACTATTTGACAACCAATGGACACGGTTGTGATGAAAAGCACAGATTGGCAGTGGGTCAGCCTTGCCAAATGTTTTATTATTCGGTGTATCCAGCCATCAAAATATACTGTCTAGGTCACACAGGTTATTGAACATCGCTTATTGAGTATTCTCCAAGCATCACTAAAGTATTTTTTTTATATATATATACATATTTGTGTCAAGGTAATGGGTTGTGGGGCCGTGCGCAGTAACGGTTCAGGGAAATCTTAAGCCTTCGAAGTGATTGATACGGAGAGTGGAAACACCAAATAATGACAAGCCTAAAAGGAAAGCCCCCTACATGCATTAATATATTTGGAGAATAGTGGACTCAAACAGTAAATTTAAACTACACTGCCGAGCAGCTGACAAGAGGAAATACTTTTAATTTTGGAGCCTTTGACAGCATCTACCAGTATAGTTTGTTGTGCATAGTTTGTTGTGCATTCTCTGATCGTATGGAATTCCACATACAAGAGTTGTTATACCAACTCCACAGGCCAAGTAGGAAACAGCAACCACACTTTGGAAGTCCAGACTGGAGTGAGACAAGGATGTGTGATGTCAACATTATTCTTCAATACCGTCATGGATCGGGTGAAGCGAAGAACAACCAAAGACCAACCTAGAGGCATTGGAGACTATTTGCAACCACCTAGATTTTGCAGATGACTTGGCACCGGTTTCCCATACCCACCAAAATATGCAAGAAAAACATCCTGTGTCAACAGATTTGCACAACAAATAGGACTGAAAATTAGCCTGAAGAAAAAAGAGGTGACCTTAAACACACATAAGCCTCCACCTATACAAATAAATCATAGATGGAACATATCTACCTACAACAGAGTTTACATATCTCAGAAGCACTGTTAGTTATAATGGATGAACAGGAAATTACATCAAAAGCCGACTCAACAAGGCGAGAAAACAAATTCAGAATGCTGAACAATGTATGGAACTCCCCCCGGCATCAACATCAAACTCAAGTAGTACCAGAGCTGTGTTTTTCTCCACCTGACTATGCAGCTCTGAATGCTGGTGGATGATAGAGAAAAACCCCTCAAAGTTCTCACCATTCCACACAAAGAACCTCAGAAAAATCCTAACCTAACACCATCTCCAATCAGCAATCACTTGCTCTGAACAACCAAGAAAGTATAGACACCGCCATTACAAGAAGACGGTGGAGGTGGATTGGAGACATAAAAAAATAACAGGATGATGTCACAAGAACTGCTCTACACTGGACCCCAGAAGGAAAGCTAACAAGAGGACAACCTAAAGAAACCTGGTGTTTAACAGTGTAGTGAACTAAAACCCCTGTAGAAGCAGACCTGGAGTTCCATGCAAGTACGCATACAGGGCAGTAAGTAAGTTTATTATTTCCCATGAAACCTCAGTGTGATTTTTACACTTTCATTTTGTACATATTTTCATACAGATTACAGCTACAGCCAGCAGACATTTAGTACAAAATTGACATGTTCCTGTAGTCTACAAAAGACATGTGTCCTAAGTTAGGTTCAGACTCTGATTTGTGTTGTCTGTGCAGGGCAGACACAACAAGTCACTTAAATGCAGCTTACCATAGAGAGAAGAAGGAAAAAAGAACAGCATCTGGCTCTGATTTTGACTTTGGAGAAATATTCCACCAATGCAGAAATACAAGATTACACTTGTGTGCCCAACCTGAGGACCACCAGGGTGTGTGTGAAGGTAATTATTCTATAAAGTGAACAGCAATATAGATGTCACAGGAGGGGAGAGGCAGGTGTGTGGTCTGTACATTACCCTAACTGAACTTAGTCCACAGAGATCTGTTCCAGCTGACCTGTCACCAACATTGCCACTAAACCGAGCAAAAGTTATTCACCCGGATAGCGTAACTCCCCCAACCCAACAGCCCAGGTGGTAGCCTATATGTTCCATTCAGGACCAGAAAAAAAGTGAAGGATAGACTGGGGACCCTGCCTCTCTCTTTCTCTCTACCTGGCTGTTGGCAAGTAAAAGGTTTGTGTGTGTGTTTGCATGTGGTGTCATACAGTGCTGTGCAATTCCAGCCACCGTCAGCTGTCTGTCTGCGTGTAGTGAAGCCTGAGATTAGATTTGACCAATTTGAACATGTCATTGCTCTGAGCAGCATTTGTTGTGTTTGTGTGTGTGTGTGTGTGTGTGTGTGAGAGAGAGAGAGAGCTGCTGAATGTCCTAACTAATGTCACAGGCATTCAGGATATGGTATGACCTGACCTGGCCTATCTTAGTCATTCATCCCTGCTATGAAATGAGAAAGGCTGCTGAGCCCGCTGGCTGGACACTCACTTGTAAATATTTACATTTCTGAGATCATGTTTACATCTCAGGTCTGAATGTTTCAATTTATGAGATCGACATATTTGGTAAGGATTACATAAATAGTTCCCACTTCAATATGGATGAGTGACTGTTGAAATACAATCTCAATCACACTGTCATTTTGCAACTGACTACCACAGAAAACACCTTTAAATATTTTAAAATTTAAAGAAATGGGAACACTTTTTTTCTGTTTCCAGCATAGATAGTAAATAATAGGTTTCCAGTCTCTATGCTATGCTACGCTAACAGGCTGCTACTACCAGTTTCATTGTTTACTGAACAAATCTGTGAGTTGTATCAAATGACAATATAGTACACTAGTTAATTAAATTCCCACTGTAAATGTTGAATGTTAAATTAATAGGCTACCTTGGGCTACAAATCCAATAGATCCGTCAGTCCGGTAATACCAGTGGAATAGCCTCACAATAGCTCACATTTATATTGACTTTGCAGTGTTTGTTACATTGATTATCAATATCAAATATACAACCATCTCCCTTAGCCTCAATAGACTTAACCAGAATACAGCCATAACTCAACCAAAAAAAACACTATGGGGTGCAATAATTTGGATACAGAATTGTTTAAATGCCACTTTCACAGCAGAATAAAACTTAGCTAAGAATGGATAAACAATAAAAACTCCACAGATGGATGCAACAAACACACATAGGCCTATTACAGTTTTTTTATGATCGCACAAACACTAAAATCAAAAGTATTACACAATTATCAAAACCTTAAACTCAAGAAGCAAACCATTGGCCATATGTGCACCACTATAAGCACAAAGTCAGCCTCACACTTTTTGCAAAACAATACACACAGTGATTTGCAAAACACTAAACACACTTAAATACATTAGACACAGAATTATATCATGATGTCACCTCATTGCAATTCCAAAGCACTGACTGTCAAACTACCAAACACATGAGCTAGTAAACACAGCCATTAGGTGCGCAAACACATGATTGCTTTATTCTAGACACTCCAATCAGGTTCAAGCACAAAAAATGCTGCAGGTAAGTCACCTGCCTTTGCAGTAACCAAAATGGAAGGAGTCAGAAGAACGGTGAGGGTGAGAGGGGGAATCCAAAGAGGTCCACATATCCGTCATGCCAATATTAGCCCTTACAACACACCTCACATACTTAAATTTTTAGACTGATTGCACAACATAGTCACAGCAGGTAACCAGATGCAATACATTGCATTTGGGACAAGGTGTCATTCCATCGTGCTGCTCTGGTCCAAAACTGGTTTCAACACCACCCACAGTTCACAGTTCTATACCTTCCACCATACTCTCCTTATCCAGTTTTTCTCTGCATGGTGGTGGAAGGATGTGTATGAAATTCTCTGGAAAGATCCAGCTAGGCGAAGAGATAATGTCTAGTATTTTCTATACTGTATTTCCTTTATCAGATTTTTTATTGTTTTTATTTACAGTATTATCTGTAATTTGTAACCTGTACTGAATACAGTATTGTATGTGTGTTGTTGTTTGCTGTGATAACAGTGTTACAGCAGACTACTGCAGACATGTTTTGTTGTGATTTTCCATGTTGACTGATTTGGTTGTATGGAGAGAAATACAGTAAATGATATGTTCCTCAGTCTGCAGCATTTGTCTTGTCAAATGTTTGGTGAACTTATTGTATATTTGCACTTTCTCTGTGTACTTTATATACATTACTCAAATCACTGAGAAGTAGAATTACTAAAAGTGTTTAAAGTTAGCAACAGCAGTGTGTAACTGGTTCAGACAGAATTAAGTGATATGAAGCGTGTGTGTTTTTCATATGGTGACAAAATATGTTTTTTATAAAATAGTGTATAGTTTTGAATAGAGTGTTTCATTTTGCAAAGGGTCTGAGGTGTTTTGATAATTGTGTGTTTGGTGTGCTAATTGTGTGTAGTGTTTTGAAAAATCGGGCTCTGTTTTCAAAATCGTGCTTAAGCAATCGGAAAAAAACTGTAAAGAAAAAAGAGACTGTGTTTCGAGACACCTCAGCGCGAGGCAACACAATGGTTGGTGATGTCCAGCAGAATGAAACTTTGCCCTCCGCCACCAGCAGCTTCTTCTCTGTTGCGGCTGCTTTCCTTTCACTTTCATTCCTATACTGTTGATCAAGACTTTAACATGTGACTTTTGTATTAACTCTGTCACTAAATCAACTTGAAATGTTGCAGAAAAACAACACTTTACCTAAACTTTTTCAAGTTAAGTTTGTCAAATTACAGGTACAAAAAATTAAAAACTACAAAAAAAAACTAAAAGCACACCAAAAAGGCACTTTGTTACAGTAATGAGCACAAATGTAGTTCATTGTGTCCACCTCTGTGTGTATGTGAACAATACTATGACAGTCACGTGGTGCTTTAACCAGGCACTTCAGATGACAAGCCGTCATTATGTTGACAACAGCTACCCTGTTATTACCCAGTCACTTTAATAGAGAACAAGTAATTGTTGAATAAATTTGTAGAGTGAAAGCATTTAGTAAATTGTACCATGTCAGCCACTCAAGTGCCAGTAATGATCATGTTTCTCCTTTATTTTCATCAAAAGTATCATGTACGGTGAGCATTTATTTACATCCTTCAAAAGTGAATAAGTCATACTGAGCAGCGAGGCACAGACCACAAGGGAAAAGACGCTCAAGGTGACCAAAATACAGCACTGATGATTAAAAAGAAAAATGGTTCCACCCTCAAATTTTCTTTCCAATAACAGTCAATAGAACTGTCACATTTGTTTGTGCCAGTTGTTTGCTTTTCATTCAGCTTTGAATTGCAGACTGTCGTCCGAATACCTTATTATCCTTTAATATATTCAGTAGAGACTCGGATGTGCTTCTCACAAGAGAAATATGTGCTCTATAGGCTATAGATCAACATGAGTTGGTCACAATCCAAATTGGTCAGATTGGCTTAAATCAGTTGTCAGTCCGAGGCACATGTCCCTATGTAAAGGACACTTCTCATCCCATGTCTCATATAATAATAATAATTATAATGCATTTTATTTGGAGGCGCCTTTCAAGACTCTCAAGGTCGCCGTTAACCTACATCTCCATTGTTTATATCCTCCCAGATGAGTCAGAGATGAAGGTTTTACATTTGTAATGCAACACATTGTAATATAACACAGCCAAGACCCATCTTCCCACTTTTGTTCATGAACTTTGAAATACTAAATAATTATCATGTATGTGTGTTGTGAAGTAACAGCCAACAGCCTGTTAGCTTAGTAGGCATACACCTTAACAAAGAGATCCAAAATAAGTAAACAAATGCCTCAGCTTAAAAGCTATACCACCATCTCCAAAGCTCACTGCTTTTCATGGCTTACGTAATGCTAAACTAACAGCTGCTGCTGGCTGTGGATGATCATATTCACAGTTTAGACATGAGAGTGGTATTCATTTTCTCATCTAATTAGTTTCCCTGTTTTTCTAGAGTTTGTGATAAGCAAAGCTAGTCAGCTAGTCTACTGGCTGAAGCTTCATGTGATAAAGCTCACTAATTAACACATTATTACATATATTGTTTAATCCATACAAAACAGATGTGCAAAAACTGTTTGAGTAATCAATGACTATTAGTGTACCCCCAGTTTTCACTTGTTATGCTAAGCTAAGCCAACTAGCTACAGCTTCATATTTAGGACTACAGACATGTGACTTAGGCCTATCAGAAAGTGCAATAGGCTACAAGATCTCTAATGCAATTAGGCTACATTACGTTTTAGTTACAAAAGAGAAACATAAACCAAATAAATGACATTCCTGGTTAGAAATAAAAAAGGGCTCTTTAAATTGAATACTTGAAAAAAATGAAGGACAATGTTAACACAGAGAACTGCAAGGACTGCATACTGTACAGTACATCTCAGCCGTCATCCTTTCCAGTCTGTCCAAAATGTAATGACATTTAAATGCTTTAATACAGTCTACAGGTAGTCAGTGGGTGGCAGCTGTTTGTCTGCACTCAACCCCAATCGATTCACTGTAACAGCATGAGTTCCTTTTGTGTGACTATTTCTGCAGCGGCCCCACAGTGCACTTTATTTGTTTGTTTATATTATTCCTCCTGTCAGAACTTCATGTAGAACTCCACTTAAAAAAGGCAATGGGCATTAACTGAAGAAACTGATTGTTGCACAAGCGGATGGAAGTGACGGAAGATTTACAGCGCTGAAAGATATGGATGGAACAGCTGTTCGGGAGGGGATAGCAAAAATTGCATCCAGTATTGCATCTATCAAAGGAGACATCACAGCTATCAAAGGAAAAGTCGCTGGAATCGATGACATGAAAGGAGACATCGCTGATATCAAAGGAGACATCGCAAAAATGGCTACAGTGGAAGGAGAGGATAACAATGATTAATTAAAATTCATCGGGAAAATGGATAGCATGTCAGTTGTGCAAAGTCAATGAATAAGGAGAATGAAAATTGACTGGGTATTGGACTGCAGCTTCACAGACAAAAAAAAGATTAAAAAAAATGCAAATGTGTGTGTTTTCTTCCTTTTTTTTTTTATTTATTTATTTATTTATTTTTTTTTTCTTGTTTTTTTCTTTTCTTTTTTGTGATCAGTAAATGTGTATCTGATTCTGAATCTGATGAAATTTGGGGTGGGACTCGATAAGCCTTAGGCTTCTTCCGTCACCCTTCGGACAACACTAATTAAGATGTATGATGTGAAAGAGATAATTGTGTATTGTGTGGAATTGTCCGAAAGAATAATAATAAAAAAAAATTAAAAAATAATAAAAAAGTGTTAATAGTTGGAGAAGTTTGCAAATTCAGTTGCGTAAAAGCATGAATTCATACGGGTCCTGTAACACAGAGGATCAGAGAGAATGCTCGAGTGGCTAGAACATACCAGGCTTAACACAAATCTGTTACATAAGGTTGCCCTATTAATCCTTGGTGCATGTAGTTGCTAGAGATTGGAGAATAAAGTGTTTGCCTTTGGTACTCAAAAATAAGGAATAGGCTACATCCCATCTCTACTGAGATGATGTCCCTTCAGAATCCATTTGTATTCAACTCTCACAACAACACATGTTGTAGAGTAATATCCTCACTTGCTTTGACTTTCTTTCTTACTTTTGAGTTTTTTCACTGAACAGCAACACACTGTGTAGCTAGGCCATAAGTTAGATACAGTATACATTGTACTGTGAATGAAGAAATAGCCACAGTGTCCTAAATGCTAAATGCACTAACCATAGTCTGCTGTGCTGTTTGACACAAGGGATGTAGGCCAAGTGAAATATAAAAAATACAGTATGTCTGGAAACAAAGCAAAATTGTGTCTTCGAGGTCATAATTTTTACTGGTAATGTTAAAACTCAATTCACATGTATGGATATATGGCCTTGGTTTAAATAGTGCAAAAGGAATGAGATCATCAGTGGCAACAAAGGAAGGGGAAGAAATAAAAGTATTAAAAGTTGTGATGTGGAAGAACAGTCCAATACGTACAAACAGTACCTACATATGTGTAAGTAAAAAAAAAAGATAGAGTGACAGGGTGGAGCTGTTTGAAGTAGAGCTGCAAATAGTTGTGCATTAGTCCACAGACAGAAAGTTATTATTTGTCTTTTTTGATCAATAACTAACTGTTTATTCCACGGAGATATGCCAAAGACTTGATATTTCCAGCTCCTCAATCATGAGTAAGTATTGCTTTTATTTGTCCTTTATGATAGTAAATTGAATATTGTTGAGTTTTGAACTGTTGATTGGATAACAGAAGCAATCTTAACACATCAAGAACTATATCATTACAGGTATTTTTTTTTAAATTTTTTCTGACATTTTATATACAAAGCAAATGAATGTGACAATACAGTAATTGTCAAAATAATGAATAATGAAAATACCCATTAGCTGCAGCCAAGAAGTGAGATGTACAGTGCTGGGAGTCAACACGTCAGTTCCTTTAAATAAATTCACTAACTTAATTAAAAAGATCTCAGGTTCACCACTTTATAAAGTTACATTTACATCTATTTACAAAATACAAAAAATAAATAAAACTAAAACTATAGCATTATTTGGATACAGGCCTGAACAAACAATTTCTAAAACTGATTATTGAATGTGCTGTAGGCTATGTAATGGATGAAGACATAAGGATGTCTCTAGAAGATGAGAAGCAGAGGAGAGGAAGTGCAAGAAAGTAGCAGAAAATAAAGATATCGTAAGGGAATGAGAGGGAACACTATATTCTGATGTTATGTGAAGCCCAAGAGGTGGCAATTATGTAGCAGAGCAAGAAAACGGGTGAAAAGTGAATGAGTTGTGAGTTTCTACATCATTAACTATGCTGTAGCCTCAACATTGCATGTGGAATACTTCCTTGTATGTATAGTGTAAGCTAAGAGAGCCAGATTGAAAGGAAAAAGCAACTCCATACAACCATATACTACCAACAAATATTCTAAGATAGAGGGAGAGGTTTGGTTCTTTGCAGCAACACCTGTGTGGCTTCACCTAGTTGTAGCATGGAGGCTCAACGGGCACAGTTCTACTGGTGGATTTTTTAATGTTAGATTTTGCTTCTCTTTTTTCCTCTCGGAGAAGGGAAGAGATTAACCTTTAAGTGAAGTCTTTGGACACTGCCTCGATGAAATTGGGAGCCGCCATGAGGATGGTGAAGGTGCAGATGATGGAGAAGAGCGAGAATGCCACGAGGCATAACCGATCCACCACGGCCGCAGCAAACTTCCACTCGCTGCAGATGGCTTCCCCCTCGTCCTGCTCTCGGAAGCGCCTGGCGATGTAATGCACTTCCTCCAGGATCCGGGTGATTTCTGGCACCTGATCCAAGAGCAAAGTCCGCGTCTGTCCTGAGTGGACGTCCTGTGTGGAGGAGCCGATAGGGGGGCCGCCATTGCCGCCGCACACCACCACACCGGAGTCAGTGCCGGGTGGGAAAGCAGGGTTGTCCGTGCCCATGGAGTGGTAGCCAAAGTACAGGTTCCCGTTGGTAGCGGTGGACTGCGTGGACTGGGCCTGCCCCGGTATGGTGCTCATCTGGATACTGTTGGTGCTGGTATGGTGAGGAGGAGCTTGGGAGTATTTGTAGTTCGGAGGGCCGCCGGAGCTCACAGCTGTTTTTCTATCCTCTCCAGGTTTCTTCATACGGAGAAACCAAGCGCACCAGTTGAGTAGGATGACTCGCACCTGCACAAAGTGATGAGAAAAGATGGGGAGATGGAAAATGGTGAGTTACAGATTGTTAAAAGGTTCAAATAAAAATAGAAAGACGGGGAAGAAAATGGAAATACATACAATAACATAACCTTTACTTTCCAATGTATTTTCTAATGGTTTGACATTTGTCAAAGTTGTTGTAGGAAATGATGTACAATATGCCATGGGTTTATCGAACAATAATGTATGAGTTGAAGCCCTAGAGGTTTTCCCAACCTGGAGTGCATTACTTCTTAATAACTGTATCAATGAAAGTGGATAATCTTAGTTATAATAATTATTAATAATAATAAGTGTTTTCTGTGTCTAATTCAAGTTTGAGGAAAATACCCACTAATTGAAACCTTCACATACAAATAAGAACTTCAAAATAAATAAATAGAAAAAATATATAATTGAACGGTTGTACCCGCATCTGATGGTTCTTTCGACAGTGTATAGGGGGGTACAAATGTTTTGTTAATACCTTTAAAACCTTTTTCAATCTTTAAATTGATTATATATATTTATTTAATACCAACATTTGGGAGCAATTGCCTAGTAACAGCTGATTGTATTAGTTGAGTGTACCACTCTATAAACTGTATAACTACAGCTTAAGCTTGTGTTGATAATTAAATATTGGATAAAAAAACAATGGTTAACCTACCAATTTAGGCATCTTCCCTCCGTGGGGGTCATGGTGATGGAACTGTAGCACCAGGACTGTTACCACCACAGACATGCCCACTATCATCATGGTGCTGGCAAAGTACTGAGCTAAAGAGGAGAACAACACATAGCACAGCACTTTTCATTTGAGATTTGAGAGAACAAGTAATGCAGTGTAACATAAATTTAAAGCTCATGTTTCCTCTGCATAAATTAAGATAATAATAAACATAAGACGTAAACAAAGTTTTGTGGCAGAAGGACCATTACCAAGTGAGTAAATCGGTTGGCTAGTCAGCGGGGTCAACAAGCCTAAGGTTATAAGGACATTTGGGGCTAGTTAGAAGGCGAATAACGTAATACTTCTAATATACAAACAAACCAATAGAAATGCACATGCTTGCAGACATTTGAAAAAAACATAGACATGAAAATGCACAGTATTGGTATGTAGCACAGCATGGTTCCCTATCCACACTAATAATACTAATAGATAATACACAAACTTGACATATATTCAGTATATGTCAGCATCCTCACAGAAAGGCGGGCCAATCCAATTATTTCAATATACATGTATAATTCAAGCTGTATGGAAACCTGTCAGAGTCGACCCTGAGGAGAATTTTAGTTTTTATTAAAAAATGTTAAGATCATTTTTTGGCATTTTTCCATGCTTTATTAGACAGTGTAGAGAGACACAGATGAAATGGGGTAGAGAAGGGGATGACATACAGAAAACGACCCAGGCTGGAAGGGAACCCAGGTCTGCTGCGAAGAGGGCTGAGCCTCTCTGGTACGCTTTAACCACTTGACAACACCCCCGAGAATAGTATTTCGTCTTCAATCAATCGGTTCAGTTAAATCTGTAGCGAGTCAATATGTCAGCTCCAATGAAGGCTAGTTTGCTAAAAGCTTGGTTTTAAATCACTGAGCTGCCAAATGAAACAGAGCAACATATCTCCACCTCTGGTCTGCATCAGTACGGCTTTTACAATGCCCTGCACTGTGTATTTACCAAACTGGCTGGATGCACAGTATTAAAGGAATCTAAATTTGGGTTTTTCATCTATAATAAAGCACACCTGTGCAGTTTCTTTATGATTGTCAGTGCAGACTTAGGTAGGACGTCGGGCCCAAAATGTCCATGTGGCAATTTAATTGAAGCGCTATCTTTATTTTTTTCTCAAAAAAATATATTAAAAAGTTATGTTTGGACAGAAGTTGTATACAAAGTAAATGGAAAAACAGAAAATGTGTGAACTTGTCAAAAGTATATTCTGTAGATGAATTCTCTCTCTTTGGCGTTAGTGATGCAACCCTTTCAACCTGAACACACCTTCACAACTTTTGATGTGGAGCCAGTTCCTTGGCTTGAAAAAATATCTTGGCTTTCTTTGAATAATATTAAAATAAATCTCCTACTATCTCACAAATTCCTTCTTTATATAATCCATGATGTTCATTTTACTAGTAGAAAGAGCCGCCAGAGTAGCTGATTCCTCTGTTACCAGTCTTTGTGTAAGATAAGCTAATGTGCTGCTGGCTGTAGCTTTAAATGCACCGCACACTTATTTCTCATGTGACTGCAAAAGAGAATGTGTTTTCCAAAACTATTCCTTTAAGTTATAAGTAAATGTCACATGTCTATCATATATAGCCAACTGTTTGGTAAATATGCCCCTTGTAATTTTTTTTATGATCCATCTTAATAGTTTTTCTTTGCTTTCATCAGTTTCCAAGTCTGGAAATCGTGATTCAAGCAATAACTATAGCAAAAAAAATGTATCTTACCAATCAGAGGAACAGAGTCTGAGGTTGCCGGCATGATCTCCGCCACCAGTAACATGAACACTGTTAGAGACAGCAGCACGGTGATGCCTGGGGAAAGACAGGAGACAGCGGGATGAGCACAATTAACTCTTGCATCACAGTTAAGCTTTCTCTTAAACGTGACTTGAGAGTACTTGAGAGAGAAAATAGTGTAAAAACTCAAAAACAGTGTTCACCGCATCTTTTCTACACTCAAGGGACTACTTGCAATTACATTTTCACTCTGACCATGTCTCACTGAATTGTATTTTTAAAAACAAGCCGGCATTTTCAGGTGGAGGTAATTATCTTTGTATCTTTGTGTTCATAATGAGGCTGTTATTCACCTGCTAATGAATACATCCAACAGTACTAATTCCCAGCCGTAATGTCAGCATTAGCATAGAGCAATGACAAACAAATTGGCAAGTAATGGTGTCTGGAACTGGTGGACTGAGATCATCAATAATAGGGGCGGCAGTGGCCGAGTCGGTAAGGAGATTGCCTCTGGAGTGCAGGGTCGGAGGTTCGATCCCCCGTCTCCCCGCCACATGTCGAAGTGTCCCTGAGCAAGACACTGAACCCCAAATTGCTTCCGATGGTTCAGAGAGCGCCTTGCATGGCAGCTTCTACCATCGGTGTATGAGTGTGTGTATGAATGGGTGAATGTGGTAAGATATGTAAAGCGCTTTGGGGCTGAGAAAATCGGCTAGAAAGCGCTATATAAGTCAAGTCCATTTACCATCAAAGGTGGGCGGGGGGAGCATCATTTGTGTCTGCATGTACGATTGTAATCATGACTCATTGTCCCTTTATGTTAGTATGAGAGAGTGTGTGTGTGTGTGTGTGTGCCCTATACCCAGTGAGATCTTCTCTCCAGAGTCAGCAGGGAGCAGGAAGACCAGCAGGGCCAGGCCAGAGATGAGCACACAGGGGATGAGCAGGTTGAGGCCGTAGTAAAGCGTACGGCGGCGCATGGTGACAGTGAACGTCACATCGGGGTAGGGCTCCTTACAGCAGTCGTAGTACAGCTCGTTACGCTTAGCAGGCACACCTGGGCGAGAAATCAAGAGGTAGGCAGGATGTCAATTACAGGCCAAATACAGAGAGCTATAAAACAAAAAACAATGAGTCCTTGTATAATAAGCCGCTAACTTGCAGCTGTGGCTACCCATTTCAGTATTGATGCCATTTTAAAGTGTTCAAGGGCTTGGCAGAGACGATCAGTTAACAGTCAGTATTGATACAATTATGTGTTAACCATCATTTGAATATCGAGATACTTATGGAGATGTGTGGTCAGACGGTCACTGTATTGAATCCTTGGACAGTAAGGAAACCAGTAAGTGAGAAAATGAAATGATAAAAACTCCCCTGTCCCAATGTCAATGTGCCTCTTAGGAGGGTGCTACCTTTTATTACTACAAGCAAATGTGGTTTTTCATCCAAATCGTTCAAATATGCCCCTATCTGAGGGATGAAATGATAAGCTTTTATCAAGCACAGATCCAGCACATGTTGTGATTTTAGGAAGATTTTACCGTAAACATGTTAGAAGAAGCTTGTCGCCGCAAAACAGCAAATGCTCTCTTGCCAAATTAATTCTGTACCTACAACAATGATGCCCCGATGTAACTGTTTCACCTTGTGGACAACAGCATCTTTTAGCTGATGTAAAATCACAATGACGCACAGCTTATGTGGTCAGGGGGTTTACTTAAAAAATTAAATGTTTTCTAACGCACATTTATTGTCATTTTAAAATGGCAACCACCTGTTTGAGAGCAGTCTTTGTCCGCTAAGAGGCTGGCAGCCATTTCTCGTAAATGTGATTTGCAGACAAGCCAGGACACGTTTATGGACAGTCCAATGTCACATCCAGTGTGTCAATAGACTTTACAGCATAACATGAGCAACAGATCCTGATGAAAAGCATGTTCACGATTTATTCATATAGCACATTTCATATTGAATGGCAGGTCAAAGTGCTCTACAAATTGCAAGATGAAGTAAGGCAGCCGGATAAAACAGTTAAACATGAAAATAAGAAGATTATTAACTAGTGAATTGTAAAATCAAAGTTAACATGTGATGTTTCTCTACTTATGACATCTATTGCAGCATGTCCGTCCTGGGAGAGGGATCCCTTTCTTTGTCGACTCTCCCTGAGATTCAAAAAATAATAATAATCTCGATAAAGGTTTTTTTTACTGGGAGTTTTTTCTCAGCCGAGCTAAGGATGTCATACTGTATGGAATGTAAAGCCCACTGAGGCAAATGTCTATTTGTGATATTGGGCATGACAAATAAAACTGATTTGATTTGATTTGAATATGCTGGTTCACTTTCTTTTTTTCAGTAGTGGCTGTAAATACACCCCTTCATAAATGATTTCAATGTGATGGGGGACAAAATCCATTGACTTTTTTATGTACAATTCAATTCAATTTAGGATTAACCGTCCTCACCTCCAAAAAACAATCCTAAATCAGTTATTAATCTCTAAAGCCCATCCCTGTGGCCTTATCTGTGATGTTTGCGTATATAATATACAAATGTGATAATATAACCTGCTTAACACATCAGATCAACAAGAGAAAACAAAAGCACTTTGGATAGAGGCCAAAAATGTGTGTGTGTGTGTGTGTGTGTGTGTGTGTGTGTGTGTGTGTGTGTGTGTGTGTGTGTGTGAGAGAGAGAAAGAGAGAGAGAGAGACAGTGTGTGTGGGTGTGTGTGAGACAGTGTGATTGTGACTTTGATAGATTTAGTTCATGCAATCATATAAAAAAGTAGGCAAATCAACACTCTACGTTATCTGTTAGTTGTTCTGTGCATGTTTATGTGTGAGAGAGAGGTAGAGGGGTGGATGGGGGGAGGGCGCAGTGAAACACCCTGAAGTGCCCTGAATTTGATTATGCCTCGAGAGACATTGTGATTGTGGTAACCATCCAAAGTGTTTCAGAATGAAGCCCTGGTACAATGCAATCAATAGCATATTGAAAATACACAGATTCATTTTGGTGCGAGATGTCAGGAAAAAAAAATGTATAAACCGTGTGTGTGTGTGTGTGTGTGTGTGTGTGTGTGTGTGTGTGTGTGTGTGTGTGTGTGTGTGTGTGTGTGTGTGTATTCTTTTCTAGAGAAATTCTATTTAAATGAATTGCACGGATTCAATTTCATTGCACTTAAACCTTGTCACCTGAACAGCGAAGAGAAATGGCCTTTTTTAGCCATCTTTTAATGTGATGGATTGCAGGTGTGTGTGTGTGTGTGTGTGTGTGTGTGTGTGTGTGTGTGTGTGTGTGTGTGTGTGTGAGTGTTTGTGTGTCTGTATCTGTGTCTGTGCTAGGCTCAATGCTGTGCGGTACCAGTCTTCCATGTGGAAACATTGGTATTGGACTCCTTTAATGTGTATATTGTATGTCTTTTAATGGACCTCGAGTCTCTCGAATAAAGCTGATTGATATACGCTAGCATGGGCATGGGAATGTTCTGAGGTACCACGACAGTGTGTGTTTTTGGCCAGCTTGCCGCCTGGCTGTGCCTGAATTAAGTGAACCATCCCTAAGCCAGCTGTCGCCACACACCCTACCCCCCTCAATTCCCAGCCAGCTGGGTTCACCCACAGCTCAGTTTGTTTTTAAGTATGTTTGTGTGTGTTAGTGTGCATGTTAATAAGTATTATACAGCCAGACAGAAGAGAGATAGAAGAACTGAGAATGAGTGTTGACAGAGTCAGAGAAACTCAGACCAAGAAATAAACAAAGGTCATGGACGCAGATGAAAATAAACTGAGCCACTGACCCAAAGCTGTTATGTTAACAGAATAGTTTTTCACTTGGGTGATTACGCGTATTCACTTTCTTGCAGAAATTGATGAGTGAATTGATACAACGTCCCTGTCTTTGTGGTAAGTATGAAGCTGAACTTTAGTTTAGCTTAGCATAAACACTGGGAGCCTGGCTCTCTGACCACAGGTAACAAAACCTGCCTCACCTCTAAAGTTTACTACTGACCACTCTATATCTTGTTTCTTTAATGTGTACATAACACAAAGTGCGTTGTACAAAATTACAAGTATCCAGGCAACCAGCAAAAACAGGAAGTTAATGTGGCTAACTCCATAAAACACAGTGTGTTTAGTACATATACAAACAGCAGGATGTCTGTTGTAGACTTTTAACCAGGACTGATTGACATGGACATTTCAGTGAGTGTGGCATCTTACAAAGTCGACATCACTGAAACACCTGCTGTCAAAGCTGTGTAACACTGACTTGGTTATATAGCTCCCCAGAATATAATATCAAGGGCCTGGTACTGTTGAAAGTACATGTCTGTCTGTCTCAGTCTGTCAGTCTTTCAGTTCCCTGAAGAATTGTAGACTTTGCTGCTGACACACATAGTATACTGGGAGTGTGTTCAGTCAATCATTATATCTGCTGTCACACCTGATCTTATCCCCTTATGTCTGCTCGTTATTCTTCTATATTTATTGGTGTACTTGTGATTAGGTCGATCCAGATTCTGTGACCGATTTATCCATTAAAAAAAAACATGTTGTAATTGAAAACATTTTCTACAGCCTGCTCAAACGATGTACAGTTGGTTAATATGTATGGTTCTTATAACCACACATAAACTGTAAAAAGGGTCATGTCTCTGATTTCCTTATATACTGTATTTACTTGCACCTGGTGTTATGTACCTGCATATGTCTGGCTACATTCACACTGCAAGCCTTTTCAGATGTATTGCTCAGATCCAATTTCTTTTGTTTGGCTGTTTTGTTATTTTTAAAATATGGCCAATATTAGCCTCCGTAGTGATGCAAAAGTGAAAATCAGAATTGGAAACATCAGCTTCCTCAACAAAAAACACGCCTGATTCTCATGTGAGCAAAATTATCCGATTTGGGCCATATTTGCCAGCAGTGTGAACGTGTCCTCAGTGTGCCTGTTTTTTTTGTCTTCTTACCTACAAGATCCCATTCCCCGTTGGGTATGTAGGTAGAGATGTCCACGTCCATCATCTGGAGGTCCAGCAGCCAGCCGTTGTAGGTCCAGGAGCCAAACTTCAGGTCACACTTCTGCACATCGAATGGGAACCACCGCACATCTATGTAGCAGGTACTTTTCAGGATGCCTGCAGAGAAATATTGGAGAAAACCTAGTCGACTCTTTCCTTAATTTGCTTAAAACAAAAGTAAAGTACACTTAAAAGTCAAATCGTATACCAAAGAACCTTAAAGATCTCCTATTATACTACTTTTCTGGTCTTAATTTCTCATTAATGACTCCTATAGAGCAACCTGACACGAATCACAGAACAAAAAACTATGTACATTTTCGGGAAACTCTTCCTTTCATCTGGATGCATTCAGCATTCTCTGTCAACACTAGGCTTCGTCCTTCTCCGCCCCCCCCCCCTCGCCCCCCCTCCTGCCAACCCCACTCCGTTGTGATTGGTTACCTTCCGGAAGACTTTCAGTGGCGCGCGGGCAGATTGAGCAGGCAGGTGGGGGCATGGCAGGAGCGTGCCTGAGCATGTTGCAGCATTACCATAAATGGAAAAATTCGGATTGATCTACGTTGATAAATCCCGGGAATTTGAACAACTGAATCGAGACCGGCGTTCCTAGTGTTTTGCGCTCTGCACAGCCACCCCAGACTGTGAACAGGGAATACATCTAAATGCATGTAAGTCATTATTTGACACTTTAGTATGGTTAAACATGACTAGAAATCATTATAACAACGTGTATAGGTCATAAAAGCTGAAAAAGCATTGTAGCGGCTTCCCATTAGCCACTAAGCTGCATGTCGTTAGGTGTCTGTACGCGTGCGTATAGCCTACAGTTAACACTTGAAACTTTGAATGTCCACTTGTTCTTTAGGGTTTTGAATGCTTACATTTATTTACTTACACAAATGAAGGTGCGACTTGTACATACAACTATGCATTCTGTGTTAATCTGAGCTCCATGAGCACGTTCGAAAACAATTTGCCTTCCGGCATGCAATCACCTGGCGTCCCTGCTACGCCTGATTTATAGCCTTGCATCCGGCACAGTATGCTGCCGCCAGGCAGTCAAATTAGGCATTACAAACAAGCAAAGAAAGGATCAATGGCTCTTACAAGCATAATAGGTGCTCTTTAATGGTTTCATTACAGTTTCTCATTATTTCATGGGAAAACCAAAGTTGTTAAAACTCTTTCAATTAAAGTGAAAACTTAAATTACAAGTATATTCTAATAAGCATATCTCTGTGTTTTTTTAGTAGAAACAGCTGGTGCTTTAAAATTATTTTTAGCTGTAACCATGGTATTTAAACAAATAATTCGTAAAATGTTCCTGGTTTCATTAAACTTGACATTTAAATACCATTACACCTTGAGGATTATCTTAACACTTGTAATGAGAAAAGATACTGTAAGAAAATCCATGGATAATAAGTGATTTATATATGATGTGTAACAGTGACACTCACCTGGTGGGATGTACTGGCAGGATCCTGAAGCATTTACCAGCACATTTGTATGGAACGTAGCGTCAAACCTCTCATCAGCACTACAAGGAAAAAAGAGTGCATTCTATTAAAAAATAACAAAAATGCAAAATGCCAGACAAGGGAATCATAGGTTACTGAGAGTGGAATTGGAGTTAAGTACAAAGGTAAAGAAAAGGTAACCCAGACAATATGCCAGGATGAAGGTGACATAGAGGCAGAGTCAAAGGAGATTAGTGCAGATCCAGACACACTGTTTAATTTGACTGATCATCTTAAACAAACACGGTCATCCGCCACCCAAGATGTTCTTCAAAAACAAACAAGGGTTGTGTACATTCGGAAACCAAACTACAGAAATCCTAATCAGAAAGTTACACATTACATAAATTAACCTTGTAACATTCACAACATGTGGACTCATATACTGTAAATTTCGGAAAGCAGCCATTCTCGGGGTAGGATTGCAACTTTTTGTTAGATATTAAGGGTGTATTCACACATGCCGTGTTTAGTTCGGTTGAAACAAACTCAGATGCACTTCCGCCTTTGGTGCGCATCTTTCAGGCAGGTGTGAATACAGCAATCGCACTCGGGGGCGGACCAAACAAACGCTCTGAGACCCAGCTGAAGAGGTGGTCTCGATGCGCTTCCATACACACTTTGCTGCAGTTTGTTTGTGGTGTGAATTTGTCCGGACTCGATCCGACCCAATTGCAGGAAGCACTGTGCCTTTCTTTCTTTTCTTTTTTAATAAATCGCCGTCAGCTTCACATTATGGGAAAGTGTTGTTGTCGCCATTGTTAGGAAGATTAGTTGTGGTTTGACCGGGAGCCCCGAGCGAATATATTACATTTGATAGACAGGATGTGTAAACATGCTGAATGTGTTCAGCGGTCAGATGAAGGAGAGGGGAGCGTCTCCCGCACAGTGAGCTTTGTATGAAGTGGGTGTTTTTATTTTGCTTCCCATGTTACGGGGCCGTAAATACTATCACCGTGTCAGTTTGGAGCTGAGCCGCGCCAAACTCACACCCAGCTGAATCAGCTGTGTGTCAGCTTGAGCCTATTCCTGCGAGCCGTGCGTCCAGCAGCAAAAATACAGTAAATATTATGTTTCACATCGTAGGCTAGAAGCCACACATTGACACAGGCCTACATATTATAACCATATGAAACAACAGTAATTTTATGTTTTTTTATTTTATTTATAGGCTAGATGTAGGCCTATTTATTTATTTATTTATTTATTTATTATTTTTAACCCCATATCGTATCAGTTATATATTTCACAGTTTTAACTTTGTGCTTCCTGCTTCTCTCCACCCCAGAATGTCTGTCCAATGAATGAATGACCTCAGATCACGTGTGGTTTTGCTTCGTAATGCTGGTTCACTTGCAAAAGGGGTAATATGAAAGTGGACCACACAAAAAAAAAAATCTAAACTCTATTTGGTCTGGACCAAAGCAAGTGAACTAGCGGACTTTCCCTGTGTGAATACACCCTAAGTGTCTGTCTGCATTCATCGCAAAAGAAAAAAGCATCCCATGAATAAGTGGAATTCATTCCTGGCTAAACAAATTCCTTTAAGAAAAGTAGATGGATTTTTAAAGAGCCCTGCAGAAGGTCAGACCTCGACATGTTTTTCTTTTGTAAAGTAAAATGTCATGTTGGAAATGATAAATCCAACTCTGCATTAAACTATGCATAATGACGACCATGATTTTTGGAGAAAACAATAAATGTTGTTGAGGCAGGCTTATGTATTCAGCTCTACCTAAGACTTGTATGTGCATCTTTCTTATGAATTTCCCATGCCAGTAAGCATTTGGTAAATCATGGAATCCAGGGGGTTGGACTATTTTGTGAATAAACTATCTTCCAAGAGGATTCTAGGGCTGACAATGTTGGTCTGTCTATTCACCACTTTGGTCCATACTGAAATATCTTAAGAACTATTGTATAGATTCCTACTGACATGGTGGTAATTATACCTGCTTAATATCAGCATTGGCATTGTCATTGCTGTGAGCATCTTAGCAATAGCTCATAGGCCAACTGTGCGCTAAGTACAGCTGTCAACAGACAGACAAAAACAAACAGACACATTTACAGAAGGTCATACTAAACCAAACGCATAACCCCCTTGATGGACGTAATGAGGCAGTAAAAGGCTTTCTATTATGCCAACATAGCACTCACTCATGTATTCATTTCTAGTATAATATTTCTTACATCCCTTTGGTAGGCTGTCACACCTAAAAATGTAGAGAGATACACTGAATGCTCCTTATTTTGAACACGAATGATTGCTCATCTAAAGCCAGACACACAGCCTGAATCACACCACCATCTATTATTGTCCAATATTGAATTTCTACCACTTTAAGACAGGAAGCAGTGTGAGAAAAAGATGGAAATGCCCTCCTCTTCTTGGAGGCTTTTTGTCGGACGGATAGAGCATAGGTACATTTTAACAAAGGGTGATGGGACTGAGCCCTGGAGGCTTATAACAGCAAGTGCAGATTCATAGCCACCACCTCAATAATCTAAATTGAATCACTATTTTAACTTTGAAGAGGGTAAAAACTAAGAGGCTTTGAGAATACTTTGGAACAGCCATTATCAATCTCATCCATCCTAGAGAATAAATTAGGTATGTTTGCATTAAGCCTTGTTATGGTATTAAGAATGCATCTATATTGTATACATGTATTGGGTAGCATTAGTAGACCTGCAGTTTCACATGCCATCCATCAAAATGCATCAAATGTAAGTCATGAATAATATACCGTAAGAGTATTTATTCTTTTAAATTAAGGTTCAGTAAATGTCTCAATGACAAAAAAAAAGCCTAATATATTGCGAACCATATGTGTGGACATAACATGCCTGAACATAGCAGTGGCACACATTGGCTTCAAGCAGACTTATTGAAGCATGACCTTAAACACATCTAAATCAGATCACTAGCTAAGTAGAACATGATTCAAAAAGGTTGTATGTCATTTGTTAAAGATAAGGGCACGAGGAAGGTGTTGAATACAGATGTGTGTGTGTGTGTGTGTGTGTGTGTGTGTGTGTGTGTGTGTGTGTGTGTGTGTGTGTGTGTGTGTGTGTGTGTGTGTGTGTGTGTGTGTGTGTGTGTCTGTGCGTGCCTAGGTGGGGGGAAATAGTGTGTGTGTGTGTGTGTGATTCTAAGCAGTCAGGAGAAGGATTGATGCATTAACGACTTTTGACTCTCTTGTTATCCTCCTTGCAGACCGACAGTTCAATTATGGGCAACAATCACACAAATGGTCTTCCCTGGTGCTTTTTAGAGTCAGCAACACTATACAAAACATATTTTATTTCACATGACATTAGTATGATTTATGTCTGGTAAGTGAGGTCTTAATTTAAGTAAGGATTGTACTCCATCACCTTGTTTACTGTGAAACTGTATGGAATGTTGTGTGTGTGTGTGTGTGTGTGTGTGTGTGTGTGTGTGTTTATTTTTTGAGAGTAAAATGTCTGTGCACACAACTGATCAATCAAAAGTAATCAAAAACGGTATATTACAGAAAATAAATACCAGTGAAACATTTATTCAAGCATTTTCTTTAAATACCACCCCTCCCCTGTAACTCAGTTAATGCGCTTTTAGACAACTTTAATGGCAAAATTACAAGTGTTATAGATGCTATTGCGCCCACTAAGATGAAGGTTGTCTCTGGTAAGAAAAGATCTCCCTGGAGAAATGCCCCGCAGGTCAGAATAGAAAAAAGAGAGTGTTGTAAAGCGGAACGCAGGTGGCGAAAAACAAATCTCCATGTTCATTATGACATCTTCAAAGAGAAACTGTGCACTTTTAACTCAGAGATGAAAAGTGCAAGTCAGTCTTTCTTTTCTGACATCATCACCAAAAACAACAACAATGCATGTGCCCTGTTTGCTACTGTCGACAGATTAACAAACCCTCCTGTGTCAGTAGCGTCTGAACATCTCTCCACGAGGGCCTGCAATGAATTTGCCTCCTTCTTTACTGAGAAAATTCACAAAATTAGACAAGCTGTCACTGCATCAATACAAAGTTCAACATATGTGTCATCGCTATGCCCACTTAAAATCAATCCAAATGCAATGACACAATTTTATCTGATAAACCACAAAAACCTGGAGGACATTATACAACACCTGAACTCCTCCTGTTGCCTTGACATTCTTCCCACAGGCTTCTTTATAACTGTTTTTAGCTGTATGGCCTCAGATGTTCTACAAATTGTCAACATGTCCCTTCGGACAGGTGTATTCCCACAGGCCCTGAAAACAGCAGTCATCAAGCCACTCCTAAAAAAGAACAATCTAGATACATCGCTCATGAACAATTATAGGCCCATATCTAACCTACCGTTTTTAAGCAAATCATTGAAAAAGCTGTTTATCAACAGCTAAATAACTACTTAGCAATGAACAACTGCTTTGATGTTTTCCAGTCAGGATTTCGACAACACCACAGCACTGAGACTGCTCTGGTTAAGGTCCTCAATGACATCCACTTAAACACAGAGAGTGGCAAAAGTTCTGTTTTAGTTTTACTGGATCTCAGTGCCGCTTTTGACACAGTTGACCACAGCATATTACTAGATCGACTAGCAAACTGGGTTGGACTCTCTGGAACTGTACTAAACTGGTTTGAATCCTACTTAAAGGACAGAGACTACTATGTGTCAATAGACAATTTCACATCTGAGCGGACACATATTGAATGAGGGGTCCCCCAAGGTTCCATTATTGGGCCTCTTCTGTTTAACATCTACATGCTCCCACTAGCTCAGATTATGAATAAGAACAAATTATGCTACCATACTTATGCAGACGACACACAAATTTACATAACCATATCACCAGGAGACTACAGTCCGATACAAGCTCTGAGTAAGTGCATTGAACAAATCAATGATTGGATGTGCCAAAATTTCCTTCAATTAAACAACGACAAAACTGAAGTAATTGTCTTTGGTGCCAAAGATGAACAATTAAAAGTCAGCGCACAGCTTACATCTGTTATGTTAGAAACCACACCCCAAGCCAGAAATCTTGGTGTTATAGACTCCGACTTGAATTTCAAGAAACACATTAAATCAATTAACAAGTCAGCATACTACCACCTTAAAAACATATCAAGAATTAAAGGACTTATGTCTCAGCAAGATTTAGAAAAAAGTGTCCATGCATTTAACTTTAGTAGACTTGACTACTGTAACAGTGTCCTTGCAGGCCTTCCAAAAAAATCAATCAGACAGCTTCAGCTAATTCAGAACGCTGCTGCTCGAGTCCTCACTAGGACCAAAAAAGTGGATCACATTACCCCAGTTCTGAGGTCTTTACACTGGCTTCCTGTCACTCAAAGAATTGATTTCAAAATACTGATGTTGGTTTATAAAGCACTAAATGGTTTAGCGCCAAAATACATTACTGATCTGCTGATACGTTATGAACCGTCCAGAGCCCTTAGGTCGTCTGGGACAGGTTTACTTACAGTCCCAAGAGTTAGGACTAAACGAGGAGAAGCAGCTTTTAGTTTGTATGCACCAAATATCTGGAACAAACTCCCAGAAAACTTGAGGTCTGCTGCAACCCTCAGTTCTTTTAAATCGAGTCTGAAGACTTTTCTGTTTCCATTTTAACCTGTACTTTTTATTTAATTTAAATGTTTCACTTCTTTTCATTCGCTTTTAAATGTCTTCTAATGTGTTTTATGTATTTTAATCTTGCCCCTGTAAAGCACTTTGAGTGGCCTTGTGTTTGAATTGTGCTATATAAATAAACTTGCCTTGCCTTGCCTTGTGTGTGTGTGTGTGTGTGTGTGTGTGTGTGTGTGTGTGTGTGTGTGTGTGTGTGTGTGTGTGTGTGTGTGTGTGTGTGTGTGTGTGTGTGTGTGTGTGTGTGTGTGTGTGTGTGTGTGTGTGTGTGTGTATGTGTGTGAGTGAAACAACAATATAAAAACAATAAGTCTAAATAACCTGCTATACCCACATGGACAAACTAGTCTTTAAAGGGGTTACAGTTCTTTAAGTAACCTACAAGAGAACTCCAGAGTCCTGAATAAAAGTTTAAAAAAAGAAAAGAAAGGAAGACTCCACTCCTTTACTGCAGACCTGCTCAATGAAATGACGTCAACCACATTGACATTTTATGCCAGAGTATACTGCCAGTATACTGTATGGTAAAAAGCAATATGTTAAAATATGCTGCTCAGTTAAGGAAAGAAAGCATTGTTATGTCAAGATATGCAGGCAAAACCATCTCTATGTGTAAAGAAAGCAGCTCAACAGTGGGACGGGCTTACATTATTTACATAAAAAACACAATGAGAGCAGAAAACTCTGTCCCTTTGTGTCCCTGCTTCCCAAGTGTCTGCAGTTGGTGAAATATTCATAATCATGCGCGGGACGGGCACGAATGGTTCATATATTATTCATGTGAATTTGGTTCAGGTCTGTTGCTGTGCTGAAATGGGCACGTATGACACATGCAGCTGTCCTCCACTGGTCAAGTTTAACACCAGTCATGTCCAAAACCCAGGGTTAATCTGGAGAGTCTACCCTGCTTTGCATGTTTTTTTTCTGCTAACATCAAAGCCAGTCATTGATATTTGGCCAAGGGGGTTGTATCACCATCTACCTTATAATCAAACAATCTATTTATCGTGAAGTACCCAAGTGGCTTTCTCCTCTGAACCCCATATAATTTGTATGCAGAGAGGGTTAGGATCTGGTGTGACAGCTGATATGATGATTGACTGAACACACTCCCATGTGAGATGTTTGAGCAGCAAACTGCAAACTCCTTCAGGGGACTGACAGACAGACAGACAGACAGACAGACAGACAGACAGACACTTTCAACAGTACCAGGCCTTTATATCCTGGGTAGTCCACTCTCCTGTTCCTCTGACAAAACTCCAACATTGCCAGAGGCTTTTGACCTTTCGTACAGTTACACCTCATGCTTTACCTGTTGTTTCTTTCCCAATAGAGAGTTGACTTTCCACATCACCAGATACAGTTTTTTATAGACAGATGTCAACATGCCAGAAACCCCATCTTGACAGAGCAACATTGAACTTCAGACAAAACGTTAAATGAGGTAGGCTCACATGGTAGAAGCTCCCCGTCTGGCTTAAGGAGGCTGCTTGCTTTTAAAGGTCACATAGTATGCTAAATGCACTTTTTAAATGTGTTCTAACCAGTGTTGGGAACGTTACTTTAAAAAAGTAATTAGTTATAGTTACTCACTACATGTTCCAAAAAGTAACTGAGTTAGTAACTGAATTACTTTATAATAGAAGTAACTAGTTACCAGGGAAAGTAACTATTTGCGTTAGCCTATACTGTAAAAAGAAAAAAGTTGCTATATGTCAACAAATTTGGATTTTTCTGAGCAGTTTTCACAAGTTAGTTGAAATGAGTAGAACAGACAAGTAGAGCTAGGCCTACTTGTAGGGTACATAACCTTCAATATTTATTGCACATCAACAGATATCAAGAGGTTTATCCTGCACTTCAAGTATTTTGTTCTCAACAAAGGTAGTAAAAGAAACTGCTGAATGTACCGTGCTGATCTCCTAGCCTATATCACTGGATTCACTTCAGGGGTGTCGGCTAACACACCACTTAAGGCCAAAAACGTCAGACTATGAAGCATGAGACGATGAGAGGAGGAGTAAGGATGTATCCGCTGTTTATTTCCTTCTTTAACATGCACAGCAGCATACAGATCCCAGGAAAAGAACAATAGCAATATTCGGCTCGTGATGACACGCTAAACAGCTGTTGCAACCGGCGAATCGCGGCCGTTTAATAACGTGCATAAATTATAATTTATAGAGATCGGGAAACTCCGTGCACTTACTCACAAGGGCGATGCAAACAAACTCAGGGAAAGCACGTTTCAACCGTGGATTGATAGGTGGTTACTGCGGCAACGTGCACGCTCACACAGCAGAGAGAGAAAGAAAAAGAAACTTCACTAAACAGGCGCTCCGGCTGACTGACGTGACGGCGCTAACTGACAGTTATAATGTCATCCACACTGAATAAAACACAACTTAAAACACACCGGTCTCCTCACTAGCAGTTTGTGTAGTATGGAGCCAGGGGTGCGTTCGGATTACACTGTTTATTCAATCAATAGTAACGCACCACATTTAACGTTCAGTAACGATAACGGCGTTGTAACGACGGAAAAAGTAATTAGTTAGATTACCCCGTTACTGAAAAAAGAACGGCGTTACCTAACGCCGTTATTTTAAACGGCGTTATTCCCAACACTGGTTCTAACATATCCATGGGTCCACGGTGTGCCTAGAGACTGCCAAAATATCAAAAAAATAACAATCTCTCCTTTTCTCACTCTCCCCCTTTCTGAAACCCCCACCCCTCCCCCCCAATATACTCGAGTCAGAATTCTCGCCGACTATTACGTCACAGTCGGCACAGCCACATCCCCATATTTTCTTTATATGCCCATGCTTCCCCCCACATTAGTAACCAGAAATGTCCACCGTATGATAACCCCACCCCCCCCCCCCATTTCTTATTGGTCCACGGACCCGAGATCCGATGGAAAATTTTCCGAGCGACAGCCATGTTGCTTTCCCCGCTAAGCGACAAGATGCCCATAGTACAGCCTGAATGTTACATACACCAACACAGAATGCTTTTGCTCATAATCATTAATTTATCTTAACCACAGCAGTCTATTAATGCCTCGTTTTTAATAACACAACAGATAGGAAGCTACTTGTGCTTTTTTTTAAACAGTGAAACTAAAATAATTGTTTTTATTGGTATTTTTGCCTGCCTGGTGTATAGCTATTAGCTTTGGGACAAGTAACCAGCTTTTGCTCATAACACGCTGTTTATATTCCCCACAGCAGTCTGACAAAGCCTTGTTTTTAGCAAGACAAAGCATAGGAAGGGAATAGAGTCGAAGTCAAGCTTTGAAGCTCATTTTCTCACTGATTTGTGATATTTTTAGCCGTTAGCTTCCAAGCTAGCTTCGGGAAAAGCATTGATATTTTGCCCACAACAATCTCTTTATATTCTCCACAGCAGTCTGAAAATGCCTCGTTTTTAGCCAGACAAAGCATAGGAAGGTAATAGAGTTTAAGTCTAACTTTGAAGCTAATTTTTTCACTGATTTTCGTGATATTTTTAGCCGTTAGCTTCCGTGCTAACATTCAGTACAGGCACTACTACTACAGGCTATGGACCCGTCGCTTCCAGAGAGGGGCGGGGGAAGCTCATAGATTGTATATTTACGAGGGGAGCTGCAGCTCGGTTTCAAAAATAGGCCATCGTGAGATTAGCTGAACATCAGGGTATATAGGCATACTACAATAAATGATCTGAACGTTTTTTTCAGCAAACAACTAAAGAAAAACGTATTAGGGACCTCTAAGACCATGTAATATTGACAGAAAAGTGTATAATATGTGAGCTTTAAGGCTGGGGTGTATATTTCAACACGTATCAAGTCTTATCATATGCCAAATCATACATTGATTGATAATAGCCTATTGTGAGACAATATTGTACAACTCTGTAAAGTCATTATGGCTGCAATGATTTTATCTTTTGTCAAGAGTCGACTTTAGTGAGATAAACAGTAGAAGGTTATCCCCCAAGAGTGAGCACCTGCCTGTATTTGCATCTTTCTAAAATACTTTCTAAAATACTTATATATTTATTTAACTGCATTTTCTTTGCCAGTACCCTCAAGGTTGGCAAACCTCGCTGTGTTGCCTCATTCATCTGAATGTGTTTATTTTCAGGCAGGGTTGAAGTCAGTCTGAACATGGCTTGAAATTGACAGCATAGTCAGGTGGTTGTCAGATGGTCCAATAGCTTGGAAAATGGCAATTTCTGTGACTTTCAGAAACCTAAAGAAAGCAACCTTCACACCTACTTCATCTTTTTTCTTTTTTAAAGTTTCAATGTTTTTCAATGCAGTTATTTTACATGAATGCATCCAAATGTAACACTGTCAATGCTGTCATACTGTTTACTGTTTGTTGTTATTCCAATATCACGTCTCCCCATGTGTCCAATCTTCGAGGAGTTTTCCAGGTAAGCCCAATCTTATATCTATTTGTACTAATAAAAGCTCTGATTCATTCTGCTACCCTCCTCATTGGTTGAGAAGGCCTTCACAGTCTACACTGAAGTGTTTCTACTGTAATCAATTATTTTCTAGATGGGTATCAGAACAGATTCATCTTATCTCTGAGTTTTAATCTCCTTTCTTGATGGTGTTCCTGCTTCCTAAAAATATATATAAATAATTTTAATCTTGATTTACACGGCATGAATAAGGAACGTCAGTTTCAATCTTGGTCCGTGTCAAGACTATATTTTTGTAATCGTTAGTGATCTCTGATCCCCACCGTAAGCTGCTTAATGCTCTGTATTATCCCTGTTAGCCAGCCCTCTACCTTCTCCTTCTCTCATGCATGTACACACACCCAGACACACATTTCGACACAAACCAAGCGGTATATCTGTACCAATCCCACTCCCATGCAGGAATCCTCAATCAGCTTGAAGGGAGAGTTAAATATCCAGCTTTATCAATCAACTTCAACTCTGCCTTTTATCTTGTTGTCTTTCCCCCATTACAAGTGTGTGTGTGTGTGTGTGTGTGTGTGTGTGTGTGTGTGTGTGTGTGTGTGTGTGTGTGTGTGTGTGTGTGTGTGTGTGTGTGTGTGTGTGTGTGTGTGTGTGTGTGTGTGTGTGTGTGTGTGTGTGTGTGTGTGTGTGTGTGTGTGTGTGTGTGTGTGTGTGTGTGTGTGCGTGCCTAGGTGGGGGGAAATAGTGTGTGTGTGATTCTAAGCAGTCAGGAGAAGGATTGATGCATTAACGACTTTTGACTCTCTTGTTATCCTCCTTGCAGACCGACAGTTCAATTATGGGCAACAATCACACACATGGTCTTCCCTGGTGCTTTTTAGAGTCAGCAACACTATACCAAAAGTATTCTATTTCACATTAGTATGATTTATGTTTGGTAAGTGAGGTCCTCATTTAATTGTACTCCATCACCTTGTTTACTGTGTGAAGCTGCATGGAATGTTTTGTCATTGCAACAACTTGATAAGTGTGTAAAGCATCAGATTGTTTTTTTCGATCCCATACTGCATACTTTATCTGATGAACGAAATGATCTTGGTGTTGCAGGCCCAAAATAAATAATGGAATTTCCAGAGCCAAAGGACTTTGAGGACAAAGACAAAATCATTTCTGTGCAAGGTAAAGATATTTTTTCAGCCTTCCCTTCCCATCCCATTGTCCTTTTGGGCACACTGTTCCATAATTACAACCCTTTTGTAGTTTTCCAGGTGAGCAAACAGGACCTAGACCTGACAAAGTCATGAGATTCCACTGGATGTACCACATACCGGCACATTGGGTAGGTGTTGTTTTTTTTCCAGTGTGCCAATGTTAATCGTTTACTGTGCGGCAATGCAAATGTCTAAAAGCAGGATGTGTTTAAGGACACACTTTGTGCCAGACATATTATTTAAATGTGTACAAAAGAGTTGCTCATCATTGGCATTGATTCTAAGGAGCATTTTTAAGCAAGTCTAGACCACATTGGGAATGTCAATCTCAGAAACACCAATCAACTTCATTTTATTGAATAGGCACAGCCGCCTCCTCTCCATCCAAGCAGCAGAAAGCCAAAATGGCAAGAGGTTCAGATAGACTGACCTGAATGAAAGAAAGCGATGGGCTGTGCCAGAGATAGATTGTTTCATTTTCAGAACCATTCTTTGACTAAAGTATGAACAAAAACGAGCAGGTGAAAGTTTCAAGAACCTATAGAGTTTTATATGAGAGCCAACCATCCCTAAAAATGTAAAATATATAATAACGTCAAAATAAAGGCCAACATTTCATATAGTCTTTTCTTCTAAAGTTTGATGCACCTAGAATGTTACAATAGCCAATCTGTTGACATTTCCAGCGACTTGGCACAGTGTTTTCACAAGTATAATGCTTCCTGCTGCCCATTCATTGTAAGGGAACAGATGCAAAGCCCCCTGGGAGTTATGCTTTGTGTCCTCCCAAAAGGAACTGTGGCACAATCATCTCATTACACGAGGCTGTAACCAAGAGTGAAATTACATCTGGGGACAATTTCTTCCCTCTGTGTTATTGGTTAAACAGAGTGTAGGCAACCACGAATGTCTGCCCATGTATTACAGAAAATAAAAATTGTATTAATAGAGGAATGACAGAGAGAGAGAGGGACTGATGAAAACAGACGAGAAGAGGAAAAAATACATGGAAATAAGGAGAATAATGCTAAATAAAATGAAAGGGCCAGAATAGGGACATATTAACCACTCTGCCGAACATGCCAGTGGCCCGGAGCCACTGTAATTACCAGCAAAAGTGAGATTTCAGCTGACTTTCTTCATCCCTTCCTTAATATCAACAGACTTTATTAAATGACCACTGTAATTCGTAATAGTAAAACTACGCTATGTGGATGATTTTAAATGGATCTTGGTTAGATAATAAATCATACTGTCAGAGCAAACGTAGAGGGACTCCGAGGGCCTGCACAGTAGAATTACATCAAATATTATAATTCTATCCACTAGCTTTCTGTCAATATTAGCATGGGGTTGTTTCAGTGTCTTAAAATTAACTTAGACGTAGGCAGTAGAAGAATGCATTGATTGTTGTAGTATTACGTGGCGGTGAAGAGGAGAGAATACACAGCAAAATGAGAGACCAAGCAATTTGATGGAAAGAACAGTTGTGAGCATACCCTACCTGTTGTAGAGGAGGACGTCTGGGACCCACACCAGACTAGAAGGGAAGCGCAGGTTCTGAACCCCGGGGTAGTTGTCCGGGTTCCATGTAAGGTAAATGTCATGCCAATACTGAAACAATTAGAAAAGCCAGAGTAGAGGAGTCAACTTTTAAAGAAGCTGGTAGCGATATGAAGACAAAACACATTGTTATAAAATGTCAGCAGGAAAATGGCAGAGCAGGAGAGATAATAAATGAAAAAGGTGTTGAAATAAAAAAAAGATGAATGCCAAATTTAGAGCTCTTTACTGTTATCTGTTTTTGGTTTGTATCCCAGCCGGGCAAGCTGACTTGTTGTTGTCGTCCATGATATCTTGTTTTTGCACTAAGGCATTTTGTCAATGTTCTCTGCTCTGACAGCAGATGAGAAACGCAAACTGCACTTCTCATCTGTGCAGAGCAATTTTCATAAAACCTCAAATGTAGCCTATAGCACACGACACAACAGCAATGCAGGGCCAAAGTGCACCAGAAATGCCTTTACACTCATGTTCAGCCCTAAAAGTCAAACATGCTCCCTTTTACCCAGACTAATATTCCAACAGCTGCTGGCTCTTACGCTTTGTTTGCAGCACTGTAGAATGAAGGCTGGTAGAGAAACTGTTACCAAGCCAAGCGTTGTTGGCACTGACCCCTTACGCACCCATTTGAGCCCGGAACCATATTCAGCGAGGGCCTAACTTAGCAACATCAGCAATGTGTTTTAAGAGAGCAAAAAGTGAGTGTGTGCTGCCTCTGCACGTCTTGTCCTGTCTTTTAATATCAAGCAAGATGCTGTGTGATCTGTGGAATGGTATACATAGTTAAGTGTGTATGGCATGTAAGAACATTCATTTTTGTATGTTACTGTACTGTCCTTCTCTGTGTACGTAAGTGTGTGTCTTTTGTATACGTATAGAGGTCGCTTATAGATGAGAGGCCCTCAGATGTTGTAGCCACAGGGCACAACCTCTCCGGGGCAAACACAGTCCCAACACGAATGTGACTACAGTGCACCGAGCACATCTGTGTATGCCTATATATACATATGTGTACGTCTGCGTGCATGAATCATGGACAGTCTGAGATGTGTGTCTTTGTGTTTGCATGAATGTGCTATTGGGATTGTTTCTATATGTGAACATGTAAACCTGTCTGTGCAAATCTGTCTTTGTCCATGTGATTTTGCAGTCGACCTAAAATCATGTAAAGAAGGTGTCTGATATGAAGCGTTTTACAGAGATGCCATCCGTCTACTGTGGACCTTTTGACACATGTCTCCACTCACGCAGCTAATGACTTAATCACTTCACTTGTCATGTGTTGGCCTTGGCTGTGCCACTACAGAGCCTTCTTTTCATGTGTGTTGGCTGTGAATGCATAAATAACAGCCAATAGAACTGATAACAGCCCTGTAACTTTGTATAGTGTGACAAGAACGGATTAGGAAAACACTGGGGGCTATGTAAGTTAACAGTTGTCTAAGAATAGGTTGTGAGTTACATAACAGCAATTTAAGAAAGTGTCACTAATTTGAGACAAATTGAGTCCTTGTTAAGAGAGTGTGAAAGACTTAGCATGATACGTTTTAGGGTCTAGGGTGCAAACATGCAGTGTATTAATACATCACACAGACAAGATAAGTAACGGCTCAAGAAAGCAGGCACACAATTCAATATTAGGCTTGAAGGATACATTTTTGTCATTTGTTATTATTTGTGCATGCATTTGTTCTACCACTGCAACAAAAAAAAGCTTTATTTTTTTCACTTTTTTTCCATGTGATTACATGGAAAACACCTGTATTTAGGTCACCTCTGGATTTAAGCCATGCTACATTTGAGACTTAATTTCCCTGGTTTTGCAATATCTTTCACCATAACAATGGAGGGAAAGAAATTCAGTTTGTGGTGCTCACAGCACTGAATAAATGTATTTACAATTTTCAACAGAAAGATGTCTTTCTAGAAATAGTGTGCTGCTTACTCTGATAATCCACAGAAAGCACTGTGAGAAGGTGTAAGAGTGGGCTATTTATCATACGGAAAACTGTTAAAAGCGTGGTATGATTATCAATATCCTACTCGTCGTGTTTTGTTGAATAGGCACATCAAATCAAATCAGTTGTCTCTATGTAGCCCAATTCAATATCACAAATAGAAATGTGTCTCAGTGGTTGTGTGTACAGACCATAATGACTGTGTAATGTGCACCGCAAATACAACTCCATTGACTTGCATTGTAGAGACGGATATATCCGAGACAAACTGTATCTCAAAATCTTGACAAAAACTGTTTATTGGTAATTTAGGTGGAGTAACCCTTTAGAGATCACTCTTTCATCAGCTTTAATAACTTGCTATAGAGGAAGACACTGAAGTAACACCCATTCCAAAGCTCATTACATTTTTTCACAGATAAAACCACATAAAATCCTCTCCGTTCGGATGTGGGACATTCATTACCTGGTAAACCTGTAATCCTAAAATCCTCCACGGTGAAGCGGAGTTGAATCTTTCTCTTTAGCCTGACTTTATGTGAGCTATTAGGCTACTACTTTTCCAGTCTCCTTTGAAAATCTGCTGCATCTGCAAAGCCACCTTTAGCCATAGTGAATGCCAGTATTAAAGAGGTGGCTTCCTGAATACCTGATTAATTCATAACTTATTAGCCAGTCAGCATCTGACTCACTGGGCTGGGACATCCTTAAAGAGCTCTTCTGGCAGGGGAGTGCTCTGATAATGAGGCTGTTGTACCTACATGAATGGCTTTATGTAACAAGTTCTTGAGCATTGTAATGCACAATTCTTGTACCATTATCTCATTTCTAACTTCCCGCAACCATGGGGCCGTAAGAACAATACTCTGCATTTAAAGGTTCGGCCATGCAATTCTGGAGCACGCTTGTTGTCAAAATCACTTTTTTTCAAAATCAGTTAAAATCTCCTCATGATCCACTACCTGTCCGTACTTAGTGTGTGCTGGGAAAAAATATTGTGTTATTACACAGCCTAGGCTCTGTAAATGGGTGTGTAAACAAAGGGGGGCCACCGTAGCTAGCAACATTTTACAGAGCCTAGGCTGTGTGCTAACGCTGGATGTTTTTCAGGGCACACACGGTAAGTACAGGTAGCAGATCATGAGGAGATATTCACTGATTTTGACAAAAAGAGATTTCGACAACAAGCATTCTCTACAATCACTGACTCCAACTTTAAAGACATTTGGATGTTGTACCTTTTTAAAAATTAAAAATGCAAACAAAAAGGTATAAATTGGATTATCTGTTAGATGGGAGCACATTTTGAAATATGAATGGTAGAATCTTCAGGAGACATACCTCTCACACACACACACACACACACACACACACACACACACACACACACACACACACACACACACACACACACACACACACACACACACACACATTTTCCAAAAATATACTGAAAGACAATTATCACACTAAAGGTGCTCGGAGAGCAGACATACCAGCTGCAGCCAGGCATTTGTGATCATCACTTGGTTCTTTTCATCCTGGAGGGGAAGAGAAGGAGAGAGGGAGAGAATGATCAAACGATTAGACGATTAGACGATTAGACGTGACTGTAGGCAAACAGTGATTGAACATTTTCTGCAGGGTGAGAGGAAATAACAAAAAAATCTGGTAAACACGAGGTGAGATTATGAGGGTGATCGGCAGTGAACTGCAGCCCAGATGACTCAGAGCTGGCACGCTCACTGAATGACAATGAGACACTCCAGATTTGATTTCTCTTAGGAGAGATTCTTGTAATGTAATGCAATAATGCAACATAGTTTTGCCTTTTGATAAATTGTTAACAAAATACATAATGACAAAAATGAAAAAAGGACAAATCAAGTAACAGTAATAAGTTGCACTGGAAGTAGACAGTGACAAGTGCAGGATGGATCGTAGAAGAGATAAGTTTACAGCAATTTATATCAACGTCATGAAAACAGAAATGCATGGACTCGGTCGCTCCAGCTGCGTATGGTGTTCCACATGCATCAGGTCATAGTCAAATGGTCAGAGAGAGAGAGAGAGAGAAGAGAAGGAGGTAGAATGAGAAGAATCTTGATTGACAGAAAGAGAAGCAGAATAAAGGGAGGATGAGAACATTCCTAAAATAAGACAAGTAGAAGCACAAGGAAGAAGAACAAAACAAAAACAGAGGGCAAATAGAGTCCTTTTTAAAGAATCCTACATGACAGCGACAAGTTCTGCTTATTGTAACTGAGTTCAACCCTTTGAAAAGTTTTCCTTTCATTTTTTACGGTGGTAAAGTCAAATCATAAAATCAATTGTACACTACTGTATATTCATTTGTATTTTCCATCCAACCCAACCTAGTCCACTGTGTAGTTTTATATTTACTATGTCAGTTTCTCACTTCTTTCATTCTGTTTTTTTTTACTTTCCGAGGACAAACTTTCAGCGTTGGAGCCTGACAAATTAAACTGATGCTGTGTGACGGTCAGAGGATTTTGTGTAGGCTTGACCTTAACTGTGCACAAGGCACTTGATTTAGTGCTGCCATAGTACTTTTCTCAGCCCACGGTGCCATATCAGTGCTTCTCAAAGTGCTTGGCAGTATTGTAGAGTGCGCACAACTTGTAATTAATGGGATAATTCTTGCAAAACCACCACTATGATCCTTTTAACGGTCTTTGAAGAGAAGGGTGTTCCTGATTTAAGTTATCACATTGTTCAGTATTCTTAGCTGATATCATTCCATTATATTGAAATATAGTGCATAATCCTTTCTTGAGCCACTGCACACAATCTCCATAGTTTCTATATCCAGCCTAAATAGAGTGAGTGTTAGGTCTGATTAAACCCTGTTTCTAGAGAGGTGTTGATTCAGCTAAAAAAAAGGGGGGGCTTAATTTAACCTTTTAATCAACTAACTATCGCTGTTGCCAAGAGGGAACTGAGCCCCATCCTTAAAGCACATATAATTTACTTTATGATCCACTTCAAAGGACAAGCAAAGCAAACTGGAGGAGTTTCTTTTCATCGTGTAGTGAAAATTCATTCTCCCTCAATCGCCACTGCTCTCTCTCTCACCCTCCCTCCCTCCCCCCCCCACCTCTTACCTCACTCTGCCCATGCTCTAATCTTATCTGGACCTGTCCTTTCTGATATGTCCCCTATTTTAAACAGCCCTCTTTTCACCACCGCTGAAATAGAACTGCCGCCCATTGTGTGCCTGACAGAGCAACAGTCTTCTGTCCCTTTGGTCTGTGTGTGATCGGGCTTGCGATCATGGAGACGTGGCTTTGGATTTGAGATTGCTGTGTTCCCATTCTGTTCTGTGCCTGACTTCTCTTTTGTGTTGTGTTGTGTTTTGTTTTGTGGGATTTCGCTCGGCTGCAAAAGGGTGTTATCAACCTTATCAGTGCCACGTTAATACATGTGTTCTGCCCGGACTGGTTTTGGACAGGCAGACAGACATTACAATGTATTTTTTTTTCTTTTTCATCAATCTGACATCATATGGCAAAGGACAAAAAGATGTTGTCATATATTTGAATTGGTGCATTGCTGTAAATCTCTTATATTCAATATATTGTTCCAGAAATTGCTTTTTATTTGTAAAATTGATACAGTTTTGTCGACAGAAGGGGAACAATATATCTTCCTATAACTTTGCTTTCAGTCCAGGTCATTGGTTCGTTGATTCAATGATATTCAATTACTAAATAGGGAACAGGCAATCCTAAAATAATGAATCGTATCTCAAAATCCTCCTTTGTGCTTCATGTACTTGATTTCACTTTAGATGTCCATCAGTTATCCTGAAAGACCACTTTTTTTACAGGACACTGTCATATGAAGGATAAACAAGATGCCCTCGCGTTTGAATGGTTAGACATGTGCGGTCAAATTTCTGCTGCACCACAACAGTGTGTGCCCATCACAGTCTGTTTTAGCAGGACAATGAGACATGTATCTCCACTAAGCTCTGTCACAGGGTTGAAATAGCAAAATGTGAACACAAGCAGAAAGCTGCCAACTATATTGTGAAAAGCAGCATTTATTAAGAGGAAAGCCCATGGGAATCTTCATAATGAAGAGTTGTTAATGCAATAACACACTCCAGTCGTAGGCACAAGGCCGACTGGTGTGTCCACTACATCACAGGGTTGACAGGTCAATCCCAGACCATCCTGCCCAAATTAAAGTGTCCTTGAGCAAGACACTGAACATACTTACTCAAAGAGTCAAATTAAAAATATCACAATGCAGAAAAAATGACCCTAGGTTATTATTACATATGTAGTAGTTGTTCACTGTTGTAGTTGGTTAAGGTGGAGCTAATTTTAACACTTCTATTCATACTATCAACACTGTATCAAACTGAATAAGATCATTATATTTTTTGTACGTAACATCTTTAATTGTAAAGTAAAACGTGTAACTAAAGCTCTGCACGTACACAAGGCTCATTCATGGTGTTCATAGAAGATGGTGACCAGTCAGTCACTAGTTTTGTGTGTGTGTGTGTGTGTGTGTGTGTGTGTGTGTGTGTGTGTGTGTGTGTGTGTGTGTGTGTGTGTGTGTGTGTGTGTGTGTGTGTGTGTGTGTGTGTGTGTGTGTGTGTGTGTGTCTGTGCCATTATTCATGGTATTGTTGAACCCAGTGTCTGTGGTAGGGCATCAACCTGCCCCAGTTCCCTAGTTAGAGAGGGTATAGCAGATGGGGGAATCAAAGGCCACATCACACACACACACACACACACACACACACACACACACACACACACACACACACAAAACTAGCTTTATATTATTTATAACTGCCTGGTAAGCTTAAATTCACATGGTCTTGGCAGTTTGTCCATTATGTATTGAGTCGGCTAATGATGAAGTTAAAAACACATACATACTGCATATGGCAAACACGCATCTTAACCTTTCAGTCCTAACCAAATTAATAATATTCGAAATTAAATTAAGATTATGAAAAGCAATAAATTATGGAGTCAGGAGAGTGATGGGGAGTTTGGGAGTTCCAGGTGAACTGGTGGAAGTCACTACAGTGGCAAAAGGCTTCAGAGTGGACAGCGGGTTGAGAAAGAGTTATGTTGTATTACTTAGTATGCAGATGTTATGTAAATCATGCCCCCTCCTCTCAAAGCCAAAATGGTGGCAAAATGTTGAAAACTGAAAATTGTCATTGAAAAACACAAAGTTTCACAATAAAATAACAATACTTTTCAATAGAACTTATTTCAGTGCCGATGCAACTATTTTCTGTTGCGAGGGCCAATATGAATATTTTTTTTCAGTTCAGATTTTGTTTTAAATTCAAAATGTTATTTTGTATTCCAAAATGTCACTGTCCTGCCGCCATACTAAATGGTATCGTCACATGGTGTTTAGAGAGTGCCATATGTTCTCCCTTGAGATTGCCTTACGGCCTCACTCTGTGTTCTGTCTGTCTGTCGTCTGCCCGAGCTCTCATTCAAGTTTTGTTTCGTATGTGCTGCAGTAGGAGACTCGCCCATATGAATAATAGAATGGCATTCCTATATTACAGCCCAATGGCTCTTACCACCATGTAGTGATCATGAGAAGACATGCACGTCTTGTGACAGGGCTGACTAAGGGATGTGACGGGTTGTCGGCCTGGGTTTTGTGGATGGGTGCTCCTGCTGTGTGTCCAGGCTAACAGGCAGACGGTTGTGTGTGGGTTTGACAGAGAGGCTAGGTGCATGAGTTAGGGGAACTGGAGAAAACAGCACAGTCATAGAATGAGATGTGACAGAAAGTCTGCTCAAACCACTGAAGTGTTGACTCAAGAGCTGAGGGTCTGACGTGAAAAAGAGTGATGAGCGGCAGAGAGTCCAGATTGAGTTTAAATGGGGTTTCGGTGAATCTGTGTGGGTGTGCCATGCTCAGACGACCTGGGAAACCGAACTGTTTTGAACAAGGCTGTTCTTCCAAGGAACCACTTTAAATGTAATTCACAAAAATGAGAAAGAACATTGGGTCCGAGTTTGGAGTGTACATTAAATATTTTAAAGGAATAGTTGGACATTTTGACATAAACGCTTGTTCACGACCTTGGCGAGAGTTGGAGGAGAATATTATCCATTTTTTATATCTGTTCGGTAAATGTAAGGCTCCAGCAGGAGCCAATTATCCTAGCTTAGCAGAAACACTGGAAGCCTGGTTCTGTCCACATTTGTTTTAAATCAATGCATCTACACCTCTGAAGCACACTCATTTACATGTATGTAATTGCAATCCAAACAAAAAGTTAATTGTTAAAACGCCATGGTGTAGTTGTATGGGCAGTAATGTGCCTGAACTATTTCTTGCCTGGGTGCAGTGACTTCTTGTAGGTACTGTATGTTTAGACAGATTGTTGTGTATTCATCCCAAATGGCCAAGGTACCAACAGCACAGACGGTAGCTGTAAGCAAGCTCACCACAGATGCACCGGCATTGTGAGGGAGTGTGCATATGTGTCTGTTTGTGTTCAGCTCATATCTCTGACTGAACTCAAAACTCAGCAGACTCCAGTTCTTTCATTTCTCTTCTGTCTATCCCCCTTTCCTTTTTGTCTCTGCGTATTAAACCTATTCATAAAGCTGTGGGTTAATTCATTATTTGCTCAACTTAAAAGATGTTCAACTCCCACAGTAAATTTGCATGAACTTGTGTCTCACCATTGACTTTGTATGCAATCGTGCCAACTATTAAACTGTGCTTCAAATTCTATTTATATGCACAGTAATGGTCACAGTGAGATTGCCAAGCAACCAGTAAAGACTTTAAGAATTCATTGGACCTGGCCAAAATATAGTCCAGTTCAGAAACCTGTTAGAACTCAAATGTTCTTTGGTATTCATTCTTCTTAATATTTTCAAAGATAACTGTCACTTAGCTGTAGCGTCATTTTAAACAGGCAGATGAATGTAGGATTGATCCTCTTATTTTACAAATAAGCCAATTTCCTAAAACGTTGAACTATTCCTTTAGAGTAGACACATTTGAGATTAGAATGGAAAAAAAGGTTAAAGAGGGGGATAGAGTGAGGAGAGGCTCAGAGGAAAAACAGAGCAAAAATGTCAGAGGGCATATCTCAACGCCGAGATTTCATTTTCTTGTGGAATGAAACAAGTATCTGAGAGCCTGAAGTGCCACCAAATGAAAAAAGAGAGATTGAGGGGAGAAACAAAGAACTTGCTCTTTCAAAGACATTCACTCTCACCTGGCTGGGTGCTGCCACTGTTGGAATAACAGTTTAAGTTCAGAGGAAGATGAAGTGCAGCAACCACAAGGTTTGTGCATCAGCATGCACCACAGTCACTGTATACTCTATAAATCAGATGGAATACTGAAGAACATCTAAAATGCAAAAAGTTTCACTTAGTAAGTCTTGACCTTCTGTAATTCACTCTGTGATGCCTCCAAGAATACAAATTCCTGTCTGTGTATATCTTGTTCTATCATCTCTAAACATTGTGGATGCCTTCTCAAAACACATACATTTTCACACACACACACACACACAAACTCACCACGTCGATAATTTGTAGCAGTGTGAGGCCGAGTTCCACAACGATGGGTGCAGAGTCGTTTTGGACCGGCCTTTCCAGCCGATTGTAGTTTACCATCAGGTCGTTGTAAAGCTTTCGCTGGTGCACACCGCCATGACAACCTGGGAAAAAGATGATGGATGAAAATAAGAGTAAAGGAGAGAGGGAGAAAGAAAGAATAAATTAAATGATGGGAAGGATGACAGATAGTCTGGGGTTTACGAGAACAATGGTGGAAGGAACTGACAAATTCCAATTCTACCCTTCACAGCGTTCAACAAAGACTCTATTAACCCAGTAGTGTTATGAAACATTGATTCAAAGTATGCTCCCACAAATATCAATGCCTGTAATCTCATCAACACTATTATTGCAACCAAAGCCCTGAAGAACTCCTGATTAAGTTACAATATGCTGTTCGTAATGAGCACATAATTGACTCAGTGAGCTGTAATTGTGTCGGCTGTGCTTTTGTTTCTGTCTCTCGTGTATTCATTAGTCCTCATCAAGAGGTTTACACTGAACAACAAGGCGTCAATCTTAAACAATAAAAATTGATGAATATTACAGCGCGGTCCCCGATGCAAATGAAAACGCAGTCGATCACGAAGGTATAAGTGTCTTCTCTTTGGCACAACAGTGCTAGCATAGTTTCTCTTTCACCATGGTAAAATGTAACTCAACAAAGCCTAAGGGAATTAATGTCATTTCAAGTAAAATATTGCAGAATCAAGTCTCCGTCATCCTCACACAACCCTGAACTGTGTTGGTATTGGAGTCTTATTATTTCAAAGCCCACAAACATTTTTTTAATTAACCCCTGAATACTATTATTATATTCTAATACTATATTCTAATTGAGGGTCCCTGTTAGCTTCTTCAAGGGGGTCCACACACATCAAAATAATAGCAGTCATAAAACCACTTTTCAACACATCATATTACCAAATCACAACATTTAAACCAAACTAGCTCAAAGAAAATGATAAACAATAAACAAACAAGAGAAAGAACCATACTGTCAGTCGTTAGCGCAAGCAACCCAAAAATGCACGTTTGCGTTCAGCAAAAACAAAGCCCTCTAGTTGCCATAGTACTGTAATCATGACAGGAGCAAAGGAGGACACGAAAGATGTCAGAGGCTTTTCTGCTCACAATACAGTCAGTAACTTTCACACAGCTGAAGACACCATTGTTTTATTTCTCCTTCCCAATTACATCATGCAAGTTGTGATGACGGCAAGCTATGATTTGTTAAGGACCATCTCACAACAAAAGTCAATGACTCAATAATCTCCTATTCTGACACAGTGAACAGGTGAACAAAGAACTTCTTTCAACCATAACTACATGGTTTGTTTACTCACACATAACCAAGGTTAAAGCAGAAGTAATCATTATACATATGTTAAAATAGGTTTTAAATCGCTCTATATTCATACAGTGATCACTTATATAGTCTGCGTGCTTCATAACACAGGTCTCTCAGTCACTCCGCTCTGCACGTAATCGGCGAGAAACTTTTCTGTTATCCCACAACAATCCAATCAGAAGAGAAAACGCTACAAACAGGCACGTCTCTCTGCCCGTGCATGCTCAGAGAGCGACAGAGGGGTGAATGTTTATGCGCCTACAATGATGGCGCAGGTAAAAATCCTTTCCAATGTCTGTTTTATGGTTTTATCGCACTGACAGATCTGAGATGACCGTAGATAACTCGCTGCTTGAAGACTGCTTTGCGTTAATGTTGTGGCATAGGGATGAGGGAGGGGGACTGCTAATTGTCGCTGACAGGAAGTTTGCTAAAAGAACCATACATACATACATACATTACTTCTCCTTTAATATAACAATTGTGAACACAGTAGTATTTAGTTACCAAGCCTCTGATACATATGAGGGCCAGCTTCTCCCCTCACTTCAAGGTTGCCATCAGCACAACAAAAACGTCCAGAGACCCTCATCCGTCAGTGTCTCATCTCAGCCAGAACCAAACAAGGTCTCAGCCCACCTCTCCCCAGTGACCCTTGTCCAAATGAGATGTTTTCTCAACATATTCCAGCAATTACGGAGTGACAACCAAGACGTGAGTGTGCCCACAATGACTGAGTGAATGAGTGATTACCTAATGAGGCAAACATAATAAACAAAAACAGCTTGGTTTGTGTGTGTGTGTGTGTGTGTGTGTGTGTGTGTGTGTGTGTGTGTGTGTGTGTGTGTGTGTGTGTGTGTGTGTGTGTGTGTGTGTGTGTGTGTGTGTGTGTGTGTGTGTGTGTGTGTGAGTGAGAGAGAGGATACTGGCAGGTGTCAGACAAGGCATCCCTAAATCTTGGCGTGACAGGGAGTCTGCATAATGGGTGAGAGTGGCAGCCGGTAAAAGTGTTGGCAGTTGATGGAGTGAAGCGAGTCGAGCCAAAACAAGCTGAACAGAGTTGGGCTTAACGGTATAAGAGCCCTGTCACAGAGCCACTTTATAAATGAGCATATTTATAACACACTCTGATTGGCTGTCAAACTGGGATATACTGCAGGAGTACCATTATTGGTAACACTTTATAATAACTATCCGTTGTAACTCGTTAATAAATCATTAGTAAACTCTTAATTAATGATTATTAATGATTTGTTAAGTGTTTGTTAGCAGTTTGTTAAGGATTTATAACAATGGTAGATAGTTAATAGCTTAATAATTGAATCAGTTCATCTGGGAGGTAATCCGAGATTAACTGATCACGTCACGTTCAAGTCCATGGCATGCACAGTGTGTATTGAGTTTATTTAAAAATATTTGAAAATGGGGCTGCCCTCAGTTGCCCATGCACTGTGTATAATCTATAGCCTATTTCAGCCTCGTCCCAGATGAACTGATTCAATTATTAAGCTATTAACTATCTACCATTGTTATAAATCCTTAACAAACTGCTAACAAACACTTAACAAATCATTAATAATCATTAAATAAGAGTTTACTAATGATCTATTAACGAGTTACAACGGGTAGTTATTATAAAGTGTTACCCAATTATTTGAGTAAATCCTATTTCCTTCCTGGGTGTTTCCATTGCTTGCAACATATGGATTTTTTTACAATGGTTTTTTCTTGTCCTTTAACTAACAATGCTCCGCGTCGAACCCTCCTGCCCATAAGACTGAATAGAGCACAGTCGGGTACAATTCTGAATGATTTGTTTAAGGATTCAAGCTGAGAAACAGGCATAGAGAAAAGACCCATATATAAGATTTTATCTTAAATGAACATAGAAGATAAACATACGCTTAAATAGAAGAAAAATCAAAGAGTAAATTATCAATGAAGTGCAGCAACAGTGCAGAGAAAGATATGGATACAAGCTATTCTTTCCTGTCTTTTTTTTGTTATCAGAAAGGTCTTACATAGCAAAAGTGCTTCCACTTTATCAATGTATCACAAAAAAGGGGCCAAGACCAACATCTAGACGACATATTTGGAAAGACTTAACTACTAACAGATATGGTAGACTGCACTGAGATGCATCCAGTAGGTTGTTGGCTAGTTTTGCCCAAATCCCTTTGCCCAGTAGCATCGTCATGAAGTGCTTCACAGCGGTTACACATAACCATCTCTGACTCACCGCCGGACCCCCTTCAGTTCACATACAGGGCAAACGGTTTAACAGAGGACGCCATTGCCCTATACCAGGGGTGTCAAACTCATTTTGGTTCGAGGGCCACATACAGCCTCTCTGATCTCAAGTGGGCCGGACCAGTAAAATAATGGCAAATTAACGTACATATGTCAAATCCAAATCTTTAGCTTTGTTTTTCAGTTATATGCTTTATAACTCAACCTACATATGTAACCTACATTATCATGGATCACAAGGGATCTCTGTAGCTCCCAGGAAATGTCTTAGTAAAGGTTGCTGCTGGCCAAGGGAATATAAGGTGCGGCGCGGAGCGCCACAGCAAAAACTTTGGGGGTATTTTGCTCAAAGATGCCAATACGCACTAATGAAATAAACAACTGTTTATTTGAATACACAAATACAACAGGCACTGACCTTACAGTTGTCCAATTTTGTTTACTATATGTACAGGGACACATTTTGTGTAAACATGCAGACAGTACAAAATACAATTAAATAAAAGTGCAACTTCTACTGTTCTGATTTATTTTTAAATACAGAGGTTATTTGTTGTTTTGGAATACGTTTTTCCCAATTTAATTTAATTTTAATTTAACTTACTTTTTTTTAAATGCTCAGAAATGTGAGCTCTGCAAGTCGCGGGCCGGATGTTTGAGACCACTGCCTTAGACACTTGACACAATCAATCATCAATATTAGCATGCTATTTGGCCACATATATTGGCCTATTTACAGCCCTCAGAAAACTGACAGCTCTTCTTAGATGCAAGTTCATCAATTCATGGCTTAAAATACTGAGCTGTAGAACTTTCAGCAGACATTCCTAGCGCTAAGCCACGTACGTTGGGACAGTTGGGAGTGTATGCGACGTGCGGATATGGCACAGGCTCCATGAAGAATTAAAAAATAAATAAAATAATGATTTTTTTTTGTTTTTTTTTCAGAATTGATTCAAATCGGCCAAATTGATTCGCAGGCCAGATCAAAACGTGTCACGGGCCAGCCTTGAGTTTGACACATGTGCCCTATACCGTCCACAATGCTTGCTCCCACCTGGACCCTAAGAACCCATTATGGAAATAGTGTTAAATGACAAAAGCTCAGTATTCATCTAGCTCAGAGACCTCGGGGCAGAAACACCTCCTCCCTGTGTGACTGGATTCTAACATTCCTGACGGGCAGGCCCCAGGCAGTGCAGATAGTCACCACCACATCCTGCACGCTGACTCTCAACACCGGAGCCCCTCAGGGCAGCGTGCTAAGCCCTCTCCTGTACACCCTGTTCATGCGAGATGGCGTGACACTCAACAGCATTATCAAGTGTTCTGGCTTCATGACCACCATCGGCCTGATCACCCAAGGCGACGGGACGGCGTACAGAGAGGAGGTCAAAGCCATCTCAACGTCAGCAAAACTATATATATAGTGTGTGCCTGTGTCCCATAAAACTTGGAAGTATTATAACGGTTAATCACAGGGTAGCTGGGGTAAATCAAGATTAATCACAATTGATTTTACCATTCGAAAAATGCCTGAAAAATTCTAATTTTCCCTGAAAATAATTAAAAGCATACGAAAACATTTGGCTGTCCCTTTGCTATTCCCCTAAGCGAATATATAGAATGGCATTTATTTGGTGTTACACCAGAATCAATGGATAAATGTGTGTTTTATCCCATATGTGAATGACATTAGATTATATAATTTCTGGTCAGATTTTGCATTCCAGAATACTACTTGATTGCAGTCTGCGGTGTGTGTGTGTGTGCTTGCGTGGTAAATCAGCCCACGTTCTGGAAGACAGTTAAATTGTGCCAGAAAGCCGACGTTATGTTGATGTCACTTTACGTGCTAATTGTGACGGCCCTAATTTATGTCTATTTTGTATGAATGAACTTTATTTCGTTTTGCAAAGTCAAGCCATCATGCATTGTGGTGTTTAAGTTAAAAAAAATAATGACAGTGCATTCATCTTAAGATCCATTAACCAACCCCCACAACCTGTAAGCAAAATATCCTAGAGTAGGGCAAACTGTCACACCATGTCATAACGGGCTAGAAGCGAAAAAGAGGTACAAAGAGTTGCAGCTATGGTAGTATCCTCACAATCCTAGCCTGGCTTAAAATTGAAGTTTATTTAAAACCATTACCAAAGATACACTTTTTTCTTTTTCTTTTTGCCAGGCTCCATGTCTCCCAAATCTCCACAACAGAGGCTGCGGTGAGTGCTAAATTAGCATAAGCAAGAGTAGTTAATCAGATCAGAAAAAGACCCAGGCTGCATTACACTGAGATGTACCTTTTAAATCTGTATCAATGTTAATATAATAACCAACACGGCCTCTGTCTACCTAGCTTTAGCATTGCGTGAGACCAAAGCTCTTGAGAACCCTGTATTTTATGTTTGATGTAAGCCCCTTTGTATGACATCGTTGTTGAAAAGTGCTATACAAATAATGGCCTATCAATGAATAGCTGAATGGAAGGTGAAAGATGGCAAGTGAGTGAAGAAAAAGCACAGTCCTAAAGTCTGCTCTTGTGAATGACTGCTAGACAATGTCCTGTGACAAGTATGTTGTGAGGTGTAAGTACAGTAAGTACAATTCATCTCTTGGAAAAGTCACCCCGTGCTGCACTCTTCCTCTCTGCCCTTCACACCTTCTCTCGTTTGGCTCTTTTGATGTGTATCCTACTAATAGATCAATCGATAAACAAAATTCTCCACTCATAATTATCTTATTACAACATATGCGTTCTCACATTGCATTGACGGGATCACTATTCCATTATGGTCTTGTGTATGTTGTCGCTTTAGCTGCGGTCTGAGAGGATGATTTGAATCTTGACTGTTCTTAAAGAGGATTCTGAAAAGGCTGGGGGGAGCTGTGGGAGTAACACTGTGCTGAAAATCAACATAATGCTAACAGCAAATAGTCAATATAACTGCTTTTTTTTAATCAGTTATCCAGTCCCAAAGAATTTCCTTTTTTTATATACGATTTTTTTGGCTACACACACAACTGTGATCAGTTGCTCTGAATTAGTTTGAATTGGTCAAGCTCAATGAGAGGTCTTATCCTCATCCTACATTCATCTTGTCCCTCGGAGCTATGACAGACAGAATTGCGGCCTTAGTCTCCCAGGGCCAAACCACACCTACCACCAATCCTCTGCTATATTCCATCACATTGCAACCATTGTTTTTTTTGTTCAACTTTCAGCAATAAACTAAGCACTCACTGATTTGCTACATGATCCACAACCTTGACAGACACTCTGAATACACGAATACATAGAGAGCTCTAACAAGGCCTGAAGGCATCTATACGTTTCACATGGCTAGAACATATCTCAAGCATTGCATTGGTGACCTCTCATATATCTAATTCAGAGGCCACTGGGGGCTGCATTCGGCGGTCAATCGTTAAAGCCCAGTTATATTCTGAAGAAATAAAAAAGGGTTTATTTCATAGCTGCAGCAGAGGACACACAGGCGATTCACTTTATGAGTTGTACATCTGTGTAAGCAACTGCTGCCTTCAAAATCATTTTAACAGACTTTGTCTCTGTCCATGGTGGTCTCATTGACATTGTGACAGACGAAGACACTCACATGTGTATCAAATCATTGAGACAAAATAAGCCCTACACATGACATAAAGTATTCCCCAGGTATAAAACCAAATTAAATCTCAAAAATGCCCTTTTTCGACTGTAGCAATCTGGGATAAATCAATGTGTTTTTCCCAACTGTGTCAATGCATGTCCTTAAGGGGGTAATACATCAATAAATAGCTAACTAGAGGGCAGGGTAACAGCATTACATAGCTAAGGAGAGGGTAGGGTAGGGTTGCTTAACTTTTTGCACCTACAATTGGTCAGGATCCAAAAACATTGGATCCAAACAGGCTGATGACGGCTGATGACGTCACATCCTCAGGGTCATTTTTCCCAGTACCACATAAGGTTTTATACAATTGTTTTTACCTGGCTAAGTTTTTACTAAGCATGTCCTGCTGGCTGCTGGTCCTATTTCAAATCAGTGGAGTGCTCCTTTAATAAAAGAAGCATTGCATTTTCCGAATACAATTAAAACATTTCAAAGTAAAACAGGTGCCCAAACATGATTCTAGTTATAGTATGATATTATATCAGATATTTACATCTGGATATACATGTTATCTATTTTATGTACATCTTTGATACACAAAGACACAGTAAGTGCTTTTTATTAGTCAAAATCCTGCTGTCCCAATTTCTAGAGGAATGAACTTTTGGCATCTGTGATTTGTTCCTAATGGAGCACTTATTGAGGTTATGTTCCCAGTAGGCTAACAGCTATCTGTATGTTTTTATATGTGAAAAGATCAACACATCAACACGTTTACTATCGAGTAAATGCTATATTAACACAAAATACTGTTGTGTGACCAACAGTAACTATGGATGAACACAGCATACACACACCTTGCGTGATCTTAAGTCATAAAATGTAACACAGCACACACCCATTAGTATCTCTGCAGGCCTTTGTATAATTTGACAAATTGTAAAGTGCAGAACTGCTGTGGAAAAACTATCCAAAGTTTCACTGCCTTTGGCCAATACTTATCTGGGTCTTTCCCCCAGTTAGTATGAACCATATTGAAGCTTTGAAGGGCAAGCCCTGACAGCTTGTTGCTCGCAGCAGAAGGACACTTGAGGACAGTAGGACAATGCCAAAGCAGGGTTTTCAATGTCCCCGATAGACAGTGGTCAAAACGAATAGCCGAAGGAGAAAAATAGTCTAGATGCACGATACATAAAAAGACACAAGGGACCATTGTCAAAACAACATTTCAACCGAGCACAATGTAAACTAGAGAGAAACTGCTGTCAATACTTTCAACACATAACTGTTTACGTGTTTTAAAAAGCCAGTAGCTAATGGACAATAAAGAGCGAACAGCATTTATTTCATACATCAGGCTGTAATTTGCAATTTGAATGGCACTTTTATAGGCTTTGCATATTGTTGTCATAGCTACTGCATATCTACATCTAGGCATATAGATGATTGCATTATTGAAGGATGTTCCCATAATTTTTTACATTCATGTTGGTTGTGCAAATAATGAATGCTTAACACAGTCCTTTTAGATGAGTCTTTCCAGATATTCATGGCTAAGTAACAGGAAGCTAGCCACTTCCGCTCAAATTTAATTTTCCCTTCAGTAGTCAGTCTGGGGCTGCGGTGAATTCATGTTTTGAAGCTCAGGAAAATTTCCGGCAGTCCAATCAGCGAACAGAGCGAGTGGCTGAGAACGATGACATCGAAGTCGCGCTCCAGTTTCAGTTGAATGCTGCGTTCCTTTACTCGGAACTCAGAAATTTCCGACTTGGCAGTTCTGAGTCTATGTTCCAGTGCATCTGCTCGCAAAAGTATGGACGCCTACAACCTTTCTCATCCAAATAACTAAACGTTAGGCTCTAGCAAGTTACCGTTGCCAGGTACCGGTAGATCCATTGACTACAATATGTAGTGAAGTCAGAAATTCCCGAGTTCCCAGTACAACTGGAAAGCACCGTCAGAAGCCGGCTCATGACATACGTCACTACCAAACGTTATGCGATTGGTTGGCTGATCCAGAGTGGCACTGGGCAGATCCAATAGTTTTAAACTTCAACAGACACCCGCCTCCAAGTGAGTGAACGTTTGCCAATAGAGCAGTTCCAGACCTTCTGTACAAATGAAATTAAGTACGATGGTCTGGTTTGACCAAGCTAACAGTAAGCACCTGTTGTTTCCCATGCTGCTATACTTGATGAAGGAATTTATCAATGTGTACTATCCCACCACTGACAGAGTAAATATTGATTATCCTCAGATGTCCCGAACACCGTGGATATATTGGCAAGTTTAAAATAAAATCACATTAAAGGCGCTGGTTCACAAATACCTATAAAAGATCAGTACATACAGTACCAAGAATCTATCTGAGAAGCACAGTAGACCACCAAGCAGAATCGGAATGGTTCAACTTATTTTCCTTGTAAATATCAAACAAGGTTACTGTTTTGGCCTGTGGAAATATGTTTGAAGGAGGATTTCCTCTGAGACACAAACACGAATCATAATGAAACTCTTACGCTTCATGCTGGTTCTCCTGCTTACAGAGTAACTTCACAGTTTTCCAGTTATGCTGTGATGCAGCGTCTTAACAATTCAAAATTCCTCATGGATTTAATGGCAACTTGTAGGTAGTCGAACAGGGCGTAAACACAACACGTATTATCTTGTAATAAAGTCTTGATGGCTAACCTGTTAGCAAAGCAGACACAGACCACCATTAGCATCAATTTGCAGTAATGTGTCTGACCACATTTTTTCTTTGTCTCAAGTCTCTTGATTCTGATGAGGTGGTGTGCAGTGAGGCTAAACCAAGATGGTACATGTGCAGGCCCAAAAACAACAACATGAGCGGAAATACATTCAAAAGGATCAGTAGAGCCAGGAGAACTGCAAAGCAGAGCTATGATGGATTATTGGTTCCACACTTTGAGAAAACCCTTACAGTCATTTTTGTTTCCTTTATTATTATAGAGATATTGATTAGTGCATGTTCAGTCCATGCATTTGGTTCAAACAACTCAACGCCAGCTCTTTTAGTTTTCTAACCCTAACCCTAACACTGGCCATAGACGCTTGATTAAGGACAAAAAGTGTGTTAACAACAAAGTTGTTTATATCATAAACTGGGACACATTTTACAGATTATTTTGGAGGGATAAATTACCCACATGTTGATGTCTTGACAACAACAAAAAAGATGGTAAGTGTCAAGCCCATCCTTTCTCCACTTGTATAGTTTACATTAAGGGTATTAGTACACCTATGTTTCCTGGTTTGATTCATAGTCACAATTCTCATTACTGACCACTGTTGAAAAAGACTGAGAAACAACTGAGAAACTGATCATAAGGACTGTGTCTAGGGCAGAGAAGGACACAATAATGCAAACAGCTACTTATGTGAACATCAGTGAATATGTCACCTTGTACTTTTGGAAGAGCTTACATCATTCTAGTGATGTTATCCTAGAGATTGTTACCAATGTCTAGGGGGACTATACAGTATCACTCCCAAGAAGAAGGAAAGCCCTCGAGTCTATTGAGGGTTAAAAGAGATAACAATATACTTTATACACTGGATTTGTTTCCAAAAAGGATATTCTGAGGAACATTTGCATTTTCGAGTCTGTAAATCTGCTGTATAATGTGTTATTAATTATCAGTTAAGCATCCCCATGTTGTCATCTGGGAACAACCACTTAAGCCATTACACCGTGTGATATTGCAGAGCCACTGTTCACTTGACTTTGTCTTTGCAATGTAGTTTCTTCAAGATAAATCCCCTTTTTAACCTACAATGTCTGTCCAGTCTCATTTCCAACACTGTTCAACCTGTCAGAGAATATGTGAGGACACATAAAGACCGGAGCCTCCTCACTTTGACCCTCACCTGTGTGAATGGTGGAGCTTATAGATAAAGGAAACATAGGATATCAGCCTTTGACTCCATTTAACAAAAAGTTGTTTTTTAACATATAGAATATGCCTAGCATGTAAACCAGGGACTGGAACACATCACATAGACTTAACCCCCTGAGATCCTCCACCCCTGGTCCACTGGAGTCACGCATGTGTCAATCCTCTAGCAGCAGATTACACAGAGGGGATGAACGCTCCCTATGGGCTTTGTGCATTACTGCCGGGTCACCCTCCTAACTCTGGACCAGATGTTGTTGTCCTGACTATTAAGCAAGACTCACTCGTGACTCGCGTGAGTGATATATGGAAATAAATGACATGCCTACTGACCTGCGTGCTATAAACTTGCATCACACAAAAAATAAGTGCGTATAGATTTTTTCAGTGATTCGACTTCTGCTTTTTATTTCCTTTCAGAAATAATGTTTTAATAGTATATGAGGCATGTCTAAAAAGTCTTATTGTGCAGACAACTCCTGAACATACCTTTGACAGTTGTGGATGGATCCAGATGCTCCTGTCATGCCAGATGTGCAGTGAACACGTCAATATGCCTATAGCATATTAAACCAGGTGGCTCAAACATATCACAGAGATTTAACCCCATAGGACCCTCCACCATATACGTCTGAACTGCAGCGCTCATCTTTCTGACAAATATTTATGAAAATTATGCCCCACTGACACAAGATGTAAAAAAGATAATTGCATGCATCTCTTTAAACCTGCATGTCTCTGACAGACAGGAAAGAAACCTGAAGGCTGTACATCAGCAGTGACCCACCTTGACAGCAGAACGTCGCCCACAGGTAAACTCCGATCAATACACATCCAGCACATTTCAGGGGCTCCATAGCAGAGGCGGTGGCGGTGGCGGCGGCGGCGGCGCAGGACTACCTCTGTGGCCCCACTGGGGATGTCAAACTTTGCAGCTTTTGTCAGACTGCTGGTGCTACTCGCTTTCTTTCTTTCTTTAACTCTGTTTCTCACTCTGAATCTCTGTCTCTCTCTCTCTCCTTGTCGCTTGAGAGAGAGATGCCCACCCGCGCGCGCACTTCCACACGCACTCAAACCCGATGTCTGTCTCTTTGCGTTTGAGTCTAAATACCGTCCTTCACCTCAAAAGTCACTTTGGATTCCGCTCCGGTCCAGACCAGCTCTGTCTGCGCTCAGCTGTATTGTAAATATCAAACACCTCGAGCAGCGTGTCCTCCGCTGCGTGCCTTCATCCTGTCGTCTGTCCCTATGCGCGGTGGTGATGACGGCCACCTGTCCGCTGGGCTGGCTCACTGGCTGACTCCTGCGCAATACCGTCAACTCCGTCAAGGTTTTCTCCCTCCAGTCATTTCGGGCTCATCAGCTCTTTACGGGTGATGACTAAGATGAGCGCGCTCGTTCTTTGTTCGCACACAGCAATCTCCAAAGAGAGGGCGACGTGAAATCACCCCCACACCCCCCAACCCCTCGGCCCCTCCCTTTACGACTTTGGAAAACTTTTTTCTTTACCCATGTAAATATTTCACCCAAATACTTTCTAGGCTTTTTCTGCGCATGTTCAATAGAGCACCTAATTAATAAGGATTTGATGATTTTCGTTTTTTTCTCCACTTATCCTCTTAGGAGTCTATACACGTTGAGTCTAATGCAACTGAGCAACATTAAATAATTGATTTCCAAACTACTTCGAAGTACTCTGTCTGCTCCACCTCCTCTTCTCCCCGTGCCAAAGTTACCTGCTTGGACACTGTCACCATTGCTTTAATTTGTTATTTTGTCCTGTGTGAATAATACACAATTTTATTATTCTGTCATGAGGTCCAGATAATTTTTTTTTAACAGAAGGGAGAGAGGGTAGACATGTATAACAAGAGAAAACATCTACAGGGGATCGTTTCAGGTATTTAAGAGCAGAAATGGGAAGGAGGTGTAAGGGAAGGTGAGGTAGTTATACCTAGAGTATCATGGAGGCTTGTTGATTCTGATGACTGTAAATCTCAGCATGTGGCAAATCAACGTTAAACAGCATTTACTTTCTAATTTTATACATACAGGTATATTGCTTTTTTTCCTAGTTAATTATCCTGCTGAGTTTGAAACGCCTTGGAATTCTGCATTGTGATTCTATACAGCTCAAACCTGGTGTTACTATTATGGACATCAGTTGTTCATCTAGGTTGTTCATCCAGACTGTTCATCTAGGACTGTAGGCTAGACGTTGCTATTTTGAGTAATAAGCATTTCCTCGTGTCAGCGATGCAGATGATGAATTGAGTTAATTATTTCATGTTAGCACACTAAACCAGTTGTCAAAGCATATTGTTAAAAATAATGACATAGGCCTATGTGTGTAGTGTGTGGTTAGTGTAAGGGTTGGGGTTAGGCATTTAGTTTTGAAGGTTAGGGGAAGGGGCTAGGGAATGCATTACTTCAATGTGTGTCCTCACAAGTTTAGCCGTATAAACGTGTGTGTGTGTGTGTGTGCGTGCCAGTGTGTGTCTGTATGTGTGCAAGTGTGCGGGAGTCAGTGTGTGGCCCTCTTTAGCTTAAATGGGGATTCGCTTATGATCTGTTGGCTTACTCATGTATGCTTCCCCTATCCTCTCTGCATCATTGTCGTAATTTACTTCTCCTTTTTGTCTTCTTAGTCACCCATTCACTGTGTGTGTGTGTGTGTGTGTGTGTGTGTGTGTGTGTGTGTGTGCTCTGTAACTGTTGCAGCTCTGCCTGGGAGCGTCAGATGCAGTGATGTCCTCAGACCATTACAAGAACGCCCGCAGCGTTTCTCCTGCTCTCACTATCTATCACTCACCCACTCCCGTTTGCTTCACCCTCACTGTGTGTGTGTGTGTGTGTGTGTGTGTGTGTGGGTGTGTGTGTGTGTGTGTGTGTGTGTGTGTGTGTGTAAACCCACGCCTTCACTCCCTTTGCCTTTTCCTGTCTCCCTCTGGCTACAGTCCGGACACAGTGTTGTACTTGTATGCTGCCATCAGCTCACATGAAATAGATGTCTTGAGCCCATAGCCTGCAGGGGCAGCTGGAGTTGGTAGTGTGTGTGTGTGTGTGTATAATGTCTCTTTTTCAAGTCAAGTCAAATCAAGTCAACTTTATTGTTTATTATTCAATATGTGCCAGATATACAGAGGTATCGAAAATAAGTATCTCTCCGTAAGTTCAAAGGGTAAAAAAAGAAAAGGTAACTGTGTGTGCACCGGTTTACTTACAGTGCAGTGCTGTGTAGGTGTGTTGTCTGTTCTGATCTGACTGAATGAGCCACCGCCACCTTCTCCATCCCTTTACCCCTCACATCACATTACTCTACTCTATAGCATAGTAGCCCCAAGCCCATGCCATAAATATCATCAAAAACAACATCTCAAGCATAATCACCAAGCATAAGGCTGGATATGTGATTTATGCTGAGGCGTGTGCCATGGCATATGTCTCATGCTTACCACACCATGTTAAATCACAATGAGTGGTTCATGCATGGGTAGACAAGTTACTTGGATGAAGCCGCTGCCAAAGAACATTGTGACTGAGTGCAGCTCATTGTTTCACTGTCCGGCTCACAAAACTTCACTACTGTGGTTCAGACTCGCGATCAATCAAACTCGTCTCCAGGCAAAAGTGTGAATAAGTAAGAAACAGGTCGGCCATATCCATAAAAAACAAAGTGGCTACATAGATCTTTCATGTATACTGATTCTAGCGGCCCCTTTGGACAAAGGCGGTAGTGTCACAGGATGTTTCCCTCTGCCTGCCGTGAAGCATTTTGTCTTAGTTACCAGGATAAATCTGACCCTTGAAAAGGAATTAATAATAAGTCTATAAAATAAGTATTATTTTTGCTAACGGCCTTGATGTCAGTGTTGTCTTCACAGCTTGTTTAAAGTGGCCATACAAATCAGTAATTGCTAAAAGTCTGTGTTATATTGTGATATGTAATATATATATATACAGTATATATATCCATTTGAATCAACTTGTGCGGTTAGCGGTTAGAGGAAAACAAAGCAGTAAAGATAGCTTACCTAACTAGATTTGACGTAATCTGTCTTTAATATTCCTAAAAGCCAACATAAATTAGCTGAAAGATCCTGAAACTCTGTAGAGATATAAGGAACTGCAGAACTGATGTGGCTGACAATTGATTATTCTTTAACTTTTTAAAGCAACTTTTACCATTTAGTACCATATAGTAGACCTATACATTTGTATGCAGTATGTGCACTTCTGATTTGTCTTAAAATCCACAACCATTGGTAGGCTGCGTGCGGTAGAGTATATCTCACAGTAGCACAGGTTCTAATCTCTCTTTAGATACATTTTCCTTTGCCTGTTTGGCTTCTCTGTCCATTGCAGGAATATAAACCAACTTTTCACTGTTTGGTTGTCTGCTCCCATGACGTAAAAGGTAAAGGTCATGTCCAAATCTGGCAGCCTTTTCTTTTGAAAGGCAGCATCACACAATAATAGAATATGTTTTTCAACACCTACAATGCCCTTTTATGCTACCGGCGGAATGAGTCGGGTCGTCAAAAAGTGACAGGGATCACACACACACACACACACACACACACACACACACAAAAGCACATAGAGTTAGTATATGTGATGTTATAAGAGATAACACAGGTGGGATACGGTCATCTTTCTACTTTCGTAAAATGCAACCAGTAATCGGATGCGTAATCAGCTCTCTCCCAGTGCAGCTTGCAACAGCAGAGTTAAAATTCCACCCAATAATTTACCCATGATGTACAACCTTGAGTTTCTTCATTACGGATGTATGTGAGACAGAGCTTGTGCCGATGGTGTTTTTCAAGCCTTTTCCATCCATCCAGATGAGCTTCGATTCACAGCGGTGATAAAAGTTGTGAAGCGGAAAATTGAGTCTTTCCATTAACCACGGAATTCCCCCGAGTACTCTCGTGATCACCTGTTCAATCTTTCCCTGTTTATTGCTACTGGAGCGGTACATCAGTGGCTGAGAAAACAAAGAATGCACTTCCCAGGTCAATACCAAACAACGGAAAAACTGTATACAGCCGTTGAACATTGGCTGGAGTCAGACTGTATGGGACTAAAAAAAACAATTGTTCTGATGGATTATTTGACAAAAAGTGTATGTAGACACCATACAGAGTATATATTTGATTCATGGCCCCTATTAGCCGTTTGAATAACTTCCGAATGAACCATTACTTATTTTTTTCAGATACATCCTAGCTTCATGGGTCTAGGGTTAGCGTGTTTGTCTGCCTTTCAATATGTTGGTCAGCCCATTACTGTAGACTCGACTGAAACAATCACAACCAAAACGATTTGATTGATTGCCAGGAAGGTTTTTACAGCTATTGCTATTCTTGGTCCCCAGAAGATTCATTCTAGTGATTTTGTTGATCCCTTAACTTTCCATCTAGCGCCACCATGAGGTTTCCATTTGTAGAGTTAGGAGAGAGGTTGGCCTATCTACAACTATTGGATTCTTTACCGTGACATTCATGTCCTTCTCAGAATGAATTATAATAATTTTGGTAAACACCTGGTCCTTCATCAAGCGCCATCATCAAGTTATGATTTTAATTTTTGGGGATTTTTAATTGTTTTGGTAATTAGCAAATGCTGGCATGCTTACACTCTAACTCAAGATGGTGAACATGGTAAACATTTGACCGGCAAAATATTAGCATTTTCATTGTGTGCATGTTAGGACTCCAGCAAAAGTAGAGCTTCACAAAGCTGCTACCTTGGCACTCACATTAAACTTCTGTATTTGTTATATAACAGTGTTATATTGTTGTTGGTCAATTTTCTAAATCAAAGTAGTATGGTTATCATCAAAGTTAAGGTGATGTTTTTCCTGAGGCACAACTAAGTTTATTGCAGAAAATGTGTTACGTATGGTCCACAGCTGTTTCCTTATTTTCATAAAATAGTGTAGAATTTAGAAAGAAAATGTTGAATTCATAAAATGTGCTCCTGCTGGAAAGCGTTCCCTTCAAAATATTTTGGGTGTCTTACATATGCACACAGATTTTTACTCCATCCAAAGACCTGAAGGCTGAACATCCTGAAGGCTTGTTTATTTATATGGAATCCAGAGGGGTTCACACCCTGCCCTGTCACAGTCTGTCTGTTTCTCTCACACACACACACACACACACACACACACACACACACACACACACACACACACACACACACACACACACACATGCACTCACAAGCTGTGCCCTTCTTGCGCACACACACACACACAAACACACACACCTGTCTTCCAGAGTCAGATCTGTAGCTGTGAATAATAGAAGAGTGGGCTGAGGTCAGATTGTTAAAGTGGAGGGGAAACAGGCTTTCACTTAAGCATGCCAGCCATTTTTAATAAGTCAGAGAACAAACTCGTGTCTCCCCCAAAACTAGGCCAAAGCACAAAAATGCTATGATATATCCGGGGACCGCCACTTGTAACAATATATGGCGGGTGACAAAAGCCTGAGGGCTAGACAAGAAAGTTACAGCAGCTAATAACCCCAAGAATTTGCATAGACAAATGTGCCTAGCCAGGTGAAAGGGCAGGGGGGAATTAATCTGTCTCATTCTATAATTATTGCTACAAATGTGTCCTTTAGCAAAAAGGACAACTCGAGGGACGCTTTGCTGATCAGAGGGGAGTTTACAGTGTAGTATAATGCTATATGACAATGCCGCCCCACTACAAAAAATATATTTAAATTAATAAAAGAATATATATTTTTAATAATGCTTAATAGCATATGCTGTGACTCATCTCATTGCACACAATGAACATATGTGTACCCTACTATGCCTTCTCCCTGTGTTTGCCCTGCTCCGTTAGATATTAACAACTTTAGCCTTCTCCCATGCAGCTATGCATCTGGGTTGATGCAGTGAATGAAGATGCGCCATTAGTATCACGACATGGCCACAAAAAAGTCAAATCTGTATCATGGCATCCTAAAATGTGTCTTGATATTGTTAGATTCTTATTTGTTGTTTTAATAAAACCATAATTAAAATAGTCTTATCACGTCATTATTTCTGAGAAGCATGCAGGTTTTTAAGCCAAACCAGCTGTTTTTGTGGCAAAAGGTGATGTTTGCTGCTATTCAGTGGATATACTGTGTCATTACAGCCAAGAACACTGCCTCACTGGTCCACTCCATATACTGTACTCTGGTCCACACTCTTGCTTACAGTAATGGGGCTGGATTGTCATCTTGCTGTGCGCCCTTAATGGCCACTGTTGCCCCATTGTTGGCAAGTAGTTTACTGCATTTTCTTTTCTTCAGAAAAATTGCACCATGTAAGCACAACAGTCCACACGATGGAACCACAAAAATATTGTGCACCCTGGGTAGTTGTCCACTATGCCTAGTTGTAAGCATTAAGTTAGTCATAAACACAGGACTGGTAAATGTATTTTGTACACAACTTTCTTTTATTTTTTTTATTATAATTGTAATACATAATACAGCACTTACAGTAGAGCTGGTTTGACAACATGGTGCATGTGACACACATAACAACTCACTATTCATGGAGTTATTCAATACATGTTGCTGCATGTATATTTACAATGTAACAGATAAACAAAACATGGATATTCAAATGATACACTCTACTAGAACCTGCTTATTGCTTTCAATCCTCTGCACTCCTGGGCCAGACAATGAATGATTCTCAGTAGCCACAACGGGCCGCAAACCATACTGTGTGGGGCAGACACAGTTTGTTTCTGCGCTAGCAATATTCAGTGAGCATGTTTTATTGAGCTTAATCAAAAAGTCATACTCAAAGACCAACTTTAAAACAATAAGAAACTGATTTTCTTTGTTTCTGTAAGTTTTTGTGTGACTGTCAAGGTGTGCTGAGGTACAACCGCACAGCAGGGGTGAAGATGAGGACAGTTCCCAGTATGGACACTGTGAGGAAAGCCCACAAGAATATCCTGTCCAACACCTGAGCCACAAATTTCCAGTCTTGAACAACCTGAATGAGACAGACAGAGAGGGAGAGAGAGAGAGAGAGAGAGACGGACAGAAAGAAAAAAAATAAAGGTTCAGAAGTGTTTGTGTGTGGGTTAGCTTCAAGCACTTTTTCAGAGAGTAAACAAAGGAGAACTTTTGTATTGTTTCCTAAACTGTTATGTAAGGACTTAAAAAATAAATTGGGAGTGAAATCTTAACAAGTGCGGCGCTGTAGCAGTATAAAATATTCAAAGACAATGTCAAACAAACAAGCAGGCAGACACTTTTTTCCCCTCGTGTTTTTTTGCCCGCTCCCTCACCTCTCGTATGAAGTGCTCCTTCTTAATGTGACTGCTGATGTAGCGAACTGAACTGGTGGCTTTCTCCAGCATGGCCAGCCAGGCACTGTGCTCGTCCTCCTTCCCTGCCAGAGGCCCTCTTTGTGGGCCGGGAACCCCCCTCCTCCCCACACCTCTGCGGCCCTTCAGCTCCGGGCTGCGCATCTCCATGTCCGGATAGTTGAATCTGAGGATATCAATGGACACTCACTGAATTTCAGGTGTGTATCTTCTTCTAATGTTTTGTACAATGGAAACCGATATCCTGGCTCAGTCCAAAGGTAACAAAATCTACCTCACAGCACTGGGTTCTTCTCAGCTAACTGACTGCTTAAAGTGGGGTCAGCGATTCTGGAGAATGCTTGTTGTCAAAAACACTTGTGTGCTGAATAATAATCCATGGGCATGTTGCTAGCTACTGTTGCCCCCCTTTGTTTACATACCCTTTGTTTGAATACCAATTTACAGAGCCTAGGTTGTGTATTAACACCATTTTTTTTTCAGCACGCACACAGTACGGACAGGAAGCGGATCCTGAAGATACAGAAAGTGATTTTGACCACACGCATTGTCTAGAATCACTGACCCCACCTGTAACTGTTTGGCTGGGTAACAGGCTAGCTGTTTCCCTCTATCACCACTCTTGGTGTAAAGCTAAGCTAATGTTCTCCTCTTACTCTTGGAAAGCGTATAGAAAGGCATTTCTCCCCACAATTTTAAATTAAACTTTTTCTTGTAACGACAGTTGATCCTGTATTACCTGTCAGTGTGCCCCCTCATACACAGCAGTCTGGGCAGTCTCTGAAGGAAGAGGCTCTTTACCCAGGGGGCCATGGGGTGGTAGCTGGCAGAGGAGCGGTGGTGGACGTTAATGACAAAGACGGTGACGATGATGGAGAAAGTGACGAAGATCATGATGAAGAGCAGGTATTCTCCGATCAGTGGGATGACCTAGAGACAGAGAAATGAACAAAGACTGAATCAGTTAAACACTTCAGTCAAATGTTTTTAAATACTATGAGGGATCGATCAAGCCACCATTTTCTGCACATGCCTGAATAACTCAGCCTGTGAAAACATTGTATAATGTGTCCTGTGGCCCAGGAGACAGGTTTCTAAAATATGATGATCATCCGGATTATCTTTTGAAGTGCCCTCTTAAAAGTATTTATGCATCATATAATATTGAATAATCACAATACAAATATTAGTTTAGAAGAGTTTGGTAATCTGGCTAACATTCACTATTCATTGCTATAAAATGGAATACTGGAGGATCAGTATAAAACAAGTCAGTGATTGTGTTCATATTTTCTTTTTGAGCTCTGCTTTTTTCTGTGGAGTTCTGCAATTGACTGAGATCCATCTGAAATCGATAGCATGTCAATTGAGTTGACATGCAGTGTAAGCTGCAGCTAATTGAGAGGGCTGTTGCTGGGATCTGGGTTAATTAGGGCAAGTAGCAATAAAGATTCCAATTAGGATAATCTGAACACAAGAAGAAGTGGGATAGATTTTAAAATTACTGCCCAGTAGAAACTTCTGAATGAACACCGGCTTTGACGTGAGCTCACTTAATCCTCAGCGACTGAAGGACGCATTTATTTGCATTTCCAATGTCAAAAGTCTGAAACTATTCCAAAATAAGCGAACCGTGCAGCACCTATTTTTGTCACCCTTTCGTTGAGTAAGCCAAAAGGGTGGAGCATCACACTGCATTCTGTTGCTTAGATGACATAATGCTTTCCATGTGAGAAACAACCGCCTTGGCTAGTCATCTCAGCAAGAATGAAGAGTCTGGTGTTTAGAGAAAAATGTCACAGCACAGCTTTGTTTGATGTGCAGGCGTTTTACCTCTTCATTGAGTTAATCAGCAGGCAACACTTTGTCCCGCTTCTACGATGTCATGATAGTTAGGCCATATGCCAGCGCCATTCCAATGGCTCTAACCCATAGACTTTACACTCTGACCGTGGCTATCACCGGCCTATAAAGTAAAGATACTGTCCGCAGTGGAAAAACGCAAGCCAGATGTATAGTTTTACCGCGGTGTGCCGAAACCAAACTGTGTCGCTCAGTGTCAGAAACGATTAGACTAAACTCACCTTTGAGGACGAAGGGATGATTTCCTCTATGACCAGGAGAAAGACGGTGAGCGACACCAGCACTGACGTGGACAGGGACAGCTTCTCTCCCTCGTCTGACGGCAGATAGAACACCAGCACGGTGAGGAAGGAGAGGCCCAGGCAGGGGATGATGAGAAACAGAGTGTAGAACAGAGGCAGCCTCTTGAGGATGAAGGAGTAGGTGAGAAACGGGTACCAGTACACCTCATCCCTCCTGCTGCCCCTCTGCCCCGTGGCATTGAGGATCTCCCACTCCCCGTTGTCGAAGAAGTCTTTTCGGTCCACGTAGTGATCAGTGAGCACCAGGTCCACCATGTTGCCGTCGTAGGTCCAGGAGCCGAACTTCATGGAGCAGTTCTGTCTGTCGAAGGGGAAGAAGGTGACGTCCATGGTGCAGGAGGACTTGTAGCTGGCAGGCGGAGTCCACGTGATGGTGCCGTCCCAGCGCACGATGGCCTTGGTCATCAGGGAACCCTCGAAGCGGCCGTCCGCACTGGGAGGAAGATAGAGGGATGAAAGGGAATAGAATGAGATTAGTTTAAAGCTGAAGTCAGTGAATTTTGGAGAAATGCTTGTAGTCAGAATCACTTTTTGTACAAATCAGTGAATGTCTCCTCACGATCCGCTGCCTGGCCGTACTATGTTATTGTGCAGGAATGTTGGTAGCTACAGTGGGCCCCCTTTTTAAATACCCATTTAGAGGGCCCAGGCTGTTTACTATCACTGGATTTTTTTCCAGACAGGTGGCAGATCTTATTAACTGATTTTGACAACAAGTGTTGTCCAGAATCGCTATCTCCACTTTTGTGGTAAAAGTCATAAAGATAAAGATGGGAACGGTACCTCAAGGTAAGATTTGAAGAAAAAAAACTGACATCAGAATGGAAAGAAAAAAATTATTAATTTATTCTTTTTTTATTAAAGGGCTGCATAACTCACTTTTCATACAGGACGATGTCAGGCAGCCATATGGTCTCTGAAGGCACTCTGATGGAGGTAATCCCTCCGTAGTCATCTGGGTTCCACTTCAGCGTCACATCAATCCATTCCTTTAAATAATGAGTGAGAACGCAGGATTAGTTGCCAAGTCACAAACATTAAGCCTACATTTTAGTATGATCCTTTAAAGCAGTTGTGGAAGCAGCTTGATTTGCCTATGTGCAGCTTTACCATTTCAGCACCATGGACAGCACAAGGCTACTGACAGCTAATAAACATAATGGTTTTCATTGAACGTTGCTTTGTCCATGTCTAACCTAACAAATTACAAAGTAAATGTTTGTTTAAGGCATCTACTAACTAATAAGTAAAAGGAACAGTCCTCAATCTCCTTCATAATGCTAATTGGATCGAACTGAGATATTGTGACTATTATGCAAAATAATGTATCTTAACAGATTGTCTGTATATTTGTTGTATGTATGCTGATAATGCTATATCATTATGTCATGGTATATTTAGATTATATAATCCAGAGCCCTTTATTCATAAAATAATTACACTTATATTCTTTTATAAATAATCATATAAATAATCAATATAGTAATACTATGGTTATGATCAGTTATTAGATGAAAGTGGATTAATCAAGGGATGAGCAAAGGAATCAAATTAACTTATCAGACTTTAAACACTCTTGTTATGGAGAGAGAGGAAAAAAACAAAAAAAAAATATTGCTCTTTTCAATATAAACATGTGGTTTTACCTGCCAGAGCCAGACATTTGTTGTCATCAGCTGGTTCTTTTCATCCTGCAGAAAGTAAAAGAAAGAAGTTCTGACTATTCAAACACCTTAGCGGGGTTTACTCTGTGAATGATAAGAAAGGCTAATGAGGAGCAAACCAGAAGCTGGAGGGAAGAAAGTTAGCGGGATAAAATAAAGTACGTAAACTTAGTAAGACAGGGGGGCTTCTTTTACAAAGTGGGTTAATTGCATCTCTTGCATGCCACTTAAGAAAGCGCAGTGGAACATGTGGGGGGTTAAGTGCCTTGCCTCAGGGTACATCTACACTGCATTTAATGAGCGAGAGAAGCACAAGTTACTCTTCTGTGACCAATATCACTGGCATTACTAATGTAGGTAATGCTGCCCCATCTGCTCATGAGACATGTATGAACACTGTATAACAAACGAGAGTGAGAAAGGGTGACGCAAATGTTTTTAAGAGACAGAGACAGTAATGAGATTGTGGGAGTCTGAGAGCTTTTCGATTTAAGCTGGCGAGTTTTTGTGCAGTAAAGCCTTGCACAAGCTGAAAAAGCCAAACTACAGAAGAGAAAAAAAAATCTCCTGAATGGATTTTGGGGTTTATCTTCTGTCAAGAGGCGCAGAGGATTGCTTGTCCATTCTCACTGAACACAAATTGATCAGAGGTAGGGTTTTTTCCCTATCCCCAGTAGATGAGTTATACCACAAGATGGCGCTCTTCTAAAAGTTTTTTTTCTGCATGGCAGAAGTAGTAGTCAAAATGTGGCCCCCTGTAGAGTTGTGGGTAGCAGCTTTGTGTGTGTGTGTGTGTGTGTGTGTGTGTGTGTGTGTGTGTGTGTGTGTGTGTGTGTGTGTGTGTGTGTGTGTGTGTGTGTGTTTATGTGTGTGTGTCCATGCCTAAATAATGAATTTGTTCTGGTTCCTCAAAGCTTGATGACCGTACTTCCTCTGCTGCTATGAAAGGTCAGTTTGGACCTCTCTTTGAACCTTTCTGCCCCCACCATCTTTTTTTTACCCTCTTTAAATCCCTCTGCTCCTTAGCCTCCTGCTCCGTTACCCTCACACATCTGTCCTCATTATAGCATCTGTCCAAGAGTTGACCTCCCGTTCCATCTGCTACATCCCTAACCTGCCTTTCTTTGACTCTGTAACCTGGTCATCCGAGAGACTATATGGCTGCCTGACATTGTCCTGTATGAAAAGTGAGTTGCGACACATTTTTTGAAATCTTATCTATCATTTTTCCTTTCCCTTCTGATGTCTGTTTTTTTAACATCTTACCTTGAATTACCTTTCACATCTCTGTGACGTTTTCCTTAAAGGTGGAGTCAGCGATTCTGTAGAAAGTTTGTCGTTTGTCGTGCACAGAGGCAATAACCATCCCTGCCCTTTTGATCCGGTGAGCTTGTTGTGCCCTTTTTTAAAATCTTTATTCAAACCAGTGTATTTAATATGTTGGCTAATGGAACTTCAAAATTTGCCCAAAGATGATACAAGGTGCATTTTGGCAACTCATGTGCCCCTCTGGTTTAACCTTAGGGCAGAAATGTAACTTTTTCTCCTACAATAGGGGCAACGTAGCACCACATAAGCCCCTCACTGTTTTCAATCTGAAGGGATGCTCTTCCACGCTCCTTTGTTGCCACACCCAGGGGGGAATTGAGCGACTGTGTATGTGTGTCACCTAATTTAACCAAAGCTAATATTCACCCTAACATCACAGGCCTCCCATGTGTTTATGTAGAGGATGTGCCCTTTTTAAATGTTTCGCCCCTGCCCCTAAAAGAGCCTGTGCACACCACTGCTTCTTAACATTAAAGAGTAACCTTCTTTCCCCCCCTACACAGATAATACGTCACCTCTTGCCAAATTATATCTAAATTATTCTCCTGAACTTCTTTCTACTCTTTCTAGTCTTCTTCTTCAAACAATCAGTAATATGTCTCTATATTTTCTCATGTGTAGCAGTGAGGGTGAATTTCACTTCTTCTCCCTCTCCTTTCCCCCTTTTTCTTCATTTCAAAAACATAACCTCATGATACTGTACTGTACCTGGATTGTATCAACCATGTTACGTAAAGCGATTTGAATGTCTGCAGAGAGCTGGCTTAACAGGTATACACGCACAGTTTCAGACCGGTGGTCTCCGTGAAGCACCAGAGCCTCTCTGTCTGCCTCGACTTGGCTCAGGGGCGCCCAGTATCTGATCACTTCGGAGACTGTTTAAAATGCCCTCAACCATCTAATATTAATATGATTCATAATGTATGGCAAGGACAGAGCCAGAGCTAACCCACTGAAGAAGCTAAACCGAGGTCATGTCCTTAATATTTCCTTTTTTAATTTGGAAATTGTGGCCTTGACCTTTAGAAAGGCCAGCCCGATCTTATTGATTTTCCTTTCTTCGGTTCTTAATCTTTCACTAACAAAAAATGCAAATTAATCTCACGATATGCATACAAATAAGATGCAGACGTTTTAATCAAAGTTTGTTGAACACTCCAGGTAAATCAAAACGGTTTTATTTTTGTGACGCTTTTTGACAGAAGTCCTTTTCATTCACTTGAACTTTCTTTGTACATTTAACAAAAAATCTACTTCAAGAAAATTGACCATGAGCAATTCCACAAGGTTTTTTTTGCAAACACAGCCAAGAGGGCCCATTCTCTAGCCGTAAACCTTTATTTTATTTATTTTATTTTTATTTTATTTTATTTATTATTCTTTCGGACAATTCCACACAATACACAATTTTCTCTTGCAAATATTCATACATCATACTTTGTGTTGTCCGAAGGGAGACGGAAGAAGCCAAAGGCTTATCAGGTCCTGCCCCCATTTTCATCAAATTCGGATTCAGATACACAGTTACTGTTACAGAAAATAAAAATAAAACCTTTGACACAAGCTGACATCCTGTGTGTGTGTGTGTGTGTGTGTGTGTGTGTGTGTGTGTGTGTGTGTGTGTGTTATTGTCTCCTCACCACATCGACCAGCTGTGAGATCTTGAGCCCGAAGCGAACGGTGATGGTGTCATTGGCATGCTGCACGGGCCTCACCCACTTCTGGTAGCCCATGAAAAGGTTCCTCAACAGGGTATCCTCCAACTCAGCCAGCGACAATGATTCTTCGTGAGCTGGAACGGAGCCTAGAGAAGAAAGCAGAGATGAGGACACAATAGAGGGTAAATAAGACCGGGATTGAAAACAGAACGGGTTTTCCTTAGAATATACCAGTGGATTTGACTAGAATGTGTGTAAAAATATGTAGATTCAATGATAATCATCTTTTTTTTTTATAAATGTAACAATATGAAGTGTGTGTCTATATAGAAGACATTTCAGACATATTTTTTTTTCAGTAATCCGTTTTAACACAAGTCCTCTCATTACTTTGCCCGAATGTGAATGTGCCTATGTGGATCGGGGACCGGATCTGCTGCTCTGTTAACTCGCTGCTTATGCTTTATGGGCTATGCAGACATTGTGTCACACTTAATACTGTGCCTCAGGACGCCAAGGCTGTATTGCAGTAAGTAGTGTTAGGCTATTGCATAAACCAAAGCAGTGGATAAACTGACATTTTAAACAGATGACGCTGGTACATGAAAATGTGGCTACCAAATTGAATGGCAATCCATCTAATAGTTGACATTTCCAATGATTTTTGAGATATTTCAGTCTAGACACAGGTAGTGGACTGAACAACCAGCAGTTGAACGTGACTATCCTTAGGCAACATTGCTTAAGAAGGACAAAGCAAGCAAATTGAGGATACTGGGGAAAGTATTTTATTTGATAAAAGTAAGCAAAATGAATCAATAATAAAAAATTATCTTATTTGTAGCCCTATTACGTAATAGGGGCTAGTTAACTCACATGCATGTAATATTCATGTGCAGACAGATGTGCTCATAAATGTCACCCTCTTTCAAGCCTTACATGTTCAAGAACAGGCATATTCGCTCATGAAAAAACCACTAATTCAGGGCCTATAAGAGTCTCTCTCACACACACCCACACACACACGTCACACACACACGTCACACACACATTTACACACACATACACAGTGTCAAGCCTGGACTGACAGCTGGTTATGGCCGAGTGAATGCGTCTACGCTCCCAAAGGCTGACAAAATGATCACGCTGACATGATCACCTCAGACAGAAGAATTGCCAGGGGAGACAAGCCGAGCTCAGAGCGCTGTGTTCAGCCAAGCACGAGACATAGTAGTCAGTTGGAGAGACGTTGTTACTGAGCAGGAGACGGAGTGCAATGAAGGAACAGTGTCTTCCCTTTGCCAAGCCAACTTTCAAACGCTGACAGCTGGGAGATTTCAAGTCTCCTAGGTAAAAAAAGTTTAGAGGAAAAACACTGCTTTGTTTTAGATATATGGAACAGAACATGTAAGTTTATGTTTTATTTAAATGAGGTGCAATCCAAATTAGTTGGTTGATAAAGGATGGATAAAGGAAGGTGTTTTGAGGAAAAATGGTTGACTATTGTAGTCAGACTATTAGGAGACTCTTCAGTGGCTTAACATTTGTACTTGATTCTACTGAAAGCCAGTGTGCTCATCATGTGCTATAAGTCCCATCAAATTGTCCTTTGGCAAACAGTGAACCTCTTCCTGGTTACTCATTGTAACTCACTCTATAAGATGCAGATGACAGCAGCATTTGCTGGCCGCTCAGAGCGTTATGTGGTATTTGTACTTGAGCCTCCCGCAGTTAACTGGATGGCTCCATCAGCTCTGAGCTCTGAGCATCCAACTGCATAGGAGGACGCTATTTGGCACCGCCGATGGTCATGTTACCACAGAGGCACACGCTGATAGGCAGAAAAGAGACGTTTGAATCAACAGCCTCTTAAACAAGAGGGAACAGAGCGGAGGAATGGAGAGAGCTGATAAGGGAAAGAGAGAGAGAGACAGAGTGACCCAAAGCAATCCCCTTCAGTGTCTGAGTGAGGGAGAACGAGGGGGCAGTGTAGAGGTTGAGACAGAAGGAAAAGTTAACTTGGGCAGGGGGGAATGAGAACAGACAGCAAATCAGATAGCCTAGAAGAAAGCATATTCCCATTTCAACTTGTTACTTAACACAAGACTAAAAGCTCTGCACTGCACAAGCCAATTTCACTAAAAATATTTAGATTAATTTTTCTTAAAGGCACAGTCATTTCCTAAAACACCTGGGCCTTGAGTTTTGGGTAAACACAATGGTAAATTGTGGATTTGTTTCGCAACTATTTACAACAGCAAATAATTACACATTTAGTAGCAGGTCAGCAGGACAGCAAATATTTGGGATTACCTCAAAATAATCCATATGGAAGTCGCCATATTCAAGGTATTGACAGAACATGCCAACCAGTGGCTGATTTGTATTTGAATGGTTACTGAACAACAATGGAGATCAATGGTAACTGGGACTAAGAAATCCCAGGCTTTGGAAACACAAACATTAAAATCAACATTTGTAACACTGTCTACAGTAAAAATGTCACGATGGGCTAGTGAAATAGTGAATGAATTGAGTCATGTCCTCAAAAAGTAGGCTCCTACTGTGTAAGGCAATTCAAACATGCTTGTGTGCTTTTGTATGCCTCTGTGCATGATTATATGATTAATAAACTCAAGAGTGTGCATGGCCACAAATGTCCCCTTATATTTCCTGTATTCCGGCTCCTGCTTTTTAATTGGATATGTTGCAATCTGAGGTTAAAGTATGCAGCATTATGAGACCCAGAAAGATTACTTCCCATTGCATCATATCCCCTGTTAAGCATTCATTCTTTAATGGTTTGAAACTGGGCTTCAGTCAAATCAGTCAGCTGAGTCCTATCTGAATCCATTTTTACAGGAATAAACTATGTCTAAAGATCCTCACCAAGAAAAATACAAGGGTCAAACACCACAGCAGGGATGGATTACTTTAAAAGAGCTCGCTCCCTTTGCTTAGATAAGGGCTAATTGACTGTGTGTGTGTGTGTGTGTGTGTGTGTGTGTGTGTGTGTGTGTGTGTGTGTGTGTGTGTGTGTGTGTGTTTGATTGTGCAGAGGTGAAGGGCAGAGTATTGATTACAATGTCAAAAGGGGTGGGGTTGATTCTCTGGAGGGAAATATTGCATTAGCCTATGCATACATTTTGTGAGGGAAATGAGTGTGTGTGTGTGTGTGTGTGTGTGTGTGTGTGTGTGTGTGTGTGTGTGTGTGTGTGTGTGTGTGTGTGTGTGTGGAGAGAGAGAGAGAGAGAGAGAGAGAGAGAGAGAGTGAGACCATACTTTGCTGATGATTGATACAGATACAGGGGTGACCCGGCGTTCAGACAAACACCCCGTGGTTCTACCACTGATAGGGGTAAAAGGATGAAAGGGAAAACACTAATAGTGTACATGACAAACTTTAGTTGTAACTCTGTTTTTTTGTGTTTTTTTCCACACAGCTTTCACCGATTTCTAATTCAAGGCCACTGGAAAGAGGGAATCAAGGGAGAAACAAAGAAAGCGATAAGGACAAAATATTTTACCCACAATACAACAGGGCAGGAACCTCTGGCTGAACCAAGACTACCATTGGTCACAATTGTTAACCCCATCAGTCATAATGTCCTTGAGGCTTGTAGTGTACTGTATATGGGCATACACGCCAACACGTTCTAGCTCAAACATAGTCATTGGACGACAAAGACACTGAGCATCACATGACCAGAGGTGATCACATGTATGCAGTGCGACTATACACAGCCTACACATAATGAAGAATGTAATGAAAAAAATAATAATAATACAATTTATTTAATGGCACCTTTAATGGCAATCAAGGTCACCTTACATCAGTTTCTGTAAATTATACAATAAACCAAGCAGAGATCAGTTAATCTACACAATCAACAAGAACATGTGGATTTAAGCAACAGAACATTGTTTAGTGATATAGAATAAGATTCCACTTTCCAATAAAGTGATGAAGTCTGTTTAAAAAAGTGTGTTTAAAGTGCAGTTTTTATTTGTAATAGAGGGTCCGGTATATACACACATGCGGGGGGAGTGAGGTCCAATGTTTGGGTGCAGCATAGGAGAAAGCCCTGGCACCCACTGTGCTGATGTTGATAGCTGGAAGTGCCAATTGATCTACTGAGGAGGAGCACTGCGAGTGAGAGGGAGTGTACATATTGAAAATATATCGCAGATAAGCTTGGGACACATTATGAAGAGCCGTACATGTCAATAATAAGATTCTAAAGGCAATCCATTGCAACACAGTGTCATTCAATAAGCAGAGGAGTGAAATGTTTAGTGGACTTTGAGCGTCCGTGTAATAATCTGTGCGTCTGGGCTCTGGATGAGTTAAAGTCTGTGGATTAGTTTGTCGTTGATGCCAGCCAGGATCGCAGTGCAGTAGTCAATGTGAGATGCATTCAGTGGAGTGTTGTGTTAATCTGGAGATGTCTTGCTTTAACACCAGAGACATTGTTTATGTGACTGGAGAAAGAAAGGCTACTGTCAAGGATTAAAAACAAGGCTCTTAACCCGGTGGTTGGGTCAGCAAAGGGAAGTTAGCGAATAGTTTTTTTTATTGTTATGCATCATAACCAATGAAAGTTGATAATGCTGGGAGACATTGCCAAGGGGGAGGCACTTTTCAGCAGCACTTTTAGCTCTTTATTTATCAATGATAAAATGTCATAGCTTTTTTTTTGGTTGTGTATATTTGCACTGACCTATGTCCTTTTGTATGCTATGTTTCTGTTTTTACCACTGTAAATCAAATTTCCCTTTTGGGACAGTAAAGGTCTGAACTGAACTGAACTGAACTGAACTGAACTGAACTGCAAGTAAATAGACAAACAGGAGGGGTCCCAGCACTGAACCCTGTGGAACTCCATTGTGAGCTGTGCTGCTTTCCGACGCTTTCCGACCGGTAATTTTGAAACGTATGTCCTGTCTGCAGCCAAGATAGGAGGCAAACCACTCATACGCTGTTCCACCAACCCCGATGTCGGCCATATGATCCATGAGCAGCTCCTGGGATATGGTGTCAAAGTCAGGTCAAGGACGATGAGGATGGAGAGTAGACCGGACTCAGCTGAGTGGTAAACTTTAACAGGGCTGTTTTTGTAAAAATATTTTATATTTATTATTTCTTTATTAAGGACAAATGCATTAAAAACATTGTTTCATATTATAAAAACATAAAACAGATGCCACGCATAAAGGTGTTAGTCGAAACTAATTTGCAACCCCTGTCCCATAGGAAGTTTAGTGTCAGTTTAAAATGTAATTCCTCGTGTGAACTTAGCTGTGGACTGACATTGGGACAGCTAATTGGAAGCTGACAGTGTATTAGTCATTTTAAGTGTGTCATCACATCTCCCTCCTTCCTTTCATTTGTTCTGTCTCGCTAGCGGGTGCACACACACACAAGCACACACACACAAAAGCACACACATGCAGCACATATACAGCGGAAAAGATTTACAACAGTGGTGCCATCCCAAGATTGGAGTGGTGTACATGCTTTACAGTAAGCTGATCAACACACACACACGCAACACACACACACACACACACACACACACACACACACACACACACACACACACACACACACACACACACACACACACACACACAGTAATGGCCAAGTGTCTACTTTTCTCAACAACACAATATTTCTTTCCTTTCATAACGATACGAGACGAACCCTTGCCACAGCTTTATTGTGTAAGGCTAAACATGTTCCCAATCAATTCTATGTGTATTGTCCAATGTGTTCTCCTGTGGCATGTTATAGACATCCTCACTCACTAACACATCCCCAGGGGGCGCTGCGCTCTCATTCTTCAATAAATCATGATGCGTTTCTCTCACCTGGCCCCATCATTGTGTCCCGCTGCCTCACGCACAATTGTAAATGCAGTCACATCTCAATGTTACAGTGTGTCCTGTTTTTTTATGAAACTCATCCCCAAATAGCCTATATAGCCCTGGGCAGCACGGAGCACATTGGACAATATATGAGACAGGAACGTGGTGGGATGCCGTGCTCGCGCAACACGGTGCCAAATTCTCACCATGGGTTCGAATGCGTCTGCAGCATCCTAAAGCCAATGTTTGAATCTGGACACATACGGCTATTGCACAGCCTCAACAGTTTAAAGACGAAAAGTGTTTCCCGATTCTTACCTTGCATAGTAGCTTTCCCGAGAGCCAGGGAGAACCACAACACCGCAAACGCAAACTTCATGTCACCGTCCTGTCGTCAACAACACCTACTATCCACAGCGACGGTCAAATCATTTTACTGCTCACACAGTCCCGATGGACGCATCATTTCAACAGCCAAGTCGCGGGGAGCTCCGGAGTGTCACACTGCTGTGGTGTCCAGTTTAAATAATGAACGACATGCGGTTTGCTGGTGGCTTTGTAAGACACGGACCGCAGTCACAATGTGGTGGTGGAGCAGCGGCGGCGTGTGATGTTTCCTCCCCCCCTTTCCTCCTGTTAGAACGTCGCTTGTTCAGTTTATCCGCAGCCTCTTCTCCTGCGTGTCTGTGTGTGTCCCGGAGCAGAGAGATGGAGGGCGGGACGACGGAGGGATGGTCCGTTAGGTGAAGACACACCTGTTCCCCATCCAGAGGAAAATAAATGAATGAATAGGTAACATTATAAAAAAGTATTTAACAAAAGAAAATGTTAATACACAAACATACTATATATGAATTAACAAATGCACACAACTGTACAGGATTCCACACAACACATGCCAACATAGAAGATGACATTGCCTTTTTGTCTCTTGATTTGGAACTAGATAGGGGAGAACGGGGTAATCTGAGCCACTTTTTACATTTGCTCCCCTCTAACCGAGCTAAAATGATTTATCACTCAAATTTACACATTTCCCATTAATTCAGGATGTTTCCTAGAAATGGGCATTAGCAGAATTTTTTCAAGACAAAGGGCAATGAAAATATGATTGTTTTAAAAAAAGTTGTCATGTGGCTCACTTTACCCCAGCTGTGGGGTAAACTGATCCACTTACTTTTTTCCACTGTGAAACTACCATAACAACACATATTGTAACAGTAAGAATCCTGAAAGCTAGCCACACATTCCAGAACTAATGTTGGACTAGTAAAAGAATGATGGGGTTTGGTCAATTAAGCAAAGCAAATTTTCTAAACACTTGAAAGTAACTCTGAACAAAATCAAATACAACATATTATAATTCAAAAGGTTTTAAAAAGATTCAAATGAAAGATAGAACCAGTTAGATTAGAACACAGTCTGGGGGTCAGAACACAGGACCCTTAGAGCCAGCTAGTGTCTGTCTGGGGGTCAAAGAATAGGAAAATCAGAACCAGCGAGAACAGCCTGGGACTCAGAACACAGGAGAAGACCCAACTGGATTATATCAGCCTGTCATACTCTACAACTAGGCCTACTCTACATTCCAGCCCTGAAGGTTACATGGAAAGATGAGAAGGTGCTCTTTCCGTGTGGTTGCCCCAGGTCGTCTTCCTGGTGTATTTCCTTGGCATGATGGCTTTTCTACAATGTGTATGACATTAAAATAAAACATATGTCATGTAATATTACATTAAAATATGTTTAAGACTAAACTTAAAGGCCTACTTCACCGGTTTGAAGATGAAGGTGTATTGAATTCTGAGATCCTATGTAGTATAAATGTGCGAAAAAAATTGAAATCGGTTCATCCTAGCCTGAGAAAAGGCAGAAAGAGTGTTTTTTTAACCCTATATTTCTCTTTCTCGTGACATCACAGAAAGAGAAATATGTCTTTTACTGTGACATCACAGTAATATTTACGAAGTACGTTTTTTTTTAACCCTATATTTCTATTAAGCGGATTATTCATGTTAATATAAGTGTAAAATCGCTCTTTATTCATACAGTGATCACTTACATAATGTGCGCGTTTCATAAAGCCGGTCTCTCAGTCAGCTGCTTTGCATGTAATCGGCCAATAAACTTATTTTAGTATCCCGAAATTTTTATCCAATCAGAAGACAGAACGCTACAGACCGACACTCGTCTCAGTTATATATAGTATATACACTCCATGGTCTCACTGCTGGTGCACGCCAGAGCAACAGATGGGTGAATGTTTATGCGCCTACAATGGCGGAGCAGGTAAAAATCCTTCCCAATGTCTCTTTTGATGGTTTTTATCATGTTTTATCACACTTATGGATCTGAGATGATGCTAGATAACTTGCTGCTTGAAGACCGCAGTGCATTAATGTGGTGACGTAGGGACGAGCTGGGGACTGCTAACTGCAGTAACTGACAGGAAGTTAGCTAAAAGAACCATTCCGCTTAAAGCACCTTTAAGTTGTTTCAGAGCTGATAGTGTGTGTGAAGCCCTTTCTTATTTTTTTACGTTATAACTTTAACTTTATACTTTTTTACAGTGTATGTTTGTATAATACTTATATGTCCATGTTTAATTCAATTAAATAAATAAATTAAAAAAAAACTTTATTTGTCCCCAAGGGGGCAATTGAGGGCATATAGAGCAGCAGCATTACAAAGGACAAGGCCATGTCCAAACATAAAACAAACAAAAACACAGCGCTGCTACTGGCAGACAATACACACAAGCACAGGTGTCTACAAATACACAAATATATATATATATATATATATATATATAAAAATGTGTATAAAATATACAAAGTGCATGTTTTTAAATGGAGAACTGACTCTTAAAAGTGTAAAATGTGTCAAAAATGACAAAATTATAAAGTGCAATCAATTGATAAATACCATGCTGGTTGTAATACAATTTTGAGATGAATTGAAGCTAGGTATTTATGTTGTAACAGTTAATGGGAGTGAGAGGGCAAAACAGAGTTCACGGCTTCACCAGTCCATGTGTGGAGGGCACGAGCCCGGGTGGGGGGTTTAGGAGGAGTTGAGGAGGTGAACAGCCTTGGGAACAAAGGTTGATTTTCTCCTCTGTGTCCTGCAACCGGGGCAGCGTAGTCGGCACCCTGAGGGGAGCCACTCGAAGGCGGGGTGTAGAGCGTGTGAGGGGTCCTGCATAATTATGTTGGCTAACCGGAGTGCTTGCTGGTCATGGATGGAGGAGAGAGTTCTTGTTGAAAGTCCAATTATCTTAGAGCAGACTCTGGCCGTACACTCCAAGCGGTTTCTGTTTTGAAGGGTCATGGAGTGGAACCAGCAAGTTATGGAAAATGTACAGATACTTTCAATGAAGGAGTAATAGAAAGTTAGCAGTATATTTTTGCTGACTCCAAAGGAATTTAGTTTTCTTAGGAGATATTTCTGCTGGTGACACTGTCTAAGGAACTCTTCAGTGTTGGAGGAGAATTTCAACGAAATTGTCGAAGATGGTGCCCAGGTATTTATACTCCTCCACCAGCTCCACCGGCTTCCTGTGGTTTGAGATGATGGATGATGCGTCCAGCTCTCTGCCTCTTAGAAAAGGTCACCACCATCTCTTTGGTCTTACTCACGTTCATCTCAAGGCATGAGCTGTCGCACCACCCCACAAACTCCTGGAGAGCTGATCCATGCTGCTGTGAAGGACCTGAGAGCAGGGACAGGAGAACTGTATTGTCTGCGTACTTCACCAGGTGACACTGAGGCTGTGTGGATCTGCAGTCATCTGTATAGAGGATGAAGAGCATAGGTGAGAGCACACAGCCCTGAGGGGAGCCCGTCGAGGTGTGTCGGAGAAGGTGTTGTTGACCCGGACTCTCACTGACCTGTCGGTTTTAAAGTCCAGTATCCACCGGATGAGCTGGTCGTATAGATGGAAGTAGGAGGCGAGTTTGTTCACCAGGAATGTGAAATATGTATTAGTTTGTTCCTATTTTGCATGCTCGTCATGAGCAGGTGCCCTTTTCTGTTTACTGTGCCACAATTATTATTATTATAATAATTTACCATGGAATACATTTTTGCACAGAACAAGGAATGTGGATTTAGATTTAGTCCCCATTCCTTTAGGTTGACATATCTTTGCTGCCAGCATGGAGAGGAGCACTTAAGAGTGAATTGAAAATCTTACTGTACATCTGGAGCATATGAGTAACACTTGAAGACAGTCCTGAGAAAATGGCGACCTATCCTTCCGACCGGAGAAGAAAAGTGATGCTCAAAAAACGCTAAAGAGTCTTAACATGACCTACATCAATCATGAACATGACTCCTCCATCAAGGGGCCAACTCAAATGATTGAAAGTTCACATAAAGAGCAAGCAATTGCTCGCTGAACTAGAGGGCTTACCACTTCACATCAGAGTAACACTCATACATGTCGTGAAGCGCTTTAGTTATTGATAAATGGCCAAAGATCATCTTTGGGGAAGCAGCGACCTGGAAGTTTCCCCACAAGAAGCCCATCACATTATTTAATAGGTAGTGAGTCTGCACTTTATCGTCAATCATCAGAGAGTGCAGTTTGCTCCTTCATTCATTCAGCTACACACTGACACACACAGACACATACATGTGTACATGCCATCATGCAATGCCATGCTATGACAAGCCACGCCATGCATGCCATGCCACAGCATCCGTTTACTGTCACAGCAGAATATGGGTGAGGCCATGAGCCAAACTAAATCCATGCTAATGGTGAGAGAACACTGTGCACTGGATAGGGAAAACAGAACACAGATGACTGGAAAAACTCACTAAGCCGCAGCACATCCTGAAACCAAATCTGATTACAGCCCGTAATGTATGTGGGCATCTAGGCCCTGATCTCAGCCTGATGCCAGTACAGTATGAAACCACAAGACCGGAGGTGCTTGTGCTCTTTATTTTATGTATGTTGTCATTCCAAAGCTATCGCCTTACGCTGATAAAAGGTTAAATGGAGAGGATGAGCACTTACTGTAGCACAATCTTTGTAATTACGTGCTGCACAAGCAGAGCAGGAGTGGTGATCGATCTCACAGAGAGTACTGTCTACACACTGTTGGGAAAGTGAGAAATGTGCATCTCCTCCGGTTTAATTCACCTCTGTTAAAGGCAGAGTCCGTAATTCTGGGGAATTCTTGTTGTCAAACATTTTGTTTTTGTCCAAATCAGTGAATAACTCCTCACAATATGCTACTTGTCTGTACTGTGTGCGCTGCAAAATAATCCAGTGTTAATACACAGCCTAGGCTCTGAAAAAGGCCATTTTGATAGCTATGGTGGCCCTCCCTGTTTATATACCAGTTTACAGAGCCTAGGCTGTGTATTAACACCAGATTTATTTATCAGCACACACACAGTACATGTAGTGGATCGTGAGGAGATATTAACTGATTTTGATTTTGTCAACAAGCGTTTCTACAGAATTGCTGAGTACACCAATAATAAGTGTTAATAAGGATGTAGCACAGTATAGAATAGCAGGCTTCACAATAGGCCTAGCAGTTTGGTTTCCCCCCATCGTCTCATATAAAACACATTGAGTCACGGTGTGAAATCCATCTAGCAGAGAACAGATAGAGTGTGAGGTACAGAAGTGATTTATGGGGGGGGGCAAGGTCCCATAGCCCAGACCATCCGACAGAGAGCAGGGGGCTCAAATTAATTTGCTCTGTCATTTATGCAGGCAATCAAATGAGCAGCTAGTTGACTCGTAAAGAACTCATGGCAGGCTAGGGAAGGAGATGGACTCTCTATCTTTCCCTCTCCATCTCTCTCTCTCTCTCTCTTTCTCCCTCTGTCTCTGTCTCTTGTGAATAATTTTGAACTAACAGCAGCCAGAGGATGATTTGCGAGGTGAATCATGCTGTGCCCCGGCACAAACAAAAAACAACAGATGAACGGGATTTGATGGTTTATTCCCAGTCACTCAGAACACATACAGTAGGCTACGTCTTGGCCACACACACAGGTCATATGCTTGAAAATCTTCCACTTGGCCGTGTCCGTTGGCTTTGTGTATCTCATTAAATGCTGCCTTACTCGGGCACCTGATCACTGCCCTGCTATTGCCAGGACTTGCCCACATGGGAAAAGCCGGCCTATCTGGCTGACACACATGCATATGGGGAATAGCAAAGACACACACACACACACACACACGCACACTTCAAGCAGACACAAACCCCCCTGCTTATTGCTATCACTCAACAACCTCTGCCACTTCTGTGTCAGTGTCAATGCGCACAGTCTTGCTATCCTGCACTATGGGTAAATGCAAATTCTTTAAATGAAAGAGTGTTTCAGTAATTAGTCTCATTCCACTTCCAATCCAATTAAGGAAAGTGGTTTACATTGAGGTCCTCAGAGCTTAGGGGAGGTCAGGGAAGCAGTTGTGTGTGTTAACTATTTAAGAAATGTGAAAAAGCCCCATCTTTTTGACTATTTTTGGACAGAATTAAGGCATAGGTCTTAATTTCAGGAATCAACAACTGAAACATTTCTTGGGCGCATGTAAAGTTCATGCGCTAGTGTCGGGGGGGGGGGCAACACCAGTTTGTAAACGCTGCCATACTGAGAAATACAGTGATTTTTATGGAGCTGATAAGCTTAATCAACTTTTAGTCAATTCATTTGGCAAAAGATGTAATGTGAGTAAAAAGTAACGCACTATAGCTTTAAAAGTTAAAAAAAAGTCAAAGATTGCAGCAGAGAACACCAATTTTCAATTTGGTCCGATGTCCCTCGGCGATAGCAATTCATTGAGCAATTGCGATGTTTTTGACTAAGAACTTAGCTGTCTCATAACCTAAGGCAACGTTTTATGTTGTTGGGCCACTCAGTCTCTGTAGTAATGCAACTGCTCTTACAGATAACCTCAACAGACACAAAACATACACAGGAAAACAAACGTAACAAACGTCCCCATGCTCGGTCAATCTGCCTTTGTACACGCAACCGTTTGTTTAACAGTCATGCTCCAGTGTGTGCTCAGTGTGACCTTTTCAATGCAAAGAAACAAGCTAACCTCAGTTGAAGTACCATTTGCCTGTGGCTTTGTACATATGTTTGTATCCCGTTTGTATCTATTCTTATGAGAACCAACTTCTCTTTACATGTCCCAGAACAAGGAGAGAGAATTTTTGTTTTAGGAACTATAGGATTACAGTAAATTTAAGGGAATCGGTTATCTCAGTTTGGGCTTGAAGATTTCACATTGAGAACAGGAAACCTGCGTTACAAACTAGTGTTAATGAGATATGGCCTAATGAAAGATGCTGTTGAGTTGCACCGTGGGAAACGTAAGATCTTGACCCATAATAGGGATTAAAATACAGGACATGGCAACCTCTGCTGAGAAAGCTTTTTATCTGTCCCTTTTTATCTGTCCCTCGTGGGTCTTTTACAGAGGCGACATACTAAATCAGTTGATACTATCTTCGTAAGGATGAGTTTATATGTATTGGGAAATGAATGAAATATAGACATGCTGGTAAGTTACAGTGTTATGGTGCATTAGCCTGATAACTCTGAGACTGAATCTACTGTATGTATTGTATGAGTAACCCGTCTCACACAAGATTTGGAAAAAGCTGACATGATTCAGACTATGAATCCCTGCTGCAAGAACTAATACCTGGGACTTCAGCTGCTGTCATTTGTCCTATCAATGTTGTGTCACACTCCTCGCCTCCCACTGTCCCTCCTTGTATAACCAATGTCTGTATTTTTTCTATGTGAATTCATTTCATGATTTTTTTTTTAAATTTTAACAGTGACCACAACAACATTCACTTTGAGAAATGTACAGAATATCCAGTCTAAGTTAATGGAAATGTCACAGAGAAAAACATACACACACGAATGAATGAGTAAAACAGGCGTCCCAGTGGTCACATGTGCAGAGTGTGACAATAGACGGCTGGTGCGAAAGCCCTTTTCCACCAGCAGTGATCCAGTGTGGATGAGTGACCAGCATGTGCAGTAGGGAACAGCACCCAGGAGAATAAAGCTAGAGCTCCCTCTCCCTCTCAGTCTGATTGTCTTGGACAGAGAGAGATAAATAGGCAGAGTGATGGAGAGAGAGGGAGGAAGGGCAGGAGATGGATATCAGAATGAAAGTGGACCACAAACCTGATTAAGAATGACTTGCAGATTTTAAAGATTATTTTTGTGTGTGCTATTGTTGTGTATTTTACTAAAGGTTAATAGAGGATTTGTATGGTATCAGACATGAAGTATAACCCACAATGAGAAGATCTGGAGGATAGACCAGAAGTCACATGTTTGTCTAGTTTGTCCTGCTAGACTGTGTATGATGACTGCACAGGCTAGAACAGCTATGTGAAAACGTACCGTTCACACATGCTGCTATGTTGTTAAACTCCAAAGAGGAAGCGCTAAGTTCTGTAGCACTAATATACGGATCCGGGTGAATAGCTTTCTCTCTCTCTCTATCCTCTACACACAAAGAGCATGACTCAGATGCTTGAGAAGGCTGGAAAGCAGAGGAAGAGGACAAATAGAGTAATAAAGACACCCCCAGTGCAAAATCATAACTGAGATAGATGAAATCCTCAAATGAAAATGAGAACACAGTCGGAATATACGCGCCTGACTTTAAAAAAGTAAGCGTGCAGAGGGACACAGAGGGTCTGGGAGATGGGAGAGCGTGTTCCGTTTGCTTGATTATGATGAAGCGATGGGTCTGATTTTCTGCCCCAGTTGCCGTGGCAGCCAGGAGCAGCTGCAGTGGAGGCCATTCCACTCCTCCATTCCCAGAGCCGGTCGATTATCACCGATACGGAAAAGCTTTGAGGATCCTCCTGCCTGTGCCCGCTGCACAGCATGGGCTACAAGGCCACAGGAGAGGGGAATAGGGGTGGTGGTGGTGGTGGTGGGGGGGGGGTTGAAGCACACAGATACCTGGTCAGACACAGAGAGAGAGAGAAGAGGACATGTTTTCACTTACGTTAGTTCACCAGTGTTTTGCTCAAAAGGCATGAGGGGGTAGAAAGAAAAGGAAAGAGAGGACCATCAAGCACACACATAAACGTTTTGGTCCCTGAGGAGACCATTGTATCTACAACATTAATTCCCCCGGAGCTAACAATATCATTAACTGTATGAGCGTCACATGATATGATATGGCAAAGATTTCCAAATGAATGAGTGTGAGTTCACGTCAAGGGTTAGAAAAACAGGACGTTGATTGCATTAAATCCAGAATAAATGGATGGAAGGAGTCCATGCTTGTTTGATTTCCACGTTATTAAGCACCAGGTCACATATAGAAACGTTTCAGAAAAATGTGTTTTCAAGGGTCCGCTCGAACGTATCAATTATTTTACTGAGTCAGAAAACTAATTAATAAAACTCTTGGTATTGTTTCGACTCCTGCTTAAGAGGCAGTCCTCAATGCTTCCCATTGAAATGCTTAGGGAATCAGCTGCTTTGCTTTGCTTCTGCAAAGATACTTGAAAATATCCTAAACAGAAAAGAGTCTATTGTCATGTATAGATGACCGGGGCTTGCAGAGGGGCCGTATAGCGCACCTCCCAAACCTCAATATGCATTGTCCATACCTGTCAAGCAAGCTGATTGGTTGATTTAACTTCTGTCAGGAGGCGAGATTTAAATCAATAGAAAATCAATGAACTTTTTGGAACTTTTCATGTTGGCATTATTCTCATAATGATGGTGCACCAAGTGAAGAATGACCTTATTACTGAACCTTGTGCTAAAGTGGTTATTGAGAAGTACTGTAGTGGAGTATTTTTATAACACAGTACCTACAGGGGGCAGCAAAGACACTCTTCTCTTAATATTCGAAAAAACAAATCTGGCTCAGGCTTTTCAGTGGAAATTAAACCTTTGCAGCTGTTGGCAATACAATGGATGGAACAGTCCCAAAACAGGGACAGCCTAACCCCAACCCTTATTTTAAACAATAACATAAATATCATGTACTTACCCTAAAACGGAATGGGGCTACCTTGTGGGGATCAGCTTTTTTCACCAAATGTGTGTGAACATATGTATGTCTCCACTACATGAATGATACATGTATGATAGGTCACCGTGAAAGTCGTCACTTTATTGTCAGTCACATCAGCTCATTTGTAGGTCAAACATTTTTATGTTGTGTGAAGACAGCTATATAACCTTTTGGTTTAAAACAAAGGCATCACAGGAACACACAAGAAAATACAAAAGTGCACATGCTCGCACACACACTCACACACACACACACACAAACCAGAGGGTCAGGACAGGAGTTGGCATTAAGTAAAACCAAGTCTGTCATTTTCACTCTACCTCTCAGCTTCTTTTCTTCTTAAGCTGTCACAAAAATTGTCTGATAGAGAGACACAGATCTGACTCAGTGCGACTCACTGTCTGCACTCGAAAAATGCTGCGTATCTTGATAAATGCCCGCTCGCACCATCTGCACACACACACATCTACACACACACATCTACACACACACACACACACGCATGAGTACACAGTACTCCTCTGCCACCAAAGTTGTCTCTAAAATGTTCAGGGACTGAGAGTTAAGGTATGACTCATTTCAGACTCAGAATTCTTTCTTCCTTGTTTTTCACTCCCCCCACTCCAGTGCATCACACACACACACACACACACACACACACACACACACACACACACACACACACACACACACACACACACACACACACACACACACACACACACACACACACACACACACACACACACACACAGATACAGACACAAACATAAATCTTCTAAGTTAAGCTGTCACCAAGATACAATGACGTACAGATCTGACTCATTGAGACTGTAGCGCTTCTCTGCTGTCACTCTTTCCCTCTCTTTCTATCAAACAGACACACACACACACACACACACACACACACACACACACACACACACACACACACACACACACACACAACAGACACAAATAAATGCATACCATACAAAACCCCTGTGATCTACCGTATAATACCACCCTGGAACAGACCAGTTATCTGAATTCTTTTCAGTATCCTCGGGGGAAAGCTGTCACAGCTATCAAAGAATAATGATTCATTCCGCCTGCCTTAATATGGAATTTATTTTCTCTAATACTCTTCAACACACACTCACATAAACACACACACACACACACACACACACACACACACACACGCACACACACTGCACTTGTGTTTTTTTTCTGTATGGACAATTAAACTAATGTGGTGATTTTTTAATATTTTGATTGAAAAGCCTTGCATGTGATTTGCAGTTTAATGGGTTTCTGTCATGGGATTTTCATATGCCTTAAACCAGTATGAGATCAGTTTATCAGCTATTACAAAGCCTCCCATGCCGGGAATCAAAGATGAATATCTATGTTTGTTCCGATAAGCAAACACACTGGTTATGATAAATGCTTTTGGGAAATATGACCTTGTCTCTTTACCCATATGCCTCTCAGCAGGGGGGAGACTATCAAAGCAGAGATGCCAGTGACGCTGCCCTTCATAGCAGAGCTTAACTATCACACTGGGAGTGCAATACTTGTTCTGAAGTGCAGTGATACTCCGAGAATGATCAGTGAGTTATTATAAAAACATATTTCTTGCTGCCTACCACTGCTCTCTGTAGAGCTCTGCAGGGGTCCTTAACAGGATCTCCAATAAGGAGCTCATTAAAGAGGACCTATGATGCTTTTTGACTTTTATGACCTATAAACGTTGTTATGATGATTCATAGTCATGCTTAACCATACTAAATTATCAAATAATGACTTACATGCATTTCGACGTATTCCCTGCTGACCGTCTGGGGTGTCTGTGCAGAGCACTAAACACTATTCCAGCCAGTCGAGAAGTCACGGTCTACCCTTTCATAATTTGTGACGTCACATAAAACTTTGTGAAGTCACCACGCGGATGTTTCCATGTATGGTAATGCTGTCACTTCCCTGTTCGCGTCTGCCTCGCGCCCTTATAGGTCCAAGCTCGCGCTTCCCGCCACTGAAAGTGTTCCGGAAGGAAGGTAACCAATCACAACGGAGAGGGGTTTGCAGGAGGGGGGGGACGGGAGCGGAGATCGCCGAAGCCCAGGCGGAGGGAGCGGAGATGCCCGAAGCACACACACTCAAGTGTTGACAGGACGTGCTGGATCGCCAAAATAAGAGAAAGAGCTTCCCGAAAATCTACATAGTTTTTTTGAGATGTGATTTGTGTCAGGTTGCTCTATAGCAGTGTAAAACAAGAAATTAAGACCAGAAAAGTAGTATAATAGGTCCTCTTTAAAGATCCATTCTGCTGACAGGGCGCTCTGTGTGCCACACATGATGACGACAACAGGCTGGATTAATATTTTCATTCTAGTCGTCATGGTGAGTGTTAGGTCACATTGTAGAAATTGTTACTTCTCTCAAATGACATATACCGATATCAGTCATATCAAGAGAACTTCAATTAATGAGTAGCGTTGGTGACTGACAACTGTATATTGATGTTAAACTTGTTATCTTTACTCTACACAGTCCCTGTATGTTTATTTTAAAAAAAGAGGTAACACTTTACAATAAGGGTACATTAATTAATGGTTAGTTAATGCGTAATAAGGTTTAACTAACCATTAGTTAACTGTTAATTAACGTGTCTAGTAAGCATTTACTAACGGTGTTCATGTTAACTAAGGTATTAATTACTACATTATTTAATGTTTATAAATATCCTATATTAACCTTAGCTAACACATTAATTAAGCATGAGCCAACATTTGATTAATGTAATAATACGCATGAATTAACTGTTAAAAAATGCCTTTTTTGTCACATTACTTAAGCATAATTAACCATTTATTAATGCTCTTTGTGACCCTTACTGTAAAGTGGGAACAATGTATCCATTAAGTAACACTTAATACATGCACACCAGTGCTGAATAGGCATTACTGAAGCATAATTAACCATAATAGGCATTACTTAAGTGTAATTAACCATTTATTAATGGACTTTGTGACCCTTATTGTAAAGTGGGAACCATTTCTCGTGAATTAACACCTAATAAAGGCATACTAGTGCTGATTAAGCATCACTTAAGCATAATTAACCATTTCGGTAACACTTTACAATAAGGGTACATTAATTAATGGTTAGTTAATGCTTAATAAGGGTTAACTAACCATTAGTTAACTGTTAACTAATGTGTGTACTAAGCAAAAAAGGATTCAGTGAAGTTGTTCTTTTAACCATTTGTATTTCTTTTTTGGATCATTACACCACAATCTTTCTGTTTTTTTCAAGCAAATAGTTTTTTTTTCCTCTGTAGAACATGCTGATTTCCACACATTAAAGGGAGAGTGCAACATTTTGGGGGAACAAATGAGCATGGCTTGAAAAAGCTATGCCCCCTGTTGCCCAATGACATTACATTTTAAAGGTTTGATTTTAAGTCCTTCTCATAACTTAATTGTGCGCAAATAATTGTTTCCTCATGAAAATACATCACAGTACAGAATATAAAGACACTCTAATGTCCTGACTTTAACTATGGAGCTGGAGTCGAACTGGATTTAGCATAACTACATGCCATGTGGAACGCTAGATAGCTTGTCTCTCTTTATAAACAGTATACTGTATGTCTACCATTATCAATACATCTCAATGTTAAGTGTTAAAAAGACCTCCTTTGAGGAAAAGCTGTTTGGACACAGCCATTTATCTACCACTTTACGAGGTTAAACTCAAAGTGAGCACAAACCGGAAATTTGACAATTACCTCACAATGCGCAATAAAAGTTAGTAAAAATGTAAACTGGACTGTTGTGTCCTCGTCCAGACAAACTGACCTGGGACTTTGCACTCACACAAACCTGCATGTTTGTGTGAGTGCTCATGTCACCTCCTCAGTCATTAACTTGGTTTATAACAATGGTATCATTTTCAATAGAAAAAGGATGGAGGGAACTTTGAAAGGTGACATTATAAAATGTACTGACAAAACAGTTTGATTCTATTCAGATAGAGCTGACTTCGGGGTCTCCAATCTGTCATGAAGTATTAAAAGTTATGTTTGTCTGGCTTGATGGCAATAATGTTAAACGGTAGAAAAGTACACGGAAATACATATATGATACAAGCATCCTGCCACTATGAAAAAATGACTGCGGTGTTGATGGGGAAAGTAATCCGGCTTTTTAAACCAGATGATCAGTTTCACCATCTTCTTAGGGTGTATTCACACATGGAAAGTCCGTTAGTTCACTTGCTTTGGTCCAGACCAAATAGAGTTTAGATTTTTTTTGTTTGGTGTGGTCCACTTTCATATTGCCTCTTTTGCAATTGAACCAGCATTACGAAGCAAAACCACACGTGATCTGAGGTCATTCATTCATTGGACAGACATTCTGGGGTGGAGAGAAGCAGGAAGAACGAAGTAAAAACAGCGAAATATATCATTGATATAATACGGGGTTAAAAATAATAAAAATGCCTACATCTAGCCTATAAATAAAGAAGAAGAAAATGTAATTATTGTTGTTTCATATGGTTATAATATGTACAATGTCAATGCCACGTTATGTGGCTTGTAGCCTACGATGTGAAACATAATGTATAGCCTACTGTATGGTTGCTGTTGGACGCGCGGCTCGAGAGAAGAATAGGCTCAAGCTGACACTCAGCTGATTAAGCAGTGTATCAGCTGGGTGTCAGTTCGGCGCAGTTCAGTTCCAAACTGACACAGGGACAGTATTGACGGTCACGTTGGGAAGAAAAATAAAAACACACACTTCATGCAAAGCGCAGGGTGAACCTGTTGGCACTGTGCGGGACGCTCCCTCCCCTCCATCAGATCGCTGAACATATAAACATGTGTACGCGTCATTATCAACTGTAATATTTTCGCTCGGGGCTCCCGGTCAAACCACAACTAATCTTCCTAACAACGGCGACAACAACACTTTCCCATAATGTGAAGCTGATGGCGATTAAAGAAAAAAAAGAAAATAAAATAAATCAAAGGCGCAGTGCTTCTTGCAATTGGGTCGGATCGAGTCCGGCCAAATTCACACCACAAACGAACTGCAGCAGAGTTCGTTTTGAAGCGCATCGAGACCACCTCTTCAGCTGGGTCTCGGTCCGCTTGTTTGGTCCGCCCCCGAGTGCGATTGCTGTATTCACACCTGCCTGAAAGATGCGCACTGAAGGCAGAAGTGCACCTGAGTTCGTTTCAACCGAACTAAACACGGCATGTGTGAATACACCCTTAATGTTGTCGGATACACAGAACGAGACGGTGAAAGTCAAAGAGGCATAGGCAGAGAAAAAAAAAACAAGCAACCTGAGATGTAGCTATGGCGTGTAAGTCTGCCTGTGGGGACCTGCTGTTTGACACAAAAACTCATATTCAATCTCAAGACAAGCAATCGCATGCCAGTATGTTCCAACTCCGAGGTTCTAAATATGTGATGAAACAGGTAAACCAAACCACAAATAGAGCGGTAAAGTTAGAGACAAAGCTTTTTTTAGTAGAGTATGCACACACAGAAACACATCTCATTTAGTTTTACCATCAATCGTCGTGCATCACGGTACACCCTACCTTGTTTCAAGTTTTAAGTGTCAGTGCGCTTGGACAAGACAAGGCAAGTGGGTGCTTCTGTGTCAATAAAAGGATATGTTTCTGTAAAGTCACTACATACTCTTGTGTGGACTGAATCATGCTTGGCCTTGGTGCCATTCATTCCTAATTTCTCTGCACTTTAAAAATGTATGAAATGTTACTATGCTCACTGCTGAAGGAGAAAGTAGTCTAAGAAAATTTTAAAAATACTTTATTTTTTAAAAGTTGGAATCATTTTACAATTGAGTTACATTGACAGAAGCCATCATGAGAGAAGTTAGAAATACAAATCTCCAGAGAATGTTATTGTTGTTTTTTTTTGACAATGTTCTAACAGAAAAATGCGTATTGACAGATAATTCGTAACACTGTACTACAGACACAAAGTACACAAGGCCGTCTGTCAGTGGCGTGCACAGACATTTTTGGGGGCAGGTGCTCAATGCAAAAAAAATGCACAATATATTATATCGATGAATGACCAAATCATTTTAAGGGTACTTGTACAAAATCCCCCCCTGGCCTAATACCCGGCCACACCCTGGACCTTCTAGGGGGATCCGGGGGAATGCTCCCCCGGAAGAAAAAATGTAACCTTTTAAAGTAAAATTCATCAATCTGGTGCACTTTGAGAAGAAAGCTAAGGCTAAATCACCTGTGTCAATGTGGGCTATTTATTACTATTTTCTGGAATAATTTTGAGACACAGAAATACCAAAAAGCAGAAAGAAAAAATTACATGTTTGAAAAAAAAACCGTCAGCTTCGGATTTTTTTAAATAATCCCTTATCCCGAATTCTCTCTTTGAAGTCTTCGTTAGGCCCCTGATCTCCGTACTAATAATATCCTATTAAGGTAAATACAAGATTACTGCAAGTCTTGTAACATAGACATAACCTATGGTTGGGACAAAACAATATAATTAGCTTATATAGCGTCATGACTGATTTAGTACCAACCCACTTCGCGTAGTTAAAATAAAATGTGTGGACAGCTTTTAAGATATTTCAATAACATTTGAGGAACAGTTCAACATTAAAATCTGAGTTTTAAAAGGCCCTGAACAGTTAACATGACTCAGGTCTTGACTCTGACCTTTCATCTTCATCTTCCTCCTTGCTGCTGTTGGATGCTTTCATCCAGGAGAGCAGAGAGCTGCTCCCCTGGGCTGCCTGCTGTAGCTCCCTTTCTTTTGCCTTTTTAAACCTCTCCTTTCTAGGCATTATACTGCAATTTGTAAATAAAAGAGACCAACCATATAAAATAAGACTGCTTGGTTACATTACAACAAGGCACAAGGCTACTTTTTAGTTTGTCATTTAGCAAATAAATTACTGCATGTGTTAATTATATAGCCTAAAGTAATCCTAAACAACACTAAATATTCAGCATACTGATAGATTCACATGCTGTACCAATGACAAACTCCGCCGACATTAGTTGTGTTCATCACGTCATATCTATTTTTTTTGGGGGGGGGGGCTAGCTTGTTAAGCAGGACAGTCGGCTAATGTATGCTCAGCTGTGTGGCGCTGAATGATAGAGGCTACTTTATAACAGAGACAAATAAATGCAAGTTATAGCTTGGCAACTGAGGCTTAGGGGGCAAACAATACACTCTTGACCCCATTCAATGTATGTGTTACCTCGCTGGTGGGGCAGGGCAGGCCGGGGAGTAGGTGTGTGTGTGCAGCAGCTGTGAACTGCTGCGGCAACGCGCCTCCGTTAGTGTCCACTCTGCGCGTTCACGTTGACAAAGGAAGTGTGTGCAGAGGAGGAGGAGGGGGGGGCATAGTTATTGGGGCATTATTGTCAAACGTTTTTAATCGTTGAGCATTTATAAATGATAATGTCGGCATGGGCCACATACATTGTAAAAAAAAAAAAAAAAACGAACTTTCAGATTTTTATTTTTTTTTTTTTTTTTTCAAAAGAGCACTTGATAGGGCCAGGGGAAAAGGGCAGGTGCTGCAGCACCACTTCAGGTCTACCTGTGCACGCCACTGCCATCTGTTGACCCTCACACCGCTATAGCTCTGTGTGAATTTTGCACTGTGGACTTACAGTAAGTAGCCCCTGTGCTAAAAGAAAGCAAGTCGTCAATTTTTCTTTATTCCTCCTGAGTACACAATAGCTTTCATTCTGCCTTTTAATAACACGGTACAAATTGTTGAAACTGTTTTCAATGGCGCCTGAGCTGGCAAGACCGATAGGCCATTATAAATGTACAGATATGGATTGAAGTGTAGCTTCAGCACTGAGAAACACTAAAAGAACACTTTGTCCAACAACTTAGTTCAAAATTGACATAGGCCTATCTGTGTTTTTATAATGGGAATCTTTTTGTTCAAGTGTAGATTCACGGATACGTGGGAATGTTACCATTATTACACACAGCACCCAGGATAATGGCAGTATGCTGTGCTGTGGTTGTTCGCCTCCCTCCCACTGTTCCGTCTGAAGTGTGTTTGGGAGAGTTGCTCAGTTTAACATCCAACATTTAATCTTGTGATTTCCAGCCTCCGCCAGCCATCAAAGAAACAGCTCTCTGCTGCTGTGGACCAGGCATTCTCTGTCTTTTCTTCTCATCCCTCTACCTCTTCCTCCTACAGTATCCCACGAGCAAGCAGTATATATCAAATGGAAAAAGCATATTCTGGTCCTCAAACAGCAACACAGGGTTAGTAAAAGGTGGGAAAAAAGGTGTATATTTCATCTGTGTGTGTGTGTGTGTGTGTGTGTGTGTGTGTGTGTGTGTGTGTGTGTGTGTGTGTGTGTGTGTGTGTGTGTGTGTGTGTGTGTGTGTGTGTGTGTGTGTGTTTGTGTGAGAGAGAGAGAGAGAGAGACACAGCATTAAAACTATAGAGTGAGTGGATATGAGTCTTAAATAAGCTTTCCCTACTTCTGGCCCCCTCATAACTCTTAATACAGCTTTGCAGAATGAAACCATTCCAAATTAATTTGAAACTCACACTGTTCGTCACTCTCTGTCAGCCGCTGTATGAGTGTGAGCAATTTCTCTGAGAGCAAAAGAGCTTTAGGTAACACAATTTAGAGCCAAACATTTTTCGTACTTGCTTTATTACACTGTTAAAATTGGGACATTTAACACGATTTTCCACATTGTCATTGTCCCCCTCTTTCATTTGATCGAATATGCTTTCTCATTTAACATCTGCAAACATTTCCTCAAATAGAACTCTTCAGATACATCCTAAATCCTTGGCAGCATAAAAAACGAATTATGTATATACATATTACACTAGCAATGCTGAACAAAGCACAAGGTTGCTCTGCCTCATCCATTTCAACAACTTGGCTTTTCATAAAGTCATATGGGGATGATTAAATATGCCAGTACGGCATAGAAAGGCAATTTTGTAGCAAACCTCAGATGTACATTTGTACAACATTTAATAATGTTTCCCATTAGGAGTGAGACCCGTTCCCTTTTTGCAAATCCTACATAAATCACCCCATACAATGTGATCCCATGTCAGTTTGACATCCAAATTCCTTTTGACCTCCGTGACTAAGAGCCCTCTATTGTACATGGCATTTATAGCACTGTGTTACGCTGCTCCATTAGGGTTTTTTTTCTCTCCATGTACTTTCTGCCTTTAAGTGTTGAGCATAACTGGTCCTGAATTCCATTCTAAATCAAATTGCACATATGTATACAAATTGGGAAATCAAGCTACAGAGCACATGAAACCCTTGCCGGCTACAAAGCATGGAGGATTGATATTGTCTGGCCAGATGACTCAATGTCTGCGTCGCTAGAGTCCAAAAAGCATACATGGTTTTTCTCATCTCATCGTATACACAAGGGAAATCAATGACCCCAAGATCATACGTCTGTCAACTAACACAAGGGGTATTGTGTTCATGTGCATCTGTGTACTTGTTTCAATCATCTAGTGGGGCCAAAAGTATGTTTGGAGAGAAAAAAATATGGTTTTTACAAGGTGAACTGTGACATTTTAAGACATAGGTTTGATAATGGCTATAGGCTAGGTTTAGGAGATGGATTTTGGTTACTGTTGACTCCTTTTGTGGGTAGACCTACTGACACTAACAGCTAGCCAATACCATGGAAGCTACATCCAAAAAATCTGCAGGATTATCTTTAATACCTATATTCTTTATTTACCATTCCAGCACTACCTGTGTGCCATGCTGTTGCCACCCTGAGAAAGCACAGCAGGACAGAAATGTTATATGTGATCATTGAAGAACAATTTGGCATTAAATGTAGCCTATGTTTTGGTCTGGTTTCATGTAGATTCTTGATTTAATATTCATTATATGCATAATATAAATAAAAAAACAATCAATGAGTTATCTATATCCGATTGTATATGAGTATAACAGCTGCTTCAACCCTGTTGTCTGTGCAAAAACTGTGCACCACCCCCAAACCTTTCTGTCATTACCCACTGAGGTCTCTCAGCTGGTAAATATTGTTTGTGCTGGATTAACTCTCAATGTTGGAAGAAGAAAGCAATTGGCAGTACTCAGTGCTATCCATACTTTCACTTTAACATGTAGGTTGTCAGAGTTAGGGTGCAACATATTTCAGCATGTTAAGCAGTGCACCAGAATAAGAGTTTAATCCGGGTTTCTAAAATTGATACGACACATCCGGTCAACAGGATACTTTAAACCTGAAGTGCATTTAGGCATACTTATTTGATAAAACACCCTGTTTGTTTTGTCTCCATTCTACACTCAACAAAAATATAAACGCAACACTTTTGTTTTTGCTCCCATTTTTCATGAGATGGACTTAAAGATCTAAAATTCATTCCAGATACACAATATTACCATTTCTCTCAAACATTGTTGACAAATCTGTCTAAATGTGTGATAGTGAGCACTTCTGCTTTGCTGAGATAATCCATCCCACCTCACAGGTGTGCCACATCAAGATGCTGATCTGACATCATGATTAGTGCACAGGTGTGCCTTAGACTGTCCACAATAAAAGGCCACTCTGCAATGTGCATTTTTTTGCCTTATTGGGGGTCTGGGGACTCAGAACCACTCAGTATCTGGTGTGACCACCATTTGCCTCATGCAGTGCAACACATCTTCTTCGAATAGAGTTTATCAGATTGTCAATTGTGGCCTGTGGAATGTTGGTCCACTCCTCTTCAATGGCTGTGCGAAGTTGCTGGATATTAGTGGGAAGTGGTGCACGTTGTCATATACGCCGGTCAAGCACATCCCAAACATGCTCAATGGGTGACATGTCCGATGAGTATGCTGGCCATGCAAGAACTGGGACATTTTCAGCTTCCAAGAATTGTATACAGATCTTTGCAACATGGGGCCGTGCATTATTTATTTATTTATTTTTTTAACCTTTATTTATACAGGTATATCCCATAGAGACCGAAGACTCTTTTGCAAGGGAGACCTGTTCCCATTCCCACGTTACCATTCACACACATTCATACACCGATAGCAGACTAACTATCGGCATTCACACGAGGCAAGGTGGGTGAAGTGTCTTGCCCAAGGACACAACGACTGTGACACAGGTGGCAGGGCGGGGATCGAACCTCCAACCCTTTGATCATCAGCCAACCCGCTCTGCCAACTGAGCCACAGTCGCCCCAAATTATCTTGCTGAAACGTGAGGTGATGTTCATGGATGTATGGCACAACAATGGGCCTCAGGATCTCATCACGGTATCTCTGTGCATTCAAAATGCCGTCGATAAAATGCACCTGCCCATACCATAACCCCACCACCACCATGGGCCACTCGATCCACAACATTGACATCAGCAAAGCACTCACCCACATGACGCCACACACGCTGTCTGCCATCTGCCCTGAACAATGTAAACCAAGATTCATCCGTGAAGAGAACACCTCTCCAACATGCCAGACGCCATCGAATGTGAGCATTTGCCCACTCAAGTCTGTTACGGCGACGAGCTGGAGTCAGGTCAAGACCCCGATGAGGACGATGAGCATGCAGTTGAGCTTCCCTGAGATGGTTTCTGACAGTTTGTGCAGAAATTGTTTGGTTATGCAATTGTTTCAGCAGCTGTCTCAGTGGCTGGTCTCAGACGATCTTGGAGGTGAACCTGCTGGATGTGGAGGTCCTGGGCTGGTGTGGTTACACGTGGTCTGCGGTTGTGAGGCCGGTTGGATGTCCTGCCATATTCTCTGAAACGCGTTTGGAGACTGCTTATGGTGGAGAAATGAACATTCAATGCACAAGCAACAGATCTGGTTGACATTCCTGCTGTCAGCATGCCAATTGCACGCTCCCTCAATGCTTGTGGCATCTGTGGCATTTTGCTGTGAGACAAAACTGCACATTTCAGGGTGGCCTTTTATTGTGGACAGTCTAAGGCACACTTGTGCACTAATCATGATGTCAGATCAGCATCTTGATGTGGCACACAGCAAAGCAGAAGTGCTCACTATCACACATTTAGACAGATTTGTGAACAATGTTTGAGAGAAATGGTGATATTGTGTATCTGGAATGAATTTTAGATCTTTAAGTCCATCTCATGAAAAATGGGAGCAAAAACAAAAGTGTTGCGTTTATATTTTTGTTGAGTGTAGTATTTGTTAATAACTTACCACCAATGGGTCTTTTCCTATGCTGCCCTTTCTTGAATCTCTCTCTCTCTCTCCCTCTCCCCCTCTCTCCCTCTCACTCACACACACTCACACACACACACACACACACACACACACACACACACACACACACACACACACACACACACACACACACACACACACACACACTTAGCAGAAATTGTTAAAGAGCACTTTGTATGATTACAAGCCACAGGGGGCAGTTGAGGATATATTGTGTTTTTGCATTTATCACCTCAAATGGAGCAATTCATCTCCTGTGTGACTCTGTGAGTCATGAGAAACAGTTTGCATACTGAATATTCTGTTATTGTCCGTATTAAGCCAAGAAGGCTGCCCTTGTCTGATGCAGACTGCCGTGGGAAACAATCCATTTAATTTAGGAGCACATCCATCTGTTATTTATATCCACAACCTTTTTGGTTGGTTGACTTATCGAACACGCACTGAGTGTTAAATTGTTTGTATGGGATTTTATATTGCTCAGTAAAATCTCTGCCAGTTCATAATCAATCATCCCCATTCAACCCATGTACTGTGCACAAAGAGAAACAACCTGAATCCCCTCACTTACAAATTACTACGGACAACACGACCAAGTCCAAAGAACACTCCTTTAACAGTTATTGAGATATTCCATTAAAGCTTTAGTGCGTATGGCGGCTACGTTCAAGCTATTGCCAATCGAATGACATAATTCTCTCTGTATTTATCAGTATGGCAGAGTTAACAAACTGGTGTTGCTCCCCCCCAGGAGCTCAGAAAAATACCAATAAGTGCCCATGAAATGTTTCAGTTGTTGATTCTACTCCCAGTTAATCTGGACATACAGCAGAAGGTATGAAATCCATGCGCGATAACCAAAGGCTTACTGAGCATGTAGATGCACCAACAGTGTTGTTGTAATTCCTCAGAATTCCTCATGGGGGACGACAGAAATTACGCTCTATAGCAGGGGTGTCAAACTCTGGCCCGCGGGCCAAATGTGGCCCGTTTCAATATTTAATCTGGCCCGCAAACCAATTCGGCAATTCCATTGAATTCGGCCCGCGAAAAAAAAAAAAAAAAATTTGATTTTTTTTTTTTTTTTTTTCTCATGCGGAGCCTGTGCCATATCCGCACGTCGCACACACTCCCAACTGTTGGGGCACTCGCATAGCTTACCACTAGTAATGTCTACTGAAAGTTCCACAGCTCAGGATTTTAAGCCATGAATTGATGAACTTGCATTGAAGAAAATGTGTTTTTTCTAATGGCTGTAAATAGGCCAATCTATGGGGCTAAATAGCATGCTAATATGATGATTGATTGTGTCAACTGTCTAAGGATGAATGCTAACATTATCTGGTTTCTAACTTTTGCCTCAAGTTACAATTTAGCTAACTAGCTAACGTTAGATAGCCGCTGATAGCCCACCCCTTTCATTTCCAATGGTGGCTTTGCATTTCATTACCAATGTAAAGTGTCATAAACATTTAACACTGCTGCGTCATGATTCCTATAAAAAATAATATAAAAAAACGTGATATGTTTTGAATGTGCAGAAAGTTTTGAAAAATCCAAGAGAAAACATATTGTCGCTCAATCCAGAATGCCTGAGAGCCTTACTGCATTATAGTCCTTTATAATTGTTTCACCAGGAACCTGAATGTTGTCTTTTCCTTTAGAAAAATAAATTTCCTCAATAAATTTACGCAGAAAAGGCACAGAAAACAGAAACAGAAAAATCTACCAGAACACAGGAAATTAAGTGTTTGACGCACACACATTTCTGGGGGGCACCCCCATACCCCCCACCTATAATTGGTTCCCCAAAATATGTAAACAAAATCTAGCCTATGCCCCGTATGTACCCAGGTTATACCAAGATATGTTGTTTGATTTTTGGATTAAAAAGAAGGCAGCGACATGTCTGGCCCTTCGTGTGATTATCATGTCGTAATTCGGCCCTTTGTGAAAATGAGTTTGACACCCCTGCTCTATAGCTTTAACATGACCTTCTGTAATATTTCTAATGTCAATGTAGTGGATTTAAATGGCTGTATTCACCAGAGTTGCTGAACGTGTATATCTAAAGGTTGGGGTCACTGGTAAAGAGACGAAAACAGTCTATGTAAGGGTTATTTATTGGAACTTGTTGTGATGAGACTACATGTCTATTTGCGAGTTAATAATACACCTGACACCCCACTCACACAGAGATATAAGACACTGGTTGGGGCTATCGAGAGGGCCATTGCGGCCTCAGCCTGCTGCTACTATGCTACTATGAAATCCTCTGTATGTCTGATAGAAGCTCTTGAAATAAACCTCTCTGAAACACAATGATGAAGTCCAGCCTGTTCGAGTCTTTGTCAAGCCATGGGGAAGAATTCGGCTACTAAAATTGGCGTCACGATGACGGATAAAATAACTATGGAACATGAGAGACTACCTGTACGCTTCGGGACGCATCTGTTGGAATGAGGTATCAGATGGACTGTTGTTGTTGAAAGTTTCATGTCTGTCCCAGCATCTAAAATATAACTGAAAGAACTGCGATGGGAAATAAGGTGTACTCGGCTGATAGTGCTCTGTGTCAAGGTCAAGGGCACGGCAAGGAATGTCCGGTCTGGGGACTTCACAGAGGTTCCGTTATGGCCAGGTATCCATGAAGTTCCGGTTATAAACAAAGAACCGTGTGCAGTTCTATTGACGAAGACTTTGGAAGAAAAGCTGGACTGGAAATCAAGCTTGTTACGTCGCTCTGTGCATTCATGTACGCTATGAAAAAGGGAAAAAGACTTTAGAAAAAGTGTCAAGTTTAGAGACCAACTTCAGTGTCATCGTAAATTCAGACTGCTCGGGGTTACTGCTCCCCTCGCTGTCACAAGTCAGGTCATGATGAAAGAGGAGGAGGCCACGCGCATACCAATCGAATGCCAACGCTGGGCCTTCCTGGGCTGCTAGCCACGGAATTCCACGTCTGGCGGAGTCTGCCAGGTATGAAATGGAGGACCATCCTCTGTGCCAAAGTTGGATGGACTACATCCCCCATGAGGGGGCTGATCATGCCTCAAAATATCTGAACTTGAGACTACTGCGAGACTCAGCTATCTTGCTATGCTGTCGTCTTGGCAGGGGGCTCCCTGCTCACTGTCTTAACATTATCATCGTTCAGTGTATGGTGCATTTGCATTGTTGGTCCTAAAATGTAGTTTACTGCAGTAATGTGTACATCTATGCATTGTATTCTACATCACGCATAAAGAGTGTTTATGTGTTTTGTTGGAAGTTTCTGTTGGGTCATTCAAATATGTATGGTTACATCTTGTTTTTGGTAGAAGTATTTACTTCTAAGAGGAGGAATGTGTAGTGGATTTAAATGGCTGTATTCACCAGAGTTGCTGAGCGTGTATATCTAAAGGTTGGGGTCACTGGTAAAGAGACAAAAACAGTCTATGTAAGGGTTTGTTATTGGAACTTGTTGTGATGAGACTACATGTCTATTTGCGAGTTAATAATACACCTGACACCCCACTCACACAGAGATATAAGACACTGGTTGGGGCTATTGAGAGTGCCATTGCGGCCTCAGCCTGCTGCTACTATGCTACTATGAAATCCTCTGTATGTCTGATGGAAGCTCCTGAAATAAACCTCTCTGAAACACAATGATGAAGTCCAGCCTGTTCGAGTCTTTGTCAAGCCATGGGGAAGAATTCGGCTCCTACATCAACAATGTACATAATCTTTTATAAAAACAGAAAGTCTTTATTTTGTATGTTCTATTAGGTCTGTATCAAGGTCTGGGCAGCAGAGGGGTATGTGATGTAGCCTTTATTCCCACTCAGCATGTACAGTACGTTCTCCTCTAGACCTTCATGTCGCTGTCAGATGTCCCTGCTCTCTGGCACTGAAGCCCTTCCAGCCTCTGGGCCACAGTCATGTTTTAACGCTCCGATGACGCCGTAACTTACCATGGAAGAGATTATCCAATGAGTCAAACTGCTCTCTGATCTCTTCCAAGTGTGTGTGTGTGTGTGTGTGTGTGTGTGTGTGTGTGTGTGTGTGTGTGTGTGTGTGTGTGTGTGTGTGCACCATGTCTCCCATGATGTATGGGCACACGCAACTATTCTGCATTACAGATTTATGATCAATGTTATTAGTGCCAGCACAGCAATTCCAGGGGATTAAAGTGAGCGTGTGAAGTTTGGGGTGGTCGATGAGCTTCTACTGTATGCTGTCTACTACTCAAATTTCAGTTTTTAACCCTATCTTCATAATATTATAATTATCAAAGACATTTAGGGATGAAAAATGTAATCCAGGTGGTAAAAGCAATCCCCTAAAACACAAGGTACATGCCAGAAGTAAATGGGCACCCAATCACCTACTGTTTATGTGGTTATTTTTCAGCTTTTGGGCATTATTCTGCTTCTTTACCAGTCTCAACTCTTTTTCTAAGGTTTTCATTTGCAGTTTATTATAGCAAAGAACTAGCCTGGTGCTACCAGACCATCGTACTTCATTTCATTTGTACAGAACGTTACCTCATGGAGGCGGGTGTCTGTTAAAGTTTAAAACTATTGGATCTGCCCAGTGCCACTCTGGATTAGCCAACCAATCGCATAACGTTTGGTCGTCACGTGTGTCATGAGCCGGCTTCTGGCAACTGAAACTGGAGCGCGACTTCGACGTCATCGTTCTCAGCCACTCGCTCTGTTCGCTGATTGGACCGGCTGTCGAATCTCCAGCAAAACTGGGAAATGGGCTGTACACCCAGACTGACAACTGAAGGGAAAATAAAATTTGGCCGGAAGTAGGCGGGCGGGCGGAGCCAGGCTAGCAAAGAACCAAGGATTGAGCTCATTTCCAAGTCTATCCATCGTACATTCTCATTTTGTCCACTTGCTTGATTTTCTTTAATACATTCCGTAGAGCATTTTTGTGGAATAAATAAATTTCCCATGACTGCTTTAGTGATAGTTGTGCATATCACAAATGAAAAATCTTGAACTTGGAACAGTGGAAGTCTGATCCTTTAACAATCAATTCCATTTCATGGCATCATCAGGTTTTTTTATGTGGGTCAGCAACTGCTGTGTTAGAATGATTTGATTTCAGACCATTCAGTAAGTGACACACCAGTCTTAGAGAAAGAAAAAATTGTAACGAGACGACAGACTGACAGCACTGACCATAGTCCATCCTTAATAGAACCATGCCCTTCAAACTAAATCCTCCAGCCTTAGGATCCAACAAGTGGGCCAAGCAGCTGAGGGCCTTCACCACAGCAAATGAGGCTTGAGGGACCCAGGTGTATTGTTGAAGGCTCACCATCTCCGGTGTGCAGAGCATCATATTACCCTGTCAGGAGGAGAAGGTCAGTGAGCTCTCTACAAGGCTGGACACAAACATTAATGAATGAATCTGACCAGCGTGCTTAAGAAAAGGGCTGCAGACTGGAGCTGAATGAGCAGTTGCAAGAATACAAATAACAGCCATCAGCAAGAACTGGAGGCTGAGAAATAATAGTCTCACACTGAAGAGGTGAGAGAGGATCCGTAGCTTAACCAGGGGCTGAGGGATGACTAGGGGGGCTTTGGTCAGCAGGTGGATGGCCTGAAAACAAGCCTGGAGGAACTGATCTCAACCAACGTCAAGTCGGGTACCAAGCCTAAGGCTGAGGAAGGGGTCAGTCAGAGTACAGAGAAAATGCCCAACTGAGGGAAGAGCTGAAGGAGCCCATCACTGTTTTACAGAGTCTTTAACTTGTCCTGGAGCTGGCCTGGAAAGAATGCACCATTGTTTGGGATTGAGGAAAGACAGCTTTGAGATAATAGTTTAACACATGTAGGCCAGATAAAAATCATACATTCTGAAATAAAAGCCACGCAATTTTAACTATTGTAAATGCTTATTCAGAAATGACTGACTAATTACCACCTGCAGGGTAATTGACAAATGTGAGTATGTGGCCATGTCAGGCATAATGGTGCATTTCAACTGAACCAAAAATTATGTCTCAATAGCGATAAAATGTCCTGTTTTAAATTAGACATTGCAAGTGGAGGATTAATTACACCTCTGGAAGCTGTTTTTTTTTGAAGAAATATTTCATTTATTTTAGGTTCAAAGACAGTCAGACAAAAGAAGGCAAATATCATTTGTACAAACTTGTTTGCTCACTTTAGCATGAGTTGTGCATTTATTATGCATCATATAACCAAAAAAAATGGGGATGAATTAAATTAAATAGAATAAGCAGTACCTTTGCACTAATGTAAGGGCCATAGATTTGTGGTCAAAGCAATCAGAATTTCTGTCATGCATGTTCCTTGTGCTGCACGTTTGATCATAACAGAAAACTTAATCAAAAGTGATAAGAAAAAAATATTAAATTGATAGCCATGGAATTGGATGATATAAAACCACTTCTGAATTAAGAAACGCGATGCTATTTCAGGAGCAACTAATCAAGTACCATTTAATCCAATATTTACCCGGCCAACCAATTACCTAGTGGAACATTAATCAGAGAGAACATTTATAAACACATGGGTTTCTAATTACAAAAAGAACACATTGCCCTTGTTTGTTAAAAGCGCTGCCAAGTGCGCCAGAAACCTGACATCTATAATTGGAAATGACAGAGAAAGCTGCTTTGACAGTTTATAGCTTGATGAATCAGAATGGAGAGAGGGAATGAAAGTCACCAGGCAGCTCAATGGAGGGGAGAGTCAACTTGCTGCTGGACGGTTGAGGTCATTGGTGTGGAGAATTCATGTCATGTCTTCTGGTCATGGAAAGTTCCCAGTTTACTAAAATCTGTCAGAATCCCAGGTTCCAGTCCTAAACGACTACTGGATGTGTCAAGTTTTGATCCCAGCCAAGCTCTGTTATAAATTCTGTCAACCCAAAGTTAAGTTAAGGACTAATTTAGAAAAGGATAATGCCTTTATGTCCGCAAAGACAGCGTCAGATTTTCAGTCATCACAAAATGGAGCAAAAATTGAAAACCACAGTGATTGTTGTGTATTTGTGGCCAGGCTGCAGTAACTGCACTCTGTTTAGCAACCTCTGGGCTCTACGACAGACAGACACACTTAACTATAGCTTTGCCACAGAGAGGCAGTAACACAGTTGGAGCAATTTACATCAAGTGGAAGCTAGCTGGTGAGATACCAAGTACCAAGGGCGAGCTTGAGCTTATCGTAATGACCTTTTAAAAAAGAAAATAATTCTATGGCTCTACTATCAACCTTGATTAACTGACTTCTTTGTTATAGTTTGTAAGTCTGTAGAATTAAATAAGGCCACAGATAACTAAAGTTAACTCCTGATAAAGCTAACTCCTGCTAACGCAAGATCTGTAGCTCTCATCAACTTACAATTGGTAGTAGGTCTACTTACAGCAAAAGCTAATTTGGTGAGGCTGAGTGACTTAAATAAATGTATTCAATTGTATCAAATATTTCATTGGTTTGATGAGCAGAAACTGTATGCCTATGATTAAAATAAAGTGTATTTTTAGTAAGGTGCAAGAGCACAATTTGTTGATACATTATCCTTTTGCTTTCCGTAAAGTGTATCGAAAGGCAGAAGTGCAACCTTTAAAGGGTATGTAGGTTATATGGCAAGAATTTTAGGTAAAAATAAGCAGCCTTCAATGCATAAACTTAAGGCATTAATTGATTTTTTTTTTTACAGTTTACCAGCCAGTCCAAAAACATCAAACCTTTTTTTCTCTCAACTTTCTAAATTATTACTACTGTTCTCTGCAAAAAGCGAGACGCAAAACCAGCACACCAAATAGTTCTTTAGGACTCAAATCTGTGTCTTCTGATTGGTCAACTGAGAATTGAGAGTTAGTCACTTGTTGTTCATTGGTCGATGCAGGGTGGTGGTTAACCCTGATTGGTCAGCAGTTATGAGATGAAGCCAAGAAGAGGCTGGAGGAAGAGGCCCACGGTGCCCAGGACGCACACAGTCACAAACACCCAAAGGAAGATTCTATCAATCACCATGGCAACGTACTTCCAATCATCCTCCACCTGTGAGAAAGGAGGGAGACAAAGCAACAAATGTGACACGACAGTCAACGGTGACGAATGTAAGATGAAAAGGTGAAGAGAGATTCTTTATTTTCTAAAGCAGGTGAGGAGAGGTGCACAGTGAGAGGGAACGAGTGAATCAGAATCTCAGAGGGTGGGGGATTCATGGACGGCAAGGAGTGAAAGAATGAAAGAAACGAAAAGAAAAGAGAAAAAAGTTGACCAGTTCTTGTAAGCCAACAGACAATTGATAGATGATTTACACAGGGGGAAATAACTATGATAATCCCATTCAAGCCGCAGTGTGGAAAGAAGCGACAGGCGTTTTTGACAAAGCTGATTGAGCCACAAGTTTTGCATATCAAAGGCTGCTTCTCCCCTTTGGGGGATTTTACCCACTGTATTTTGATCTGATGGAGAGAGGAGGGAGAGCTCCCGACTGGGATCTAATATTATTTGTTTCTTACTTACACTATTGTTCACTTATGGAGCAGGTTAGGATATGCAACAACGCAGCCCGGACTGCACAGCACGGTACAGTCCTCCTAGGCCAACACAGCTTAGAGGGTTTTAACATAAATGCATTGAACACACATACAACTGTGTTGAGAAAGACTGGAATATTATATTTCCTGTGTGACTTGATCCAAATGTTTAGTCAACTGCTGAATTTTCTAAAATGGTTAAGGTCAAAATAGGCATATTGGATTTGAGATAGAACAATGAACATAGTATGTTTGTGTTCAATTCAACACATGCAGGACGGCTTTGACTTTTTGACTTTGTCTTAATTTTAAGGCCTGATTGCGCGACAGTGACGTGCATGCAATGTCAAAGCCGTGATAGTAAACATCAAAGATGGCTGTGGATATGTTGTGTGAGTTTGAGACTGCTTTGGCCTTGCCCCTTTACGATTTGGAAGACGGCACTCAAATCTTTCATTAGCATGTAAGTGGAATGTTGACCACGGCAAAAGTTTAATTTAACAATTTAACAGCTGTTCGCTAAACGAACAGGGCTTAATACGTCACCTTGTGCATCGCTCTGATTGGTTGTAGTGCTATCCAACTGCGTGCAGTGGCATTTGAAATGCACGAGTAGGAGCCGCCCCTTGAGTTAGAAATTACTATTGATCGTGGCCAGAACCTCTATTGTTCAAGATATCAGGGTCTGGATTTCCAGGCTAGCAAATACTGGCTTACTGGAACACTTGAATACAACATAGCTATTGTTGCTCATTATTAACACCTGTGAAAAATCAAATGTTTGCTGTTGAAAGGAGCCATTGTCTTTGCTTATTTTCAGTGATTTTCTCAGACCTTGGCAAATGGCCAGGTGAGTACAAAGATATTCCATCTGATAAGAATTATGACCCAGAAGATCACTGTTTAATAAAGCAGTGTCATCATTTAAGATGTTGCACATTTCTTGGGTTCGTCTGAGGGCCATTATGAAGATTTTTCAGAGCAGCTGGCCACTGTTTTAAATTTTGACAGATGCGTGGTGGACCTAAAGCACATTTGAAAGAAAGAAGAGGTAGTTGTACATTGGAACCACAAGGTATCCGAAAAACAGCATTTTGTTCAGCTCTATTCCCCTTTTTCAGGGTCCTGCCCATGTCTCAAAAGTTTTGGATGTTTCCTCTCCCCTAGGTACCATCTTCTGGTGATGTCATTTTCTTCAAATATCACAGCATGATTCACGTGTTGTTTTTGTGGATAACCTGCAGCGTTGCTTGAATATTTTTTTCCCATGTTCCCAGGTACAATAAGAATATTGTACCTTATGCTTTTACTATATTTGTAAAATTCCGACAGTAAACATAAACAAGACAACAACAAATGAACATCTTGAGGGTGTATTTTTTTGCATATGTGTGTTTGTTGGAGAAAATTTGAACAGCAGTGACTCTTAATGAGAAGACTGCATTGCATTTCCATTAGTAATCGTTGAAATTCAGAGTTATCAGTAAAAGTGAGAAAAGGGAATCACCTCTTTGGCCTTGTTGCGACTCCTCATGTTCTCAGCGATGTACTTGACGCTCTCGATGGCCTGTTTGATCTCGGGTGACATCACAGAAAAGGCCACCACTGTGTTGACGCTTTGTGAACTCAGCTGGCGCGCCATCTTCCCCAAGTCCGGTGTTTCCGGGGCCTCATTGCCATGTTGGCAGGGGCAGGGGCATTTTTTATTGCAGCCCTCCATTGACGAGAGCCTACCTTCCCCAAACTCCAGACAGTTCAGGGAACCTCCTCCAACCTGCTTGGATCACAACCAAAGTTCAGAGTAAGTAAAGACATTTTTATGGTAAGAAATTTAAATAAAATAAGTTGGATCTTGGAATCTTAGCTGTACAACTTTAACAAGGTGAATTCAAGTTGAGACTTGTTTCTTTTCAGTGTTTTGGGCAGGACAACTTTAATAAGTGCCTCCTTAGGTTCTCTCGAGGGTTTACAACATTGAATGTAGAAGAAGCATGTCAGATAACCAAGTTAAGAAATGGTTAGAAACTGTGTGTTTGTTGGAGGATGCAATCCAAACTTTGAGTCCCTGAAGGGGTCAAACTGTTTTGAGCATTACTTTAGTAACTTCCACTACCCACTTGTCCATGCTATTACTGTCTGAGTTCAACAGCAGAAATACGATTTGATTGATTACATTTTTGATAGTACATGAAGTCTGTTTTTCAGAGCTGCACCGAGGAATTTCAGAGAATGGACAGAAATCATTCAGCATTGAATTGCATTAAGAAACAGATGCTGTATTGCTAAAATATTTATATACCAAAACTGCAATATGGCTTAGCAGTGAAAACCATGGTTGCCCAGGGCTATAATTCACGTTTGATCTTGGTTGTTAGTGGCCTTCCAATGTGCAACCCATATGATAACAGACGTCTTTGAAGTAACCTGAACTTTGAAGTAACCTGAAATGTTAAAAGGAAGTCATGTTTCATGCATCAAACACTTCTTGATCAGGGTCTGACCTGATAACTGCTAGTACCTTCTTAAATGTCCCACCTTTACGTGAGGCAAATCTCGTACCATTGATCATATGCTATGAATGTAGGAAGTCCTTCTTTAAGAAGATTCACCATGAAGTACCGAAAGTGTGTCATCAAATGGTGAAACTTGGTGTGGATAATTCAAAATGGCATAACCAGCCAAAATGTGTTGTTTGAATAAAATGTCCGGTCATGACTCATGGGTAAGAGCCCAAGTGGACTAATCTGTCCTTGGTATGGGGACGCCTTACCTGCATCAAGCTATTCTTCCTTCTCCTCCCTCCTTTTCCTCCTCCTCCGCCTCCTCCTCCCCCTCCAGCTCCTCCTGCCTCCCCACTGCTGTCCAACCCCCCGGCAGCCTTGCGGTCTTCGTCCATCGGCCTCCGCATCAGCATAACCCTCGGCAGCACTTTGAGGAACACAGAGCGCACCCAGCCCGGCATGGTGTGTGTCATCGGCGTGCGGTAGTGTACGTTGAGCACGAACACGGTGATGACGATGCTGAGTGTGACGAAGATCATGGTGAAGAGCAGGTACTCTCCGATGAGCGGGATGACCAGCGACGTGGAGGGGATGGTCTCGGTGATAACGAGCAGGAACACAGTGAGGGAGAGCAGGACGGAGATACAGAGCGTGACCTTCTCTCCACAGTCGGACGGGAGATAGAAAACCAGCACCGTGAGGAAAGAGATGAGGAGGCAGGGGATGATGAGGTTGATTGTATAGAAGAGTGGCAGCCGTCGGATGTAGAAGGAGTAGGTGATGTCCGGGTAGATCTCCTCGCAGCAGTTGTACTTGATGTCGTGCTTGTAGCCCGGAGCGTCGATTATTTCCCACTCGCCGCTCTCCCAGAAGTCTTTCAGGTTCACCTAAGAGATAGGTATCGATAACTTAACCTATTATGAAAATGCACTTTTTCATGGTTTTCCAACATTAGTATGGGTGCGATTCCCAAAGTATGAGAATTAACAACCACTTCTCTCTTTCTACACGTTCTTCCATCTGAAAACATGTGATCAAACTGAATCAAACTGGTAGATAAATTCAAAACAATCAGACATTTTTGGAAAATGGGGCTTAAAGAGACAGGCTCTAAAACAGTGTTTCATACAGAGGCTGAAAAGAGGAGATTCAGCAATGGCACTGTGAGAAATAGAAATGGTTTTTTGGACACTACACCATGAAAACAGTTTCTGGTCGAACCCCAAATTTAAATTTTGGACCTGAAAATTAGCATCATATGTTACCTTTTAAAATCAAAACAAGTGGTAATTTAACAAAATACACTCTGGTGAAACTTACCATTCAATGATCGTGGCTTCAATTCAAATAATCTTTTACATTATTTTATCGGATAAATGTTATTTTGCAGGAAGGTGCAAATCAAGACAAAACAGGATTGTATGTCCAAAAAAGCTGTGTAAAATCTTCTTATAAACTCCATGTTCCTGCTGTAATTTATGATTTTTTAGTCTGATATCTCAAGTCTTAAGCCTTTTCTCAAGATAACCCTAACGGCATCACCAGGGTAATTTTCTCTGACTTTCCTCCAGAGCTACAGAAGACATTAAATAACACTTTCAAAGTGTTCTCCACAACTACTGTAGTAAGACAAAAGCATAGCCATTTGTAATAAACACTACGATACACGGCAGTCTTCAATAGGATGATTGTAAGCTGTTTTGTTGTGGGTAGGACAGACAGAAAAATTATAAAATAGAGATATAGTTACACCAGACTTGGACACAGTCACAAACACTTACCTTAGACCCAATAAGTACCAGGTCAATCTTGGCTTTGTCGTAGGTCCAGGAGCCGAACTTCATGGAGCAGTTCTGATAGTCAAAGGGGAAGTACGTAATGTCCATGGGGCAGGATGATTTGAAAATGGCTGGAGGAACCCAGGTGATGGTGCCATCAAACTTCAGCAGAGCCTTGGTCTTATCCTCCACCAAGAAATCACCTACAGCGCTGTGTGTGTGTGTGTGTGTGTGTGTGTGTGTGTGTGTGTGTGTGTGTGTGTGTGTGTGTGTGTGTGTGTGTGTGTGTGAGAGAGAGAGTGTGGGATCAATCAAGTAGAAATATCCCGATGGCAGAGAACATACGAGGGGGAAGATATGACATAATCATACATTGGTTTAAACAAGACACAAAGGTTTGAAGAACGGGAAAACGTCAAACAATGAGAGGAATGGAATGGAGGAAATGAAAAGAGGAAAGAAAGATAGCATTAGGATAAAAATAGAGGACAATGACACAGTATTGTGTCTTTTGTGAAATACAAAATTGACTTTGATTAACAAAGAATTGAAAGCCTAATTAGGTAAATTGAAAGCCAGAGAAAAGGGCACATCACAAACTGGCCGTGAACAATAGACTAATCACATTAGCATATTTTATTTTATTGCATTTCAGTCTGTTGCACAGTGTAGCAGCTAGATGTATCAAAGACATTAGTGTTTTAGAAGAACAAGCCGGAAACACAACACTGTCAGGTTTTGTATGGAGAACATGTCAGCAAACTGTTTCCTGTTGACGCATCTATAGACACAGCAACATTCCAATTGAGTCGTGTTAAGGTGAAAGTGACGAATGTACATTGTTGTGTCCAAAATTCACTTTTGTTATAGTTCGCTTTCAGTTCTGTTTTGGTCTCCAACAAACTGTACGGGAAATGTTTTTTTTTTTTAAAGATATTTTTTGGCATTTTTATGCTTTATTGATAGTGTAGAGACAGAGTTGAAATGGGGCAGAGAGGGGAGTGACATGCAGAGAACGACCGCGGGCTGGAATCGAACCCGGGTCCACAGACGATTTATCCGTCTGTTTCTTTTCTCTTTTTTTGACAGAAAATAGCTGGAAATCAGATTTTAAAGAGAGGTGAAAGTCAATCATAAAAGTCAAGTGGCAGGCTGTGTATCCAGGCCATGTGAGCTGAACGAAGTTAAAGTAAGTGAAGATATTGACTAGTGCAGCCTCATGTTAGAGAGGGATCATCGTCTGGATTAAAATAAACCAATGTTGACAGTTAGTTGGAGAAAGTATGCAAACCAAGTCTCTGGTGTCTAAGTCACTTAGTACACAGACGCGCATTCACCCAGACCTCTCCTCAAGAGGGTTTGCAAAGTCATTTGTTACTGAGGTGAACAGTTGTTGTAAGGTTTTGAACTATCCTGCTGAGGAAAATCTCTACATATTATTGTAATTATAGTAAGCATGATAATGCTATTGATGAGGGTAAAGACAGTGACAGTCTCACTTGTTGTAGAGCACAATGTCAGGTCTCCAGATCTTGTTTGATGGAACCCTTATGAACTCAATGCCGTCAAACTCAACCGGCATCCATCGCAGCTTGTAGTCATTCCAAATCTGAGAGAGGAAGAGCAAAACATTGTGAGCATACTGGGGAGTCATCTATCTGTTTTCGTGTTTTGCATTGTACGCTGCATATTAGTCACTGGAGACATCTCCCTTCATGGGAATATATCAAAATGCATATTTATACTGCAGGCAGAGAGCTCTTTTGATGTTTTACAGTGGAGCCAAATGAGAACATGTTGGCAAAAACGGAGCATCAGAGTGCTTTCTTTGCTCTTTTTTTTTTTGGAAGCAGTAGTTCTTCTTTGTAACAGAGCCACAAAGCGTCAGTAAGCAAATAAGACATCTACAATGGTCACATCTGTGTATGATGTAGTTCAGAACGATAATATAAGCAAAAAGCTCCCAGAGAGAAATAAAGGATGAATGCCATCACTTGCTATTCTGTCAACACACCTGCAGGAAACATTTCATGAGGCGTAGATCCATTAGTCTTGGCTATTTGCATGTCATTCAAGATGAACTCATTCATTAGCAAGGTGGATTAATAACCATTTACGACCCTGGGAGCTTTTTAATTAACCACCTCATGCTACGCTGGCTTTTTCATTTATCTATCTAGGTAGTTTACAAAGATATGACTGTGGATTTAAATCATGATGAGGTCAAGGTTTATGGCTTTTTGATTACAAAATCTAGATTTCGAAAATATAGATTAAAAAAATCTCCATGACAATGACATTCCAGCATTCGGAATTGCACAAAGTGAGTCAATGAAAACCGGCTGTTATATTTGACTTGTATTTCTGTGAAATACAGTTTAAAAATAATTGATTGCTGAACTGCTAGCCAGGCAGTCAACATCAAGCATTAATTGAGTGAACAACTTAATCTTTTGTTCACACTTAGTTAGGGACTGTACACAAATTATTGGGGAAAGGGTGCCAAAAGCTTTTGTAACTAATTGCTGTAAGCAGGGGGAAGTATATGTACAGTATATTATTATTTATTATAAAAATAAATACATTTCTCCAATAATCAATCATCAATTTACGTATTGAATTTTCTTTTTTATTAAGAAAATCCAAACCAATAATTTTCATACATAGATTTATTCAATAAAGAGGCAAATAAATGTTGCTTTTCCTGTGTTGCGAGCAGTGCACTACAGACTGTAAACGTAAAGTGTGTCAAAGATCATTTATTTGGAGACCACATTGTGTACAAAGACTGTAGTTGTGTTTTGTACTGTTTGAAATTAAGTTACCCTATCTATTTCATTACATAAGTCAGTGGATCTTGTTTTGAAGGAGTATAAAGTGAAAGCATTTGGGAAACAAAAACTGTATACTGTCACGGAGGGAAACCGCTGCAGTGTTGCTGCAGAGCAGATGCCATTAATTCATCAATCAGGGGGAGGGCTTTTCTAAAATGGCTACAACCATAAACCCACTGGCTGCAATTCAAAGTCTTTATCATTGACTGTGGTGTTGACACAGCTTCTCATTAGGGATGCCTTTTTATAAATATACAGCTCAGCCATTAGAAACGACTAATAAAATCCGCCTATCCAGGCCTTACAATGCATTTTAGTTGGAGAGCTCAGAAATCACAGTATACCATGTTATCCACCACTCAATTGCATCAGAATTCATCAACTGTTTGGCCATGCAGCACAATTAGTCACTGGTTTAAAACATACATGCCTATCATGTTTATTATGGGTTGCAGCTTAGATTATATATTTATTCAAAAAAGAAATTAAAGGAAGACAAAGAGGGACCAAGTGTGTTATTTGGGATACGGCTTTGTGAGGTCAGGACTTCAGGGCTCCCTTGATATAGATCTGCAGAAAGGCAGAGCGTGACTAACCATAATGCTAACATTGATCACCTGCTGACTGCATTCAGGTGTCTATCTGGGCTATCCTTCTTTTTGCTCTTCTTCACTTGTCCCCTCTCCTATATATTTTTTACTGTGTTTAAAAGATTGGTGATGAATTACACACACACACACACACACACACACACACCCACACCCACACGCACACACACACACACACACACACACACACACACACACACACACACACACACACACACACACACACACACACACAGTGTGAGAGAGAGAGAGAGTGGTGTTCTATGTTGATGTCTGCTTGTATATTCGCTATCCTCCTCAGTCTTCCTCTCTCTCTATATACCCCAAGATGGGGTTAGGTCAATAAAATTAAATTGCTATCATAAAATAGTTTATACATATTGTGTATGATTGTGTGTGTGCATGTGTGTGTGTGTGTGTGTGTGTGTGTGTGTGTGTGTGTGTGTGTGTGTGTGTGTGTGTGTGTGTGTGTGTGTGTGTGTGTGTGTGTGTGTGTGTATGCACTTACATGTCTGAGCCACAAATTTGTTTCCATTATCTGATTCACCTCATCCTGCAGAGAGAAGGAAGAGAGATTGTCAGCCAGCAGATGATGGTGATGTGAGACAGAGAGTGTGTTGTTGGTACAGCAGCTATAACAGCTAAAAGCATATGGAGTGAACAGTCCATAGAAAGGTATTGCCAGAAATGGAAAATACTTGAATTTGAAAATAAATGGAATTCCTTTCTCTAATCTAATGCATGGTGAGGTTACAGTTGTCACTTCCTCTCTGGCGACCTTTGTGACCTTCATTCACTTTGTTCCAGCCGTAAGGAGCCAACACACTGCACACCGCGGCGCGGCCAACCGACGAATCGCAGGTTCCGCGCCGCGTGATCATATTGGGTCATATTGTGTCCGCCGCCCGCCGCCCGACCAGAGTAGCCTTCTCTACCCTGGGGATATGCTGGCGCTGGTGCTAACCGGTGCTGAGAGCACCAGTCTGCTGTGCTGATGGTGCTTTACCCAAGCTAACCGGTGCTAACTTGGTTCATAAAGCAAAACTGATAGCTGTACACAGCAGGCAACAGACACAGAGGCTATTCACAGAACTTATGGGAGCAAACTGTGACTATTATGTTTTCATCCATCTTAATTTCCTCTGTCAGTAGTCCCAAAGCGAGTGACGTCGGGAGGAGCTCAACGCTGATTGGCTATCGCGGCGCGGCCGGCGGCAAAAAGTTCAATATTTTCAACTTCTGCGGCGGCCGCGCCGCCCTAGCCGCGCCGCGTGAACCGCTCGCCGCCGGCCGCCCATTCGCGCGGCGGCGCTCGAAATACATTGACTTTCTTTGACTATGTAAACTCGCCGCGCGGCGGTGTGCAGTGTGTTGGCACCTTTAGGATTCTCAGAATGTCCACACAAGTCAAACACAGAAAATGCTTCCGCCACATAATGTAAAAGTTGACATTTGAAAATAACCTATATTTTCACAATTTTTTTCAAGGCATCCACACATTGGCGCGCACATCCACACACTCACCTTTGGATTGCTCTCACCTTGCCAGAGCAGACAGATACTAGTAGCTGCGTATCTACCCAGTCTTTGAAAAGGCTCCTGCAGGCAATTTTCTCTTAATCTGAGGATTTCCATCCTGAGCTGAAAACCTCTTTTCACTGGGGAGGGGATGTGCATCAACCCCCCACCACCACCCCTCCACGCCTTCCCCCACTCGCATTAAACTTAACAATTTCAAAAGCAAAACAGCAGTGGGTAACAACACTGTGTGACATTTTCCCAATCCGTGAAATTGAGCAGACTAAATAAAGACCGCATTCACTTCTTGCTTTCACTTCTCTCGTTCCACAGCTTATCTTTTGCCTTTTTATGTATCAAAGGTAGGAATTATGATCAAGATGGTGGTAAGGAAGTTGTCTCTCAGCTCACACAGGCTCTCACATACCGGGTGCTATGAGTGAGACAACATTTTGGTTACGTTCACCTGCAGGCTCATAAAACAAGACACCCAGTAGGGTATGAAATAAATGGGCTTAAAACACCTTTGACATCATGTAGCCTACTTTAACTTTTAAATATTTTTGAGAGTCAAATTTTTCCTCTGGGCAATCAGTGCAAAGAAGGCTATATTTATATAGTTTTTTCTTAAATTACTTTTGGTAACACTTTATAATAACTATCCGTTGTAACTCGTTAATAGATCATTAGTAAACTCTTAATTAATGATTATTAATGATTTGTTAAGTGTTTGTTAGCAGTTTGTTAAGGATGTATAACAATGGTAGATAGTTAATAGCTTAATAATTGAATCAGTTTCATCTGGGAGGTAATCCGAGATTAACTGATCACGTCACGTTCAAGTCCATGGCATGCACAGTGTGTATTGAGTTTATTTAAAAATATTTGAAAATGGGGCTGCCCTCAGTTGCCCATGCACTGTGTATAGTCTATAGCCTATTTCAGCCTCGTCCCAGATGAACTGATTCAATAATTAAGCTATTAACTATCTACCATTGTTATAAATCCTTAACAAACTGCTAACAAACACTTAACAAATCATTAATAATCATTAATTAAGAGTTTACTAATGATCTATTAACGAGTTACAACGGATAGTTATTATAAAGTGTTACCTTACTTTTTTTTCCTGGTATGCTCACAAAGGAACAACAGTTGGCGTCGTAAAAACATTACCGCATTCGACACACACAGGCATTCAACTCGTGTGTGTGTGTGTGTGTGTGTGTGTGTGTGTGTGTGTGTGTGTGTGTGTTGTGCATGGGTGAGTAGCTTACAACTTTGACCAGCTGTGAGATGGAGACCTCAAACTCCACAGTGACGGGGTCGGAGACATTCTCCACTGGTCTGATGAACTGGTTGTATCTTCTGAACAGTGTCCTGAACAGGCGGTCCTCTGCTTTGGAAGAAAAGCAATCTGAACGGACAGAAAGAAACAATAAAGAGAGAGGTAAAAATGGGTGATTAGTGTCTGCTGGATAAGTGAATGTAAACAAAAAGAGATGACACTTAAAGCTATCGTGCGTAACTTTTTTATATAAATGAATGTCGGTTACACTCAAGCCATCGCCAAACAATTTGACACAAAGTTGATCAAGCCTATCAGCTCCACCAAACTAACTCTCTCTGTATTTCTCAGTATGTCAGCGTTTACAAACTGGTTTTGCCCCCCGACACTGCCGCAGGAGCTCAGCAAAAATCCCAAGAAGTGCCCAAGAAATGTTTCAGTTATTGAATCTAAGAAAAAACCCCGAATGGCTTACATAATGTACTGTATATGCGCAGACAGTGTTCTTGAAAGTTCCTCATGGGGGCAATTGCAGTTACGCACTATAGCTTTAAAGAACAAGAGGTGAAGATGATAAAATGAAATTATCTTGGTAGAAATACATGTTGTGAGAAGATTCCTGAAAGGCCAGCAGTGCTAATCAATCACAGATACGCAGCTATATCATCCACAGGCCTGCAAGTCAATTCTAATCAACTCAAGTTAAATGGGAAACTGAAAGAAGATATAGACTTCAACCTCGTTCAATTTCATGCGGCAACACATCAGTAAGCATTCTGAGGTTTTGGATTCATTTCTCACGATATTTGATCAATCATCTTAAGAAGCGTGTGACAGGGCGTGACTATCAGGGTGACTGGGCTGGTTTAAATTGAGTCACTGCATAGTCAACTGTTACGACAAGGAAGCAGAAGGCAGTCCTGTCCACTCTGAATGTTATGGGAATGCCATACATACATCTGTTTTCTTATTTTCTTTTGGACCATTGGATCTCTTCCATTCATTCTGATCTCACAGGGATTATGAGAAGGTCAGCTTTACTTCCTCACACTGACCTCTTTGACCTCTACCTCCTGAGGGACCTGCCAGCTTTCAGAATCACTCCCTCAATATATTTCAATTTAGTTCAGCATGAGGTCTTTTTCATTAGCTCCTGTGTCCCTTAATCCCGAGCCATACCTGTTTTTATAGATCCTACTTATTTACTAGTGACCTATCCCCACACAGTAAGCAAACCCTGAGCCTAACAGTCTAAAAACCAGGCTTTAATACAATTCCCATAAGCGAAACCACACTTTTTATGGCGACAATTTTCCCTCCTTCCATTTGACCATATTTGGAGCTTTTCAACACTGTTCACACCTTGGCACCGCATCGCCAGCAGAGCAATATTAGTATGTGCATTGTAGCAATGGATCAGTAAGTGTGTAGAATCTGAACTTCACAATTATAAATACATCCACTTAAGGGCAAATGAGAATGAAGTATCTAAATGGAGGAAAATAAATGTGACAAGCCTGTCCTCCTCTCTTCTCCTGAGTGATGGTAAATGTAGGTAGGTGTGTTGGCAGCCATGGGTGTGTGCATCCTTTATGAGTAAACAATGTATTATAATTGACCTAAATATAGGTATGTCTTTGGCGAGACGGCTGGTTACATGCTATAAATTTAACCAAAACATGAAGGGACTTATTTAGTAATTATCCCAGAAGGAGCCAGAAAGGCCTGGGGCACAATATAAACATGGCTACCAAGTGGAAAATTCATGATGAGCTATTTAAACGTGTAGTGCAGAGGAGTTGTACACACATTAGCCTGAGGATGGGAGATGAAATGTTCTGAAATCTTTTGTGGTGAAGGTGAGGCATCAGGTTGGGAGTTGTTCCCAATTCTGAATCCCCATTTAATATGTAAGTTCTCCTCTGAATCTGAACTGTAGAACATTTTTTTTAAAAACTCTCCCACAGACAAGTTCAATCATTTAGTGGATGTGGTCCAAAATCCTTCAAATTAGCATGATGCCCAGTTTCATTTTTGAGACAAATAGTGGTTTGTATTCTTTCACCAATGGCATTTTATTAAGTTTACATTCAGTCATTACCTCCTTTATGGTATTTTTTTAAGTTAACTGCAGGACTTTCCAAAGTCAACCATATCAAATTGACAACTTGAGAGTTCCCCATGCAGTTTGTCTTTAGTCTCTGCTGAGTCAAAATGGTGATCCCTGCTGCAGCTTGTGAAGATGGTCACCCACTCTTTCTCCTTCAAGACCCCCTGTGCACCAAGAGAACCCCCCTCCCCACCCCCCTCTTGTGCCTTTCTATAAATATCTAAATCAATACCACATTCTTCTCTGCTCTCAAGGTTGTCGGGTGGAGGAGATGGAACATGAGAGAGTCAGATTGGAGAGGGGCTTTGAGTGAAGACAGTGATAGGACTAAGAAGACGTCTACCATTCAGAAGAAGTTTACAGAACCTGTGTCACCTCAGAGATACCGGCAAACTTTGCCTCGAGCTAGTTCTGTTGTTTTCCTCTAGACTCTTTTTAAATCCTGTCCTCGTTTGACTGAAACCAGCTCAATTGAGTTTGGGATAGATGAGAAGTAAATCCTTTAATTAAAACGGACCTCTTTGGAGGAGGCCTTAAAATCCTAACGATGAAACAGTGCTGACCCTATTACATCAAGATCCCCTGCTCAAAGGCGTGAGATAGCCCTCCTCATCCAGGCAACAATGACACCATACCTAGTGCTGAATTCTTAAGGGCTTTGCACACCGCACAAGTTTTTTTTTTCGTGCCATTAGTTTGCATGTTAATAATAATTATCAAACGTACTATATAGAGTCAATCCAAGCTTCCATGTCAGCGACCTCATTCCGCTTTGGAAAATTGCAGCTTCCAATTATTTCAAGCGCAGTTCGATTTTTCAAAGACATATTTAGATGCTTTAAAAGGAGTGGTGAGGAGAGACGATATGAGAGGAGAGGAAGCAGAGACAGCCTGAAAGCAAAGCCTTCTTAAGATGTCACTCAGCAGTTTGGAAGAATCCAGACTTCACAGCCCTCTGTCTGGTAGCTGCCTAGCATGTGCTAATGCTATGCTAAATACAGTTTAAAGAATCTGACATCTTTGTCAAAAATGAAACATTGCAATGCACTTCGTTAACAGCAGTGCAAATACTGCTGTTGACGACATGACAAGTGCAAGTATTGAAATACAACAGAGAAGAGTAGAAAAGGAGAAAGGAAGGAAGGATGGCGGAAAGATAATTTTAATTAAAAGATAAAAGGAAAGCAGAGGAGACATTTGATGGAGTAAAATGGACAGTCATAGTGCTTCATCTACTTGTGCTCACACATGCTTTTCACAAAAACATTGAAATTGCATTTCACATTGAGACAAGATCCAATTTTGACACGACAAAGAGCACCAGGTTCCACCCACTTTCATCTGGATGAATCCGTTTCCCGGGTCTATTGTATCCAATTATAAGTCTACCAGGGTCATTCGCCTGTTTGCACTAATGCTAGCTATCATTTCTCAAAAAAGGTGGAAGTGGTGAAAAATAAATCTATATGTATTTTTCATGATGCATTAATAGGACCAGAACTTACCAAATGGTATGACAATGTGTGAATAAATCACGATTACAAGAACATCTTGCTATGCACTACCAACCACTATACCTAAACCTGAAAATAATTTTTTTCACATTTGACAGTTTGACAGTCCTAAACCCATCCGACACACAGAGATTGTTGAACTAAAAGCACAACAGCATGCAACTTGCGTTTCTACTAAGTATGTTCAGAAAATGCCAGTAAATGATACACACTGCACCTTTAAAAGAAAAAAAACAAGCCAGCTGTAGTTTATAAAAGCGATAGAAAGAGATCTTGATTAAAGTCAGCTGCATGTACATTTAATGTTCTCAAATGTACAATATGAATTATTTAACTCCATGTGCAGAAACTGTCAAAACCCATTGAAGAGGAAGTGAGTTCAAACATAAATCCTCTGAGATGTTTTATTGCATTTAAGGCAAGAGGGTCGGAGGTCAACATGCATAGTGTAAAAAAATATATATATATTGTCTGGAGATGACAGTGTCATTGAGGACAACGATTGAGAGCATCAAAGTGCAAATAAAAGGAAAGGGAACAGATAAGGAAATAGGAGGAGAAGAGTGAAGGACAGATAATGAGGGACGGAGAGGGGAAGCCTATTATATAGGCTGTTTGAGAGAATACTGCAATAGAGCAATTTAGAGAGAGAGAGAGAGAGAGAGAGAGAGAGAGAAAGAGAAACAAGGGTGCTGCAGACACGGGTGAAAGATAAAATGTGTTTTTTACATCTACAGTACATCTTTTCCTGTGTTGATCATTTTAAATAAAGTAATAGAGTAATTGCTCTGTGATGAGCTGAAATTCTCTGCTGCTCATAATATTTGTTTTCTTTGCGTTCCTATAAAGCGGAGCTGGAAAGAGCTTGAGCCAGATATTACAGTAGATGGGATGGGAGGAGTAGAGAGCGGGAGAGAGGCAGCAGAAGTGGTACAGGGGGAAAGGTGTTGACAGCAACATAACCTGAGAGATTTCTGAGTGAGAAAGTGTGCACCAGAATGTGAGAGACAGAGAAGATAGAGAGGAGGTGCAGGGATAGGACTGTGTGTGTGTGTGTGTGTGTGTGTGTGTGTGTGTGTGTGTGTGTGTGTGTGTGTGTGTGTGTGTGTGTGTGTGTGTGTGTGTGTGTGTGTGCTTGTGCCTGTGTCTATGCATGTGTGTGTGTGTGTGCGTGTCAGCACTAAAAGGGTCAGTGGAAACAGTGTTTGCAAATGGCAGCAGACTGCCACTTCTTATCACAACTACACTGTTTCAAAACCTGCAGTCTTTTCTTTCTTTCTTTCAATTTTTTTTTCTGTCTTTTTCAGCAGATAATGGCACTCATAGAGGTCCGGCACAGTGCTACCAGAGGCATTATGACATTCACAGAAGACTGCACATGTATCTGTGCGCTCTCCCATTTTCACGCAGCAGAGAAAACGATTTATTTTCACCTTCAGAATGAGCAGCTCAAGTAGAAATCGCATGTGTTTCCCTCAAGGCTAGTTCCCCAAAAAGTGGGTTACATGAATTTGATTATGTTTCATGCAAGAGAGCCGTTCAACATTTATAGTTTAACATTTAAACGGTGGTGTTTTCATTTTTTTTTAAAAAGGCATAATTTGTGAACATGAGGTGCAAATGAAACAGTCATATTCTTCTCTCTGGGGTTCAGGAAAAAGTGATCTTACTGTAACTTTTTTTTTTTCACCATGAGTTTAAGTGTTGACGAGAGAAACCAGTGTTGGCATATGCATTTCTTGGCTGATGACTGACACATGTTATTTGATGTTTTGAAATAAAAGAGACGCTCCCACACATGTTCATATTCCGGTAAAACTTTGAAATCTAGTGCACAGGTTAGGCTTTCATGAAAACAGGCGGACGACCACAGCGTGGTGAAGCGGGCGCTGTAGTGAGAGGTGTTCTCAATACATGTTATCAGTGAGTCTGTGTGTAGCCACGCCCCTTCCCCTCTGTGTTCTGCTCTATACATGTTACTGTGATATAATCCTTGTTAACACACACACACACACACACACACACACACACACACACAACACACACACACACACACACCTAATCGGCACAGTTCACTGACCAGCTCATAAGTCATGCATCGGGCAGCCTTTGTTGAACACGAGGGACAGCATTATGAATTCACCTACAGGCTAAGGTGACACATAGAAGTAACACATTCTGAAACCCCCAGAAGCAACTTTCACTGTATTTTAGCGTACTCCACGTGCCATTTCCTCTGTGTGTTCCTGTGTATTTTGAAGCTATAGTGAATTTGAGTCAGACTGTACAATCAGCAATGTTGAACTGTCTGTCTACTTAATTAGTGTTTTACGGCCACTTGCCTTTTTTAATGTTTACATAGGTTAATATTATATTTTGCATCCACACTGATGCTTTTGTAATTATTATTTGCACTATCCTGTTGCTGCTGCCGGTTACCCATAAATTGTCCCCATTGTGGGACTAATAAAGGATTTTCTTATCTAATCTTATCTTAATTGCTACAGTATGTGCATATTAGTTGCTGCATGAGGCTGAGATTCCAGCTAAAGGAATGGACACATTAGCATTCTCAGCGTTGATTGTCTGATGTGATCACACATTGTAATCAGTGTGTAAAAGCAATGCTACGGTTTGTAGTGTGGCAGTATTGTGATTATACACTCCTAGGAAGAAATTCTAGCGCATCCAAGTTTTGTATTTGCTGACTGCGCACAACTACACGATCAAAGTTGAACTGTGGGACTGTGTTTGTGTGTTGGTAACTGTGACTGTACCATACAAAAGTTTGGTCATTTCTGTGTACAGTTGTGATTATGTATTTCAGTATGTAAATGTATACATGGATTAGTTTCTGTCCTCAATTCAACGCCTGTGTACTGACTTCCTTTGCCAAATATATTACACTATGCATAATAACTGATTGCATTATTATAGAAAAGTAAACAGTAAATACTTCATTGTGTACCCTCCGTGTGCAAAAGGCGGAACTGTTTCTTTGGTGAGGAGGACTGACTCAGGGTTAAATAAATAAATAAAACTCTGTGTTGTGATAGCATGCTTCAAAAAGTGTCTGTCATAACTAATAAGATATTTTATGGCAACAGGCACTAACAATCTCTTATAATTGTTTTTCTCTGGAGTGTTGGCCTAAGCCCAGTAATTGGTGATGTGTCCTTCTAACCAGGAAAACAACTCAGAAGAGGTTCAAGTGGATAGATTCATGTACAAAGTAATATTTTGACACCACTGAATTGGACCACATTCAAGGTTTAGGCCATTCAAAAACTTGAAGCAAAGTACTTTAGGTCGCCACAACATAACCTATTAAGTGTTGATCATGTTTGAGGTGCCACGATGAGTGGTTTTGTAGGCAAACCAAAGATTTTAAACGTTTTGATAGTCAGCAACATTTCGCACATACAGGCATGTATCTATGAGCATTACATTCATACACATGTTTCACCAAGAGATAGATCCTGTGCCAGAATTGAAACATTACATTTCTTACAAATGATTTGAACACATGCAAATGAGTTGAATGAAGGGAATCTATTTTTTGTATTTTGATTGTTTCAACATATACCGAGGTATGAGACTATTAAGAAGTCTTATATTTTTTAGAGTGTAAAATTATCTGTCAATTTCTTGATCTTTGATTATTTAAAACATTCTTTCATTGTATTCTTTGAATTGTAAATCCATTTAAAATTGTAAGTGCTCTCACCTTTGGGGATTTGAAAAAATGATCAGATTTGAGTAGCCTACTTAAAATTATAATCATGTAAAACAATAGCACTGAGTGTGCACTGAGACATTTTAAGATGTACTTTAATGTTTTCTTTAGCAGCGAGTCGGAGCACACATTTACATGAACAGATTGAGAGTCAGGTTGACGCGCCTCAGGAATATTTACAAAGGATTTTCGGTGCAAACTTGGTTTCTGCAAATACAGACAGACAAACACACACACACACACACACACACACACACACACACACACATAAACACCTCCCAGCCAAGAGGGTCACGCATGGAAATAAAGTATGTGTGTAGAGCCCGTCAGCCCGATAAACCGTAAACGAGTCCTATCTGCCACCGTGCATAAATCAGATAACTGCTTTTTTATGCCCGGGAGCAAATGTTTACGTTACTGCTTTGAAATGCCGCTGCATAATTACACTCTCTGAATCTGTTCCACTAAGTGGCTGCAGGTCACATCCAGGCTTCCTGCCACAGCTGTGGTCAGTGATTAAGTCTATGGGTACATTCCAATAATAACAAATATCAAATCCCTTTTTGCCCTCTTGCTATCTTCCCTCCTTCTCTTCCCCTTTTCCTTAATTTCTTGTTCCCTTCTTTCACCTCCCCCTTTCTTTCCCTCCTCCCATTAATCTTTTTATCTTCCCTCCTTCCTTCCTTATTCAATCAATTTCAACTCAAGCTGCTCTCTTTCTTGGATGTAGCATAGTGTGTTCCCTAGGCCCTAATCTCATCCATCAATACATCCACACTGACGTCAATTCAATTCTAAACCTAAATTTACCCAACTAAGCACAACTTGAAAAACCTAAAATTCCCCTTTTGAAAAGCTGAAGATCCGTGAAGGTAACCTCTCAATGACACTTTACAAAAAGTGTCCACACTCTAAAGCTCTACGGATAAACTAATGTTCACAAAGAAGGGCAGGACAGTAAACACTACTACTGACACTTGTTATACACACCCTGTTAGCACTCAAACGAAATGAGGTCATGAGACTTATCCAAAGACCGACATTGCAACAAGAAAGTATTTATTTATTTATTAGTCAGTGTTGCCTGCCTGACACCATTGATGCAGGCTCTTCCAGTATAAAGCAACAACCTATGTCACCAGCCGTAAACAAATCCAGTAAACACATTCTTATATGTTTTGGTCTGCTGAAATCTGACTCAAAACAAAATTAGCATTCATCAGACTTCATTCTACTGCATTGTATTGTGTTGGCCCAGTTAACGCGAGATCAAGCCATGGCCGTTGGTGATGTTTATGACACGATTGTTGTTGAGAGAGAGAGAAAAACATCAACATTGAAATGATATCCACAAGGCTGAGATGAACGGTTTGGCATTATAACTACGGATTTATTGATTTCGTTTTTGTTTTGTTTTTCAAAAGGATTTTTTAAAGTGAACAAAGTTGTGGAACTGATTATCATTGAGCATATAACTCTGAAGGCTTAGGAACCTGTTTGGCTTTTACGCCTTTGACACAAACTCCACTACCTTATTGCAGATTCCTTACAGGCAGAACGAATAATACAAACTTAGTGAAATGCGTTTGAACAAAGCGTCACAGAGTCTCCAAGTTAAATGCCCATGGCACTGGCGCGCGCATGCACGTCTCACACACCTTATCATCATCTCCTACTATTTCAAACCACACGATATCAAATACTTTGTTTCTATATAAGCCTATAGCTTGAATGAATCCTACTTACCTCGCGCAATCAACCCCACGAGAACAAGCGGCAAAGTCCATCTTGCCGCCGGCTGCATCTCTCCCCCGTGTCGTTTGGGGATCCTCTTCACTATTGATTTTGTTAACGTGGGAACTCTGTCGGTTCAATGGACGAGAGGAAGAAATAACGTTAAATAGCCTAAAAACTTGCGTGTGTGTGTGTGTGTGCGTGTGTGTGTGTCTCTCCCCCCTGGTGCCGTTGTGCCTTGCTATGCCGGTGCGTTCCTTCTTCCTTGAACCGATCCGAACTTGACTTGGCTCGTCGTCCCTCCCCTATGTGAGCGCAAAGCAAAGCTCCCCTCTGGCGCATCCAGACGGACTGCACACAGGGAGGGGAACACTTGACACTCAAGTATAATAATGGGCGTAATTTGACTGCTTAGGCAAGAAGAGAAAATGAATAGATCCAACAAAATGCGAACCTTAATTTGAGGAGGCATGTTTGACACTGGTGTCTGAAGGCAAGCATGGTGTAGTTATGTACAATAGCCTAAAGCTACACTTAGGGAACATTCTCAATATCCCTTTTTCTCTTTATTTTTTCTCATTCGTTAGTCTGATTTAGAATATTATAGAATAATGCCTGGCTTGATGACATTGTATACAGTAATAGACGTGTTGAAAAAAAACATCGTTGTGACAGTAAATGAGTTTCAATCTGAGCGCTCTCCGTGGTGCTGAAGTCAGCTGCGCACTTCCACGTGTATTTAGAGGAATATATTTTCATATTTCACTGCGTTCTGTCGCCGGAGACCGTTGGAAGTTGAATTATGTCTTTCTTTGTCAGCTATCCCGATGAGTTATGCGCGCACTCAAACAGTTGGCGTCGCTGAGATCAGAGATAGAGCGCGCTGTTTCTTTCCCCCCAATCACATATCCGATTCCATTGCTTAACTGCAGCATTGCGCCGTGAAAGGGAGCAAAGTTTGGCGGCTTCAAACATCGTTTCCGCCTCACTGCGAAGCGCCGCTTCCCAGGTGCCTGTGTTTACCAGCCACATCGCGCTGATTGGAATTTAATTTTAGCTCGTGATTTTCCACGCTTGGTTTGACGTCACCACACAAATTAATTAAAGGCAGTGGCGCTTAGCCGAGCCGAGCCAAGCCGAGCCGAGCCGATTCGAACAGAAAGATATTCATTGAGAGGTTAGAGATTAAATTATGTGCCATGGACATGTGCGCGCATGTGTGGCCTATGTGCCAATCCACACACACACACACACACACACACACACACACACACACACACACACACACACACACACACACACACACACACACACACATCCATAGTGTACTTCTGTTGATGAATTGGAAACATGATTGGGAATTTGGAGTCCCAATTAAGTTAATTAATAATTTAATTAACATTGCATTTTGTAATTACAATCAATCAGACAAAATACCACTGGGCACAGACACTTTGTACAGCACTGTAGAGATTTGTTTCTTGATCTTTTTTGTTCAATACTATGACCTATTCTCATTCAAAAAATGCCATTTGTTCCAGCTTTGTTTTGGTGATGTGTTTTAACATACAGTATACCATCCCCTTGTAGCATATCAAAACATCCAGTAACACAAACGCCCATAATAATACCTATTTAAAAAAGTGTAATTGAATAGACCTATAGTATTTTAAAGTAATAGCCATGATAATTAACACAACACAAAATGAAAGTGGATGAAACAATTACCATGTTTTAGTGAAAAACATTAAACGGGTCATGCTTTGCCATTGGTGAAAATATTCCAGATGTTACGTGTGGGATAAATATGCTCTGAATTTAAGGTGTGTGTGTGTGTGTGTGTGTGTGTGTGTGTGTGTGTGTGTGTGTGTGTGTGTGTGTGTGTGTGTGTGTGTGTGTGTGTGTGTGTGTGTGTGTGTGTGTGTGTACAATAGTGCTTACAAACACATGTACACACACACACACACACACACAAAATTGGATAAACACAATCAGCCTTCACAACAATGTCTGAGTGTTGTCACAACAAGCAGTGTCTCCCTCATTTCAACAAGAGTGCGGCCATCAAAACATTGTGCATGTCTCCTTTCCATCCTTCTTATTTATTGGAGGGACTTTACAGAGTCTAATCCCCGCAGAAAAGGGGCTGCAGAAGAGAAGTGGAATGGGAGCACACTGGGGATAATGTGTTTTTGCTGTTGCTGGTGTCGCCATCTGACAAGTGCTGAGCTCACAGTGTGGCGTCATGACACGCCTGTCTTGGCCGGCCTCATTAGCGAAGGGGGAACTAGGTGAGAATCAGTGTTTCTGCCAGGATTGTTTAGCGTGACGCACCGTGGCCTATCCTGCATGCTCTGCCTCGGGCAATGTTTAATTCATGTTTTTAGTAAAAGCCCCCAAAAAATCCATTAGTGCCATCCTCTTTTCTCTCCACACCGTCATCTCCAATCTCCATTTTCACTTCTTCTGTTTGCAGTTCCAACAATTCAACAACTTTTATTGATCAATCACTATCTAACCTTCTTTTTTTTTACATATTTTAATGTTTCTATTGTTTTATTCTATTTTCCTAACTTGCTATAAACATTTTCTTCCTATATGCTTTCCATGCTTTCACCTCGAACATGCCTCCCCCCTTCCCCCCTCGCCCAACACCTGCTCTCATTCAAATAACGTACACTAGTGCCATCTTTCTGCCTCGAGAGAAACACATAAAAAGATCTATCTCCCTCGCCAGAACTTTTAGACCCTCCTGAATTATTCACGTGCACATATCTGCGCCACATCGCCTGCCTGACCCTGAGAGAAGTGCTTTTTATTTTCAACTCAAAGTGATGAAATCTGGATGGCTTTTTTTTTTTTTTTAAATCCTGCCTGGCATGATCGTCTCACTGAGGTTGGGTTTAATGGAGCGGAGGTGATCTGGTGGCTTCTTGAAGCTTCCAGGAGGCTGGGACTGTATAGGTGGATGGGGGGGGGCAGGATCATGTCATTCCAATGGTGGTGCAGTAAAGAGGTCAGGGTGGCAATGTGGACGTGGTGTAGAATGCTTTCCAGAGAGGTTCAGGAAAAATCCAATCATTTAGACTCAGCGAGCAGCAGTCTGTCATACAAACGGCCTGGCATGGCTGTCGTTTGTGATTTCCTACTCGCTGTTGTGTTTCCTGATTTGTCGTTGTGTTTTCCTATTTGCCGTTGTCTTCTGTGATTTCTTGTTATTTTTCCAAGTTTTGATTTGCACTTTAAGGGCCACCGTACATTCCTCCCCATGTCGACATGTTGAACTTGAGGAAGACAATGAACCCCAATGTTTTTGTAGAGGGAACAAAGTCTTCAACTGAAAGTGATCCTACATATAATTTTTTTTCTTCAATTATTTGAAACAGAAATATAAGCAATCAACAGAGTTCACTGTATATGCATTCCAAGAGAGGCAACCAAGTCATTACATGAAACCAGTCTGATTTAGACTTTGCCAATTTGGGATTTGTTACCAAAATGTATTACTTTTCTGAACACCCTACAACATCAAGAACATATTTAACTTTCAGAAATAAATATTTCCCCACCTCAAGCATCCATTGCTTTTAAATAATTAGCCATCATGATATGGGCACTATTAGTTGTCAACCCCATTCTCGACAATGGAAGCTCTTTGAAATAAAAAAATTAATGTGGTCTATCTTCTGAATTTGGACTAAAATCTTCATGTGTATGATTCGCCTAAGCATCTCAGACAGAGTTCAACAAACGTTAAGTAATTTTTCAACAAGCTTAAAAAATAATCAATATAAATGTAGGTGTGTCTGGGTTACGAGTAACAGTGATAACAGTGTTGAAAAAATGGTAATGGGGTTGGAGGGACAAATACAGATTACAGGTATTTTACTCTCAAATTCACTGCAAGGTATTCTATAAACATTGTATTTCATGTTGTAATCATTTAAGAAAGACAACAGATTTAGATTGCAGTAAAGTAAGATAAGGGTACATTAATTAACTGTTGGTCAATGCTTTTACCAGTTTGTTAATATGTACATATTATAGTACTTATTAAGCATTAACTACCTGTCAATGCTTAGTTATAAATGGTTAATTCACACTTAAAAAACATTAACTACACATAGACTAACCATTAATATCATGTATATGGCATAGTATGGCATTTGTGTAACGGGGTTGAGGGGTTATGGGGCACAGCACTAAATATTGGGATTTTAATGAAATATCATGTATTTATTTAGAAAAATAATAATTATAAGTAAAAACGCACATAGTTTATGTGAATGGAAGCATTTGTGATATTTTTTCATATGTTATAAGTAATATTGCAAGTAAACTTGAAGATCATGGTGGACATGACAAAATAGGTCATTTCACCTGAAAAAAAAATTATTTGTGATATAACCTAAAATGTATGTCATTTCTTTTTTGGTTTACATATTATTAAAGCGGGGACTTTAATTGATAAAAAAGAAGCTTTTAAAAATAGATTTGGGTGATCCAATACCTAAAATACACTTAAAAATACAGAGGAACTCAAATCGTACCGGTTTTGTAGATGACTCAACTGCCTTTATGTGTTCTAAATGTGTCAACATCAAATTATACGAAATCTGTCTGCAGAAGCAATCTTGTTTTTGAACGTAGGATTATCAGCTTAATGCACTCACATCCAGATAAATGCAGGTGGAAGAGCGCATGCACGCAAGCACACACACACACACACACACATCACACACACACACACACACACACACACACACATGCACACACACACACACACACACGCATACACATTCAAAAGTACACTCATCCGTTCATTTGTGTAATGAAGGAACACAATCATTTGATTGAATCTGACCACATTGATCGATACTGTAGCTCTGTATAGTTGTGTAGCTTTACACACACCTGAATGCAGTACAGCTACTGTACATAGGGAGGATTTACATCAGCCGTGTGTACCATACTTTACACTGGAGCCTGAAGTGAACATACACACAGAAACACACATTTGCTGGCTTTGCAAAACTAGTTTCCCCTGGGACAATAAATGTCATATGGTCTGCTATGTGAAGTCCCAAAATGGGTGAGCTTGTGCTGACTACAACTGCAATGAAATAAATTGCCCCATATTATATACAAATCACAGATTTCAACTTTTAAAGCAATGAAATCTGTCCCAGAGTGTGGCTTTTGATCAACTCCACACGCACATGCACTCAAACACACACACACATGGTAAATGGTAAATGGACTTGTATAGCTATATCTCCGTTTATCACAGACTCAAAGCGCATTGTTTTTTTACATTGTTTTTTGTACACATTCACCCAGTCACACACACATTCATACACCGATAGCAGCCTACCACGCAGGGTAGGCTTAGCACTAGGGTGCTAAGCTAACTAAGCTTACTATCGGGAGCAATTCGGGGTTCAGTGTCTTGCCCAGGGACACTTCGACATGTGGCGGGGAGACGGGGGATCGAACCTCCGACCCTGCACACCAGAGGCGAACTTCCTACCCACTTCGCCACTGCCGCCCCACATGCACTCTCACACACACACACTTGCGAGAATCACTGAGCTCCACAGGTCTCAGTGTTAAAACTGAAATAAATGTGGCAGCTCACCAGTCTGGCAATACTTTGACTGTTACAGCTTGTGAAAGCGAGGGACGGCTGAAGTGTCTGACACTCATACATACTAGGTCCCCAGGCCAGAGGAATACTTAAACAAGCTGAAACCTCTGTTAGTAAAGGATAAGTGCTGTCTAAGAGTATCACCCTCATTACTGTCTGCAGAGAGGGGTATCTTTTATTCATCGACGTGGCGGCAGAAGGGGAAGGGAGGTCTAATTAGAGACCAAATGTACTGTCAACACTGGGACTGTTTTTACGTGGATTGGATATCCATAAGGGAACTGAAAACCTATCTGCCAAGTATGTCAAGACAGTGAATTTTCTGAAAGGACGAGTATGTGAAATATTCAAAGTTCATTCTGACATGTCTTCATAGGACAGCACATTTTCCCAGTGCTGCATTCCTGTGCCTGGCCTGTGTCTTTATTGGTCATCTTCAGCGAGAGCAGGCTGGACAAACACACACACACACACACACACACACGCACACGCACACACACACACACACACACACACACACACACACACACACAGGCTGACTCAAATATTGTGTGTTGCTAAAAGCGGGTTATCCTGTGGGACAAGCTGACTTAAGCCATCATGCTTAGCGGGCGATATCCAGAGGAGCCACAAAGACACAGTGGAAACTCACAAAGCATAATACTGCAGGGTCATTTGCAGGATGGCCTATTTCTGCACTGGTACAACTTTATATTGGCTGTTTTCTTATTTACTGAGGAGTGTAGAATACACAATACTATAGTCAACTATAATTACAGTATAATGTATTAGGCCTTAAACGCTGTGGTCACTTGATCTGTGGTTCACAACAGTCAGTTAAAGCTTCACTGAATAGCACAACACTCCGGTGGAGGCATGCAAACACACAGGGGCTCCACACTGTATAGGACTGGTATCTGGCACACAGCCTGTCCCATGTATTAAGCTATTTGGGCGTGTAGCGTGAAAAAAGGACAGATAATTGGGTTTATCTCCAGCGTATTTTTAGTTTCCGTTTCTCCATGCGCAATTGACAAAAGACTGAAAGGGGTGTAGGGGGGATGGGGGGGGGTAAAGAAATGGGAGAGCAGAAAATGGTGAGAGGAGGACGTGGGGAAGAAAGGAAATGGAGGTTAATAATGGGTATAGAAGGAGAAGGATTGTGCCACAGCGAAGTAGCCTGGCACGTGTCCAGGTTTGGTGGAGTGTGTGTGTGTGTGTGTGTGTGTGTGTGTGTGTGTGTGTGTGTGTGTGTGTGTGTGTGTGTGTGTGTGTGTGTGTGTGTGTGTGTGTGTGTGTGTGTGTGTGTGTGTGCATGTGAAGGAGCAGCAGTGTTTCTGTCCGCCCACAGGCTCCAGTGCGGGTAGATGGAGCAGAACGAGGCCTCTGGGTGACTCCAAGGCTGGCCGTCAGACCCTGCTTATTTAAGAGAGCAACCTCGGGAAAACTTCAGCCAACGCAGGGAGTCAGCTTTTCCACCGTGCTGCAGAGCTCTCCGTTAACACAATGGCAAACGTCACAGCAGGGCATGAGAATAGAAAATGGGATGTTTTCTGCGCTGTGTGCTAAGGCAATCACGTGACGTGTGTGAAGTGAAATGAAGAAAAAGACAGAGCCGCAGACTGGAGACTGAAGTTGGAAACATAAACTTTATTTGACAATAGCATAGGTTGGATGCCTTGTTTTTATGAATACATACATGCAATGACATGTTAGGAAAGAATGACAGCTTTGCCAGAGATGGGTGTTCAAGATCAAACAACAGTAAGGGGCTACAACAGGAATTATTCCATTTCGCTTTAAAGGGATAGTTCAGTATTTCTGAAGAGGGTATACGGTACATACGCATAGTATCCGTTAACAGTAATCTGTTCCTTTATGGAAATGGCGGTCAGTGCAGTTACTATCAGATGTTTGGAGGAGACAACGCTGCAGCAGAAGTCAGCATTTTACTGTACAGAGGGGGCCTGAAGAAAAAAGAAACGCTTTTTTCACAGCGTTTATAAACCTCAAAAATAAATGTATTTTGAAACAAGAAGAAGACAAGGACTTAGACACTCTGAGGGGTCCGATCTACTCTTTATCCCAAATAAAGAGTGCTAAATTGCCTGGGGCCAATTTGATGAGGCTGTGTTGAAGTCCAGGGTGGGTTTTGATGGATGATGGACACAGTGTGAGTCCATGGACTAAATCACTGGGGAGGGGTGACAGGGACAGCTGAGGATCCAGTGTGGAATCGATTGAAAAAGACAGTCAGCTCATAGGCTCAGTCAGGGCTAAACCCAAACTATCTCCGTAGTAAGCCTTCTCCATCTATTCATGACCCCTCTGTTTGGATTTAATCAGGTCTTTCATTTTGAAACTTTCAGATATTTTAGCCTGATGGAGAAAACCTCTACTTCTGCTTTGGTGACCCTTTCTTGAATTATAAAAGTGTAATATGCAGATCTGATCAGAAAGGTTTCCCCATGTACAATATGTAGAGACAGTTCACACAGAAAACCTAAACAGTAAGAAACAACACGCAACATGTATTAGATTGGAAACCAACACAGGGGAGACAACAGTAATTCATGTGGGCACCCCCAAGGTCAAAGAGTCCTATACGCCAATGCTTCCTCAAAATATCTTATCTGATGAGAGGCGCCTGCCATGGAATCAGAGCAACAGCAAAAACTGACAACAGAACCTTGAGGTTGACAGACGAGCAAATCTTTTTTAGCAGAAATCCTATACCTTTATCTGAGGCTCCAGTGATTATATCCAATATCTAGCTGAGGCCCCAAGTCATATTGACAATCATTTCTCCAACATGTAGATGTAGATACCAAATGTCACGACAGCACACTGGTTATTGGCTGGGAGCTTGTGCCATTTAAACAAAAAAGATGACACCGTAATACCTAAACCAATGGTCGGGGCACACTGTGTACGTGTGTGTTTGTGTGTGTGTGTGTGTGTGTGTGTGTGTGTGTGTGTGTGTGTGTGTGTGTGTGTGTGTGTGTGTGTGTGTGTGTGTGTGTGTGTCCGAACAAAAAACACATTCAAACCTGGGTTCACATAAATGAACACTGCTGTGGGTCAGCGGAGGCCAGCAGAGATCAGATGGGTAAGGGTTAGGGATGGCACGAAAAAAGGGAAAGATGGATGGAGAGATCAGTCAAAAGAGCCCTGTACTGGAAAAGTGCTGCTCTCTAAAGCACCATTCAGAAATCAGTCGCAAAATAGGAGAAATGAAAGCACTGATTTAAATGGTTGTTGTAGTAAGTCGGGAGACACTTGTAGCACACTAAACGTTGATTCATCATCACATAAAAACTGTAACACAATAATGCATAATTGATAATGATTAAAATGACACATAAATGATTAATTGACAAGCATTTTGACTGGTAGTACATCGTAATGTATTTTCTTCAACAGCAAAAGTACACCCTGATGTAAGGTTACAAGCACTCCTTGGTTGGGAATTACTGTCTTAAACGGTTGTACTCTGGCCCCATATTTTACAGGTATGAATTAAAGAATGATGTGCATCGTATAAAGGATGCACTCACAAGCCCTGTGTCTCTTTATGAGTGAGAGTTAAAAGGGTTCATAAACTCTTGCCGTTTTCAGACTCACAGAATGACAGTAAGCAACTACAAGCAACAGTATTCTTTAATTAACTGCACGTACTGTATCATCATCATAGTTTCCCATTTTGTCATGTATTGTATGCTCATCACACTGCAGATTGACCTACGTATGCAAAGTGTGTATATATACTCAACAAAAATATAAACGCAACACTTTTGTTTTTGCTCCCATTTTTCATGAGATGGACTTAAAGATCTAAAATTCATTCCAGATACATAATTGTACCATTTCTCTCAAACATTGTTCACAAATCTGCCTAAATGTGTGATAGTGAGCACTTCTGCTTTGCTGAGATAATCCATCCCACCTCACAGGTGTGTCACATCAAGATGCTGATCTGACATCATGATTAGTGCACAAGTGTGCCTTAGACTGTCCACAATAAAAGGCCACTCTGAAATGTGCATTTTTTTGCTTTATTGGGGGTCTGGGGACTCAGAACCAGTCAGTATCTGGTGTGACCACCATTTGCCTCATGCAGTGCAAAACATCTTCTTCGCATAGAGTTTATCAGATTGTCAATTGTGGCCTGTGGAATGTTGGTCCACTCCTCTTCAATGGCTGTGCGAAGTTGCTGGAGACGGCTTATGGTGGAGAAATGAACATTCAATGCACAAGCAACAGATCTGGTTGACATTCCTGCTGTCAGCATGCCAATTGCACGCTCCCTCAATGCTTGTGGCATCTGTGGCATTTTGTTGTGAGACAAAACTGCACATTTCAGGGTGGCCTTTTATTGTGGACAGTCTAAGGCACACCTGTGCACTAATCATGATGTCAGATCAGCATCTTGATGTGACACACCTGTGAGGTGGGATGGATTATCTCAGCAAAGCAGAAGTGCTCACTATCGCACATTTAGACAGATTTGTGAACACTGTTTGAGAGAAATGGTACAATTGTGTATCTGGAATGAATTTTAGATCTTTAAGTCCATCTCATGAAAAATGGGAGCAAAAACAAAAGTGTTGCGTTTATATTTTTGTTGAGTGTATGTGTTAGCCTTTCTGTCGTATCTATCTTTAAAATGACTACATTCAAATTCAAGGGCTCTCCCGTTCACAGGCCGTTGGTACTGCTGTGTCCGTGATGTATTGTAGCTAAGATGCACATAACAAGATCTAATGCCACAGTATGACAGCTGGCCTTCACTGTCCTCCTCTGCCTAACCCCCCAGACACACCAACAACACATCTGTCACCTTTATGCTCCAGTCAATCTCATATTGATAGGGTGGGACACCTGGTAAATATCAAACGCACGCGCACATATAAACCAGAGGGGGACACAGTAAATATAGGGGTTTTGTCGATAGCTGTCCACCACAGCAGAGGCTCATAGTATTTTTTGCTGACGTCCCGACTTTAAGAAATCAGTGCTTCACTTTTGCTGAGATAAAGAATTCGGGGCCAGTTAAATCTTATCATGGTCCGTGTGTGTCCGTTCATGCGGCGGCACATTAAAAAGTAACAGTGTGCTCCGTCTACAGAGGCTGCTGGCTGTTGGTAAGTGATGTTATTTTCACCTTATATTGCCTTTTCGTGGGCAGATGGAGCTCACAAATTTTGGCACGTCTGCTCGCAAGTCTGTGGACACTCACACACACACTTACACACACACACACACACACACACACACACACACACACACACACACACACACACACACACACACACACACACACACACACATGCACACACAGGCCTCCAGTGGGACAAAAGCACATTAGCGCTGTCATGCACATTTCCCCTGGTTAGACTGAGGAAGGCTTTCTTGTACAAACACATAAAGACACAACAACAAGATAGTCCATTAACAGGATGTAACCCTTAATGTGGATTCAACCTTTTTCCACTTAAGATAGATCCGCTGAACTTGAGTGAAAGCCTAAAGAGGGTTTCAATTCAAGTATGTGTGTGTGTGTGTGTGTGTGTGTGTGTGTGTGTGTGTGTGTGTGTGTGTGTGTGTGTGTGTGTGCGTGCGTGCGTGCGTGCGTGCGTGCGTGCGTGTGTGTGTGTGTGTGTGTGTGTGTGTGTGTGTGTGTGTTTGTTTGTTTGTGTGTGTAAATAAGTCTCTAAATTGCCACAGCGCTTCATTGTATCTCACTAATATCCCTGGCAATCAATAGTCACATTATTCATTGTTTGAATATGTATTTCTCAGCCAGGGCACCACTTACACATACATTCAAAAATGTCACACACACACACACACACACACACACACACACACACACACACACACACACACACATACACACAACTAAATGAGTGCTCTCTCCACTGAAGCTGTTTGATCGGCACACATAAAGAAAACAAGTTTGAGCAAAGTTCAAAATGTATTTTAGGTCAACCAGATAAAACACATCACAAATGACACAACATTGTCAGCATAACGATGTTTGAAAAGTATAAAAATAAGTGTATCACTTTCTGCCGACCCCATCCGTCTCCAACAGTATATTGAACAACCCCTTTCATCCAGTCCTGTCAGCTCTCATCTAACTCTGTTCAGTATGTCACTCATCTGCCACACAACAGCAATTCAATGATTTGTATTCCAGCAGTTCAACTATATTTACCATCAAGTTCAAACTTTATACAGCTACATTGTATAACATGAGGTGTATACAGGATTTTAAAGAGCTTCTAGAATGAGGCACGGAATACTTTTCACAGTTAGTTGTTGTACAGTCACTTTCCTTCACTGAGCCTATGGAATGACCAATCAGACAAAAAAAGGTTGTGCAAAAACATCTAACATTTTCCAACACTCGTTTTGTTGAGGAATTTTACATTCCATTTCATTCATTCTTGATAATTAGATTTTTATTAATTTTTTTGTATGGTGTCAAATAGTGTGAGGCCTCTGTTTACTAGTGTTAAAATAATAATGTAAGAGCTACATTTTTTAAAGTAGCTCTTACTGGTGGTCATTTATGAATGATTGCTCATAAAAGTGTTGCCCATATTGTTTACTGCTTAAAGGATCATCTTTTCTTATGGTCAACAAATTACTTAGAAATAACAAAACTAACAAATGCATTATTTTTCTCTCTGAACCCCTATCTTTTTCCAACTCCACCTCAAAACAATTGACAAATATAGTTTCATAATTTTAAAAAAGCCCAGTAATGTTGTATAAAAGCACAGTTGACTGTAGCACACTTTACTTCAAAGGGACTAACGGTGCACTTGTTGTGTAATATTTTTTTTGCCTTGGATTGAAACACATTTGGTGTACCGGTGAATATTTTCAGCAGCAGGTCAGCGTATGTGGGATCGAACCAAGATGAACAGTGTTCCGTATTCACATTAATAAAGGCATAAGTCACACAGTGCATCAGTGTTTTTCACCAAAGTGTTCTTAATAGCTTGCAGACAACAATGGAGCTTTATGGCGCAGAGGAATAAGATATGAAATGACATGAAATACTTGTTTGTAGGATCAACTCATTATGGTTTCAATAATTTCATGCAATATGGTTGCAATTTAAAAAAAAACATAGACAAAATAAGCCCAAATTAGAATTTCTATTAAAGAAGAATATACACTTACAATCTTTGATGTGTGTGGACTAAAACTATAGATCGAGGAGTGGCCACTTGTATACCCTTCTTTAACTCACAGTAATTTGTGGTATTAATAATATTGTTAGTAAACCATATTGTACTATAGCTATTAATATGCATGATCATAACCTTAACTCCTGTTAATACTGTCTACCTTGAATTTTAGTCAGCTGTTTCCAAAGGATGATGCCATATACAGTACACACGCTTTCTTATATGGTGCCCAGTTGTTTAAATTCCTTCTGTGTAGTTGATCTAAAAACACTGTTGTGGGTTTGCATAGTGTGGCATGAGTTACGGCTCAACCTCCAAACGTTGATTTGTTGATGTAGTGATAGTGTCCGCTCCTCTTTGCGCCATCCACATCTCCCTCTGCTCTCCTCAGCACCATTTCTTCCTTGGCATACCCTCGGTCAGGCTTAACCTTTGTAATGCCACAGTTGTTATGTAGAAGCCTGTTTGTCTTCACGTCTGTGCTCATAATCTTGATATCCTGTGCCTGACATTTTTTTTTCTTTTCGAAAGCGTCTTCCAACCCAATGATGCAATACAAATTTAACCTTAAAATGCTGACGCTGTTATCCAGTCTAAAGTCAGGAAAGTATTGGTGCCATTTAGTGCAACTAATGGTCATATTTAAGAGTTTGTCTAGCATTCATTTGCATTCATTAAATATTCCTACTTCCTGTTACCAACATCATAGCTTATGAATGCAACGCTATGTGGGAGGACGCGCTATCATCAGATCTTCACATTAGCATGTGAATAAACAACCAGGAATAGGATTCATAGGTCACTCTGAGAATTCTACACTATTACAATTGTAAAACCCAGTTAGTCATGATGCATAAGCTATGTTCAGTAAGATGCGGGTCTCTTTGATAGTGGACTCAAACGGACTGAAAGCAATTGGTCTCTGGAAGGCCAGAGACATGCATTTTAATCGGACAGCACCACTTGCATCAATTGGGAAAGGGTTGTCAGTAATGTGGGCTATGTTGTAAATATAATGATTTACTGGACTGAATTTGCAAAACCACTGGTATGTAAATAAATCTCAGACATGACTCTTAGAAAAATGTGGACCAAGGGAAAAGCACTGGGCAAACATAAAATTCACAGCTTTTTATTCAACACGTTTCATAATACAGTCAGTGTATTATTGTTGTTGTTGTTAATACTGTATTTAACCTGGTTCTGCTACAACTGTGGTGTGACATGGTACACAAAAGTCAATTCAATTAAAGAGTAGGCAAGTGAGGGAAAGACCGAAAGGGAAAGCAGGGGGGGCATACACATTCCTCAAAATGAGACAATGCATTAATGATTACAACACTTGGGAGGAGGATGAGGAGCAAAGCTCTGAAGCAGAACAAGAGCAGGACAGAGCAAGAGACATGATGCATTAATATGTTATGAGGACAAAAAGTGGATAGGACAACGCATCCTCGCTTTGCTACAATTAAGGTTGGTTTGTGTAGAGAGGGGAGAAATAATGGGCCATTGGAATGCTCCAACATGAACAATTAGTGTAATGTTTTATAATACAACATCAACAATGCTTCGGAGAGAGAGCAGACTGCATAGTCCTATAGGAGCTGAAATGTGTACTGAACCATTGTGCCCCCATTGCCCTCTGGTCTGTAAAGAGCTCCAACTCCTACATAAGCACAACAGCCAGTCCAAAGAATAAACAAAGTCAACAAACCACCCATACTTTTTCTTCAGCTTTGTGTTTTTTTTTTTTTTTTTTTTGGTTGTTCTTCACATTGGGAAAGTTTAAGGCTGGGGAAAGTAGACTGCAATTGTCTTGTAGGTTGTGTCAAAAGAAAGTGTGCGCGAGCACTATCTTGGCTCCAAGACAGTGTCATCTTGTCGAGAGTATATCAAGATTGCCATGCCTGGGGTGATGGCGGCGCTTGGATTGAGGCATAGTCCGTTGAAAATAGAAGCCATGCAGTAAAAGAAACATGTTCCAGTATTATTCTGTCTTCAATTAAGGCCCAGACAATCAACGTAGCTGGCTGCATAGATTAGGCTGGTCATGTAGCAGATCAGAGCCAACCCTGGTGCCACCTCGTTATACTTTCTATGAGTTCTAATGTCTATTCTAATGTCACAGAAATCCTAGAAATCTCCATACCTATGAAAAGAAAACAACACAAAATAGTTAATAGAAATGAAGACATACTGTATTGTGAAATAATTATCTATTTTTTTCCCCATCAGACTTGGGATGCCATTAACAGGCATTGTCATACATGGCAAGCTATTTTATGACTCTACTTCACCGTATAACAAGCAAGAGTCCACTTATCCCAATCATCTCATCAAAAATCTGACAATAGTAAAAGTTGAAAACACGCTACGTTCTCATCCAATTTAAAAAGATAACACTTTCTTCACAATTAAAGTGTTCCATTCAGCGTGACTTTTAATATGAAGCGGCTATAGCTTCCTGTGTAGCCTTGGGCTCAGATGTAAGTAAATACTAATTAATTGGTGCATAAAAATAGGTCTACATGATAATGACATTTAGCCGGGGTTTTTGTCATCAGATTATTGGAAGTGACATTCAAATGACAGTCCAAGCTAAGTAACTAGTTAAGTAAGTCATTTTGATGTGTGTTTCAGTGTGTATGTGACTCACTCTGTGTCGTCAGCGGTTGGTGTGTTGTAGCTTTGGAACAGTGGCTGCATGAAGAGCCCCAGAGTTCCCACCACACACACCAGGATGAAGATCCACAGGAAGAGACGGTCTATCACCATGGCTACGTACTTCCAGTCTTCTATGATCTGGAACCAAACCACCAAGTTTAGGATATTAAAGGTTGTTAAGCCGGGTCTTACAATGACTATAATGGACACGGGTGAGCAGATCCTCTGGTATAGCATAATGTTTTAACCCTTTGGGTCAGAAGAACATGTGCTTGGTAAGGGGTCTCTAAAGCCTTATTTGGTTATGGTGCGGTTTTGTACTGAAGACTAGATCTGGCTTGTGTTTCCATTGCTGTCAGTATCTTTACTTGGTAGGACTGGTATCTAAGGAACAGAAATAGCTGTGGCAGCTACACAAGTATCGTGACATCATAGCAGTGTGACACCGTGTAGCCCTCCAATTAATTTGAATGAAGAGGAAGAATGCAACATAGTAAACATACAGGAACAATAGAGGACGTCCAGCAGTTCGTATTCTCAAAAAACTAAATTATTATGTTTTTTTGCCCCCGTTTGCATCAACCCTTTTAATCTTCCCCTGGCCTTAATGTGCTTTATGTATAGCCTATGTAGTATTCCCCAGTTTGTAAAATTTAGAGTGGCCTTATGTTAGAAGCAGTGTCCTGAAAGAGTACACTGCAAACGCCAACATTTCCTGAGAGAGCCTTGTGTTTTGTAAGCACTACATCCTAAAAATTGAAAATAAAAAAACAGCAGTATGCTGAATCGCCAATGATATTAACGATCTTACATGTTTTACTACGTATAGGCCAACTGCAGTTCAAGAACAAAGCTGCTACCTTATTAATAGTGAGGATGGTGACTTGTTGCCTGAGACATTTAGCTTCAATCACAGTATTTTAGAAATAACCTACATCATGTATGTAAATATCAAATTAATATCACCCTGATTTATTATTTTGTTTCTGTATTAATAAAAGCTGGGGACAGTCAAATCAGATTTTTTCCAGGGTGTTTAAACAACTCACGGAAGTGTAGCGAGACTAAATGGAGTGAGTCTTAATTAACTGTCAATTGGACTCTTTTCAGAAAGTGTATTAAGCAGAGTTTGATTTTCTACTGCTGTTTGTGGCAATAATTCTGCAAGGAAACCCAATGTATTTTACGGTAATGTTTTCCCTGCATTTCAGCCGGGAGCGCCGAGGGCATGAGTGGCAGCTTGATGAAACATTTGCCACGAGCAATTACATCAGCATACAAAGTTTGTAATATTTATTAAGTGTGGAAGTTTTGTGTACGTTTGGAGAGCTGAAGTCTGCAAATCTATAGGTAAGGGTTAGTTTTGAGTTCAGTTTGTTTGTGTTGAGTACATGCAAGGTCTCCTGAGGATATCTGATCTTTTCAGAAAAACATATGAGTGACGGGTTGGAATAACGTCACAGGAGGACAAAAGCAAAAATTTAAACAATTTAAAACATGGCATGTTCCATTTCTGATCTGGCCCTGATAACCTCTTTATTCCTTGTGCAAATCTCCTCATTTCTCCCTTTTGAATCTTTGTCATCATCACCAATCTGAGTAATCTGCTTTTATAGGTCTTACCTTCCCTCGTTCTGCCTCAAATATGTGTTCTGCCCTCCTGTTCTTTCATCCTTTTATCCTATCTCTTCCTGTCCGTCATTACTTATCTTGGTTTTTTTTTCGTAACACCGGCTTAATCTCCTCACCCCTTCATCATCATCTTCTGTCTTCATGTGTTCAGAAATGTATTTCACTCCGTCCACCGCCTCCTCCAGGTCTGCATCCCACTGAGTAGCCACACGCCTCCGGTTGTCCGTGAACCCGCCGCCCCCGTCCGGGAGGTCGCCCACCTTCCAGCAGAAGTTTGACGCCACGTCCTCGTTCACGTAGAAAGAGTCTGCGTCTGTTCGGATACCGCCCAGTCTGATGTTGGAGCATTGCTTCTTCTCTTTGCCGCTCGTGGTTTTGTTATTGCCGGTGGCGGAGGTGCTACTGCGGTTGGGATACTTTCGGCGGAGTTTATCGCGGACATTGGAAGACCCTGGACGTCTCATGAAGAGGAAGGTGGGCAGGCTGACCAGGAAGAGGCGTTTGACCCAGTCGGGCATGTGGTGGGTGGAGGGGGAGCGGTGGTGCACGTTGAGGACGCAGACGGTGCACACAGTGGAGAAAGTCACCAGCACCATGGTGAACATCAAGTATTTACCTTGGACAGAGAGTTGTTGGAGAGAAAAGACGATAATGCAATCATCAAACAAATGAATCAAACTTGACATTTTTACTTCTGGTCTTTTTACGATGCTAGCATGGAGAACATGGCTTTGCTCCGATGTGATAAATTCCTTCCTGGCGCTATATAGAAGTAGCTTGTGTCAATCCACATCGCCTAGAAGATGTTGTTTATATCTCCAATATCCCTCAAAGAAATCGGTTTGGTTAAGTTTGGTTTCGTCATTGCTCATCCACTGCCGGTTTGACTATCCATAGGTCAAATGACGGTCTCTCATATATATAATTTGCATGTTACTTTGTTCAATAACTACTCAGTCACAATGGGTGGTCAGGTAAGCCCATATCTTCCCCAGCTGGTCAGACTATCAGACATTACACAAGGCAAAAATCTCCAAGCATTTGTAGGAATTAAACAAAACTTGTATTCTTTCTGGCAATACCTTTTTTCGTTAATTTACAAGGTAATGCTGCTCTCAGTGCCTTAGAAGTTTGCTGGTCTGGGGCTCTGATATGGACAGTCACCCAATACAAAGGCACTCAATTTAATCTTGTATCCAAACTCTACTCTCTAATTACTCAGTCCAGAGCACAACAATTGGCAGGTTGTAGAAGTTGGATAAGGACTTGGGTCTTCTCAATATTAAGTGGTCCAGGGTGTGGTCAAACATTCAACTTGCTTTGAGAAACCCTTATCATCAAAAGATATACCATTAATGTGTCATGAGACACACATTTCACCCCGGCGAAACTCAACCAGTTTTCCCCAAATCACTCCCCTAAATGCCCAATGTGTCTCCAGGCACATATATTCATATGATATGGGACTGTACAGCGGTCAATTACATGCTGGCGCTCTGTGTCATCAGCACTGTCAGCAACCTTTGGAAAAAGAATGTAACTTCTTCCCCTGTATTTCTCCTGCTGAATGATGACTAAGAATGAGACTTTCTCATTATTTGCCATCATATTACATTGGGGGTGAGGGGGGTGCCTCTAATAAAAGTTCACTTTCTTTAGGGGGTTCATTGCCACATTATTCAATCAATCAGTACAACAACAGAATAATCTCCTACTCGCCAACATGCTGCTCTGACGTTCCAATTTCAGCAGAAATACTGTTTTTGTTTACTAATTCCAATGGCTTATACTTTTGTTTGCTTGTTAAATTTTTTATTTTTATTAAAGTCAGCTCTTCCTGCATGTTTCACATTAAAATCCTGAAAAAGAGGGAATGTAATTTTTTTTTAAAATGTGAAACACTGCAGGAAGTGTTTTTTCTCATCACGAGCCACTAAATTAGTGAGTGAAAACAGTATTTCTGTGAAAAAGAGAAACTCAGAGCAAATAAGTAGTGACGATTACATTACAATTACTGTTGTTGTACTGATGGATTCGCAAATTGAAATGGGAACCAATCAGAAAATTGGGAACTGTGTGATTTAAAATGAAATAAACAAATCAGAGATAATAGGAATATTAACTTCCTTTTCTAATAAAGGCCTAATTCTCGTTACTTGTAGAGTGAATAATGGCCCTTGGCACCATTTGGAAACTTGATGCTGTAAGTATAAAGCTTAAAAAAACCCTAATCCTACCTAATCTTAATGCTTTCAATTTTTCTTAATTCAGTTAAGCAACATTTGACTGAAGGATATGTTTATTTAATTTGTTTTCTACTTGAGAACAAAGTATCAAACTGTGACTTCCATAAAAAAACATTGGTTACACTTTTCAATATAGTTACATTACTCAACAGTTAGTTAAGGCTTAATTAATGCTAAATAAGCATTAGCTGAGAATAAACTAACCACTTAAAGCATGAACAGTTAGCTAACTAAGCAGCCATACTTAGTTAATGCTTAACAAAGCATTAGGTATCTAAGCATTAATGCTTGGGAAATGGTTTATATGCATAAAGTATACTAACCCTTTATAGCAGTAACTAAGCCTTAACTAACTGTTAATTAAAGTATCCTTATTGTAAAGTGTTATTTTACATTTTTTGATCATTTTAAAGAAATAAGCAGAGAACCTGGCATGTTTTAGATTTGTTTTTTGTTATGGTTTTTTTTTTTTGGGGGGGGGGTCCAATTTATTGAATTGCTAACTCAATCACATGTGTCTACACAGTTGCATGTAGACACGCGTGACTGCGACTGACCTATGAGTGGCACAGCGAGAGAGGTAGGTGGCACTATCTTTGAGATCAGCAGCAGAAACACAGTGAGTGCCAGCAGCACTGAGATACACAGCGTCATCTTCTCCCCGCAATCTGACGGCAGGTAGAACACCAGGATAGCCAGTGAGGTGATCAGCACACATGGGATGATCAGGTTAATGGTGTAAAACAGCGGCTTCCTCTGGATCACAAAATCATAAGTGATATCCAGGTAGGTGATGTCGTTGGGGTCAATGTTTTTGCGCGCCGGAAGCGAGACAATGTCCCACTCTCCGCTGGGCGTGAAGTCGTCGCGGCTGGCGAAGTCGCTGGTGAGCATCAGGTCCAGTTCTGTGTGGTCGTAGGTCCAGGAGCGGAACTTGAGCGTGCAGTTCTGCTGGTCGAAGGGGAAGTGCTGCACCTCGATGGCGCAGGCCGACTTGTATATGGCCGGCGGGAGCCAGAAGATGTCTCCCGTGTTGGATACCACCGCGTTGCAATAGAAGGACACCTCGTACACGCCGTCAGCACTGTGAGAGTTAGAGAAAGTATATGGATTCAGAGTATACAATAAGACATGTTGGGAAGTGTCAGCTGTCAGATCACTGTTGACCGTGCAGCTTTCGCCTGATGATAGTTCTCAACACAAATACTCCCTCTTACTAATCCTCTTCTCTCCACAAAAAAATAAATCGTCTTTGAAAAGAGAGAATGCACCATTTAATCCCCTTTGGAAAAACATGCTTATTTTAGCAGATTTTCTTGCTGGTAATGACTTAACTGTGATATTAGAAAATCTGTTTTTCTCTGTTGAATAATATACTGTAACTCCATCAATACCATACTGTAAACCATTAATATGAGGCCACCACACACTCAACACACATACACTGTAGAAAAACATCACTGCACCAGCTTAATTAAATACTGACTAATTGTTCTTCTGTTTGGTGGGATGACATGCACATACTTGTTGTACAGCACTATATCCGGAAGCCAGATGTGTTTAGATGGTATTCGTAGTTTCTTGATGCCCTCGTACTTCTCCGGGTCCCATCTCAGCCTGTAGTCATTCCACTCCTGCAGAGAGAGCGTTTATGAGCTCTTTTACTGGCAAACAATCACACATATTGTTCACAGGCTTTATATCAAACACTGTGTGTGCACTAGGCAGTTAGAAAGATTGTATTTTATACCTGAAACAGCCACAAGTTGGTCGTCATTATCTGTTCTCTCTCATTCTGCGAGAAAGCAATAGCAAAGTTGTCATACAATGAGCATCATTTCGATAAGGTTTCACTTTACAATAGAAATGGTTGAATGAATATAATGCTGTCTGCTGGCAGTGGTTTTAGCAAGCAAATTGAAGGTCAAACCCAAATACCAAAGCTCTGCCTTAGGGAGTGGACACTATGACAAACATTTCAACACCTTCGCAAATGTCACAACAAGGGTTGCATAGGGCTGAAGTATGGACGATATATTTGCTACATGCTGTATATACTGCAGAGCTGTTCTGCATTTTATTGAGCAGGAATGTCCACCTTGAGTAAATATCTCCAGTCAAAAGTTAATGAATTATATGTTGCACTATTTAGAATAAATTCAGATGTCGAACATAACTTTAATGCCACATAAACTAAACTAAAGCATCTTATCGTTTAAATGAATGGGAGGTAAAGTTTGATGTGACTGCAGTAAAAGCTGTCGTGTGCTTTCAGGAACATGAGGAAGGTGTCAGTCAGCCCCAGTCTCCAGTGTTGGGAAGTAATGCATTATTTATCCACTTCTCACATTAATTAATTTTAACCAACAAGTAGTGTAAAGGATCAGAATATGAAATTCAGTCATTTTAACACTCCTACTAATCCTAGTGACACTGAGTTTATTTGACATTTTTGATTTCGCTTGTTTTTTTATTTACAAGGGAAGTGTGGATATCACTTTCATTTGTGTATTCAGTGTATACATAAGCCTAGAATGGTAGCTACACCTGCTAGCTTGGCACAGGGACCAGAGGTTGGGGGAAGTTGGCTAGCTTAATACGGAGGAGTGGGAATATGCCCTCCAGGCACTTGAACGGGTCACCATTGGTAAGCCTATAGACTTAGGAATTACTTGGTTTAGTTCTGCATTTGGACCGTGTTTGAACCCTTCTGGAGTGCTGTGTGCAGCCACCGTGGCAAACGAAGAGCTAGCTGTTAATGGTTAGAAATGTCTTCAAACTGTTGGCTGCTGACTGTTGAACCGAAGTGTTCTAAAACATTAAATAAAGAGAATGAGACTTATGTGTGGAGACATTGGAGTTGGAAAGCACTTTAGTGTTTAGAAGCCCATTCCATGAGGTGAACACTTTGGGACAAAAATGTTATGATGTTGTAAAAAAAATTCCACCATCATTCAAGATCTTGTATAGATCTTGCCAGCTCAACGATGTAGCTGAATTTAAGCATGTTAGACCCTGTTTCCACCTGGCATTAATATGTGGTTTTTAGGATCCGATCGCGCTAACTACAGGTGGAAACACGCTCAATGCGCATTGAATGCGCATTGAAATTATCCACATTCGGAGGTGGTTTGAGACCACTTATCCACATACCCATTAACAGTGGAAACGCGTATGCGCATCTCATACACATTAGGCCCCGCCCACTCAACTGCAGCGAGTGACTGGGCGGAAACGCGTACTCATTCACGCGACAATTCATGTCATAAAAGCGCACCGTTGCAGGTAAACAGACAACAGAAAACAGAAAACATTGAAGATGGAGTGTATAAGCGGAAATGATGTACGAGCTGATTTCCATACAGCGCGGGGAATTCGAATCCGGATCGCAAACACGCATAGAAGACGCATTGTTAAGGCCAGGTGTGAACAAGCATATACATTTACATATAACGATCGGATTCCTCAGAACCACATATTAACGCCAGGTGGAAACAGGGTCTATGTTTATGAGTTTATGGTACATAACATTTATTCATCTTCATACAATATTCCAAAAACATAAAAATCCAGAGATAGATCACTTAAAAAAGACATACTATATATACTGTATCAGTGTGCAGTCCGTCCCAGCATGCATTGGGTGTGAGGTGGTGCTCATGCTGGACGGTCACCTGTCTGTCCCAATGTTACATTCAAAGAGACAGACAGACAGATTCAGACGATTGTTTCTAAGCTGCCAGTTCACCTAGCCTGCACTTAAGACTCCGGCAGTGAGGGCAGGGAATCTTTCGGCTCCGTGAGAGTGGTTAGTGACACTTCATCAACTCACTGCTATCAGGTGACATTGTCACTGATTGGCATTGATTGAGGCCAGGTGTGGGGAGTCTATATATGCCCTGAGACCCCCAGTGCTCTGTGCTGCTCATTGTCTCACCTTCAGAGCTAGTGAGAGGTTATTTCTGAGGTTTCTCTAGTGTCAGGGTTTCTACAAACACATATTAGTAAGTTGTGTGTATTTCAGCTGCAGCAGTGGTTCAGTTTTTCCTTTAAGTGCTTTATTTCTTATAGGTAGCCTGTGGTGGCCCTTGACAGTTTTTTTTTCACCCCTTCCTCATCCATCGCAATTGCGATTTAGTGTTTATCCCTTCGGTATAACTGTCAGACACCCCTGGGTCCACACCTGACCCCCCCCCCTTTTCCTCACACTGGCAGTACAATGCATTACCAGAACACTTTTATTATAGCCCATATAATGATGTCATATTTCTTAAGTGCGCTTATTTATTCAGTGCTGTTATAATATTTATGAAGCTGTTTTATCTAAGTTGCATTTAAGGTGGGCAGGGCCCAGTCACTGTACTGAAGAAAGTAACAAAATACTGAACAGTTTCACCCCCTTTAGTTATAGAGAAGTATATTAATATCAATAGCACTAATCGATGACCATGACACTGCATGTTTAGGAATAAAATGTAGAATACATGTTAGAGGTTGGGATTCTTCTTTCACAGTAAAGTGCAAAGCAGGCAGCCTTAATTTTTTTTTAAAAAAGCCTCAATATCTGAAAAGACATTCAAAAAGGACAACGCACAAGAATTGCCGGAAGCCTAAGAAGATATGAATTCAAGTTGTCAGGTCTAGGTGACAAGACACATCTAGCATAAAGAAGCAGAGGTGCAATGAATTCATTGTGACCAGGCTGCAGTGATATTAATACTGAATCGACTTTGTTTAGAATTTTTCAGCAAAACATATGATTTATGAAAACACATCAAAAAGCGTTTTGGTTATGCGCCTATCAATACTGTGTCAGAGTGTGGATGTCACAAAGAAAAAAAGTCATTATTTAATGAGCATTCTTGTATTAATTCTATTTTTGTTTTTATTATTATTAATATCATCTGTCCAAGGATTGGTTAAGGCAGTCGTTCTCAATTATTTTCTGTCATGCCCCCCCTAGGGGACCGAAATTTTTTCGCCCCCCCCCCCCAAATTGAAATACGTTTGAGAACCTACTAATATTTATTTATTTATCTGTACAAAACCACTGTATGAGTTTCTGGCACAAGCATTCTGCATACAATCACCTTATTATCAAATTAGATAACAAAAATTAGCTGAGATAACTTCTACAGCAAAAAAAATTCAAAGTTCAGTTTATTAGCTCAATTTGTAACATTTAAACAAGACTGCTCAGTCTGTGTGAATCTCAGGACAGAGAAACAAGAGCAAATGATTCACTGAGGTTTGCATTTCATTCAAAACATTTTTAAACTGTAAACATAGTTAAGGTGGTGTTTTTTATTATTATAGGCCAATAGGCCTTCTGTGATGTGATAACCAATAATTCATTAATGTTATTAGTAGTCTACTTGCTTGATTTCTTTTTAAATAGCCTACAGAGACACTTGGATACACATGTGGACATTTATTTACTGCAAATCGCAGCCTTTCGCGCGGATATGACCATACACAAGCACACATCGGGCTTGCTAGCACCTAAAAAAATTAAAAAATAAAATTGCCTTGATCAGTTGGAAATCAAGCCAGTCCGCGCCCCCCTGACAACTCATGCCCCCCCCCCCCAGGGGGGCGCGCCCCACCATTTGAGAGGCACTGGGTTAAGGTAATAGTTGCGGGGGAATGGAAGTGTGTAAAGGTTTGTTAGTATAAAACTGTTATACAAAATGCAATAACGATTGTTTATGGAAGAGTCAGGAATGGATGTCTTTGTTGTTGAATAATAATGTGAGAAGAATGAACATTCTGTGATAATCTGCATGTGTGCGTTCGTGCACATGTGTGTTTTTTGTAATATAAATGTACTCACTACACTGATGAGCTGAGACAGAGACACCTGTATGGAGATGGTGACCTGCTGGCTCTTATTGACAGCCGGTCTGATCAGTTTGTTGTAGCGCTCAGGACCCAACAGGTAGTTCACCAGCCGCTCCTCTGCATTCTCTGCCCTGCTGCCTGCATCATTCACAACACAGAGAACACATAGCACTTTGAATCATCAATTCCTTAGTTATTGTTTTCTACAATAACAATATAGTTGATTGCAACCGTGCTGCTCTGAAAATATCAAAGTATTTCCTATTGGCAAACGATACAAACCCTGTTCGTGGGAGAATTGCGTGTCCCTTTTCATCGTGACATCAAATATAATGTCAGCGCCTAACGTGTGTTTCAGTTCCATGCATGATATCCTCTCTATCTATCAAAGCCAGCAAGCCTTCACGTCAGTGTCCTCATGAATGATGAACAATAAACAAGTTGGCTGTAAATGAAGTAAATTAACCAAAGGGCAACCAGGCTAAATCACATGTTCGTGTGTGTGTGTGTGTGTGTGTGTGTGTGTGTGTGTGTGTGTGTGTGTGTGTGTGTGCGTTACTGCTGGGTTTTGGAGCAAGAGAACAAACAAATATCCACCCATGCATCCATCCATCCCTGTGAGAGGATCCCTGAAGCTTTGTGTCTCCTCAGCCCTAAATTATTGGTTATGTAAAAGCGATCGTATGAATTAGTCAGAGGCAGAATGCTTTTTGACCCGGGTCTCCTGGCATCCACAGCCATTATGTCCACATTGTCAAACCGAGTGACAACAGCGCGGAGAGCGTTTAATATCTGCAACGCTTCTCCCCCTCTGTGCCGTATGAATTTGCTGGGAAGGCTGAGTGAGCATGGTCGTCCCTCTTTATGTCAAAGGCCCCCCTGTTGTGTCGTCATGTCACAGCAAACGCCAATGATTCCAGCTATTTCTAAGCAAGATTGGCAAGTGGATCTATGAGAAGCTAATGGAACTACAGCTTTTCAGAATATAATATAGCAGCTGAACATTGAGGAAAAACCTGAATAGTGTATTTTCTGCAGGAGAAATATGTTAAATTGAGGGTTATCCATATAGTTCAAGGCCTTAATCCCATTTACATTTTATCTGAAGTTCCCTTCATGCAGAAGTGTGGCCTATATGTTGTGTGTGAACATTAGTGGCAGTGTTTCAGATTACAGCCTGCAGTTACTAAGTCTAATTATATAGTTAGTATAGAGTGTTTTATATATTAGTACCTAAACAAAGGAAATATGTAAGACAAAGGCTTAGGGTATAATGGGATAAAAATCTTTGAGATTTAGAAATCAAATGGTATTTTTTATTTTGATGAGCCAATTAATTATTACAGGGCACAGTTAGATTGTTACTGTAGGGAGGCAGGACTCACAGGAAACCTGCGTATTTGCTTTATTGCTGAGAGGAATAATGCCACTCTCCGCTCTGTTAAGTAAGAAGCAGGAGCCAAAAGCCAGATGGCTTAGTTTAGCAGAAAGACTGGAAACAATGGCAAGCAGTGCATGAATCCCCCATATATCCCCCATAAAATTAGCATTTTTATGAGGCATAATTTAACTGATACTTGGCCAAGACCACTAACTTCTAGAACCTAGTCTGCTGGTTACCTGGCAATTAGTCCCAGAAAACCAACTTTATTGAGATGTACTGTATAGTATAAAACCTTTTTATGTGTTTATTCATGAGTTATTCCAGTTTACAGCCAAGTGTACTTCAAATATTTGGCATGGCACTCTAATGACACTTTTTTAACAAATTTTCTAAAAAGTATCAAAATGTATGCAGCTGAACCACATTAATTTTCTGTGCCCGTATTACCCACAATGCAACTCAAACATCTGTAGTATGGTTTGCGATGTGTTAAACTACACTCAACAAAAATATAAACGCAACACTTTTGTTTTTGCTCCCATTTTTCATGAGATGGACTTAAATATCTAAAATTCATTCCAGATACACACTATTACAATTTCTCTCAAACATTGTTCACTAATCTATATGTGTGATAGTGAGCACTTCTGCTTTGCTGAGATAATCCATCCCACCTCACAGGTGTGCCACATCAAGATGCTGATCTGACATCATGATTAGTGCACAGGTGTGCCTTAGACTGTCCACAATAAAAGGCCACCCTGAAATGTGCAGAAAAATCTCACAGAAAAATGCCACAGATGCCACAAGCATTGAGGGAGCGTGCAATTGGCAGACTGACAGCAGGAATGTCAACCAGATCTGTTGCTCGTGCATTGAATGTTCATTTCTCCACCATACGCCGTCTCCAAAGGCGTTTCAGAGAATATGGCAGTACATCCAACTGGCCCCACTCTACACCTCCCGATTTGTTTACATTTTCAAACTTGTCTTCAGCAACAACTGATGCTGACTTGCATGACATGACTTACTGCAGAGCAACACATCAGACTTCACAAAGCTCCCTCTTGGGCTACAAAAAAAACGTTAGATAACTTTGTTTCTACAAATGCAGTTACCGAAGCCCAAAACCAGCAAACAGACTTGTGTAAATGGGTGGAGTTCCCCTCTAAGTGAGAGGTCACCACCACTATTATCGTGTAAGTCCAATGGACCTGGATTCGAACCCGGGTCTGCTGTGACGAGGACTGAGCCTCATTAGGGTGCGGGGGGCTCCAACCACTACACCATGAGGCTCCCCCCACCCCCCGGGCAACTGGGTATTTTTAGGCATGCTGCATCTGACCAAATGTCTTGAGACATCCTGAATATATTTCTGTCATTCCAAATAGCAGGGAAGTATGGTGATTGGAACGCAACCATTGTAACTTGTGGGCTGTATTATTGATGTCCGAATGCAACATGGGAGGTTAAGATGCATACGATGACTCTTTATTATCCTGGAACTGTGTGTGCTTCAGTTGAAACACTGATGCAGTGGCTGAGGACTAGTGCTGAACATCTTTGCCATAGTATGAAGCCCAGGCCAAGTCTCCAGGCCTCCGGGGAAAAGCAAACACTCACAACAACATGCTGAGAGACACAGAGAAGTGCTATATGCCTCCATGGTGTATTACATCATTTCAATAATTTAGACCTAAATTCCAGAGTAACTTTTCCTTGATGGATGGTACAGTATAGTGCCTGACTGTCATACCTTTTGTCACAGTCCATTTATCTTTGTAGGGCAGATATATACATCATTGTCTCAGATTTATTGTCTTGTTCTTTTATTTTTAAAGTCCTGTTGAAATATAAGTCTAATGCTAAAGCCTTTAGCCTATAAACTAATACAGCACCATGGGGAAAATATGCTAAAATTCGACGGCCCATAGAAGAAAACCTAAATCAAGGTCACGTTAGTGTGGCTTTTCTTTGTGGACAGCGAAAGACACGTTCAAGTGTTCTGCCCCAAAGACAGAAGACGTTGCTGTCTTGGCAGTAGCAGGTATAAAATAACCCTGTGTAAATTATTCATAGGGCCCATCTGCTTTTACGTACAAGTATTTTTAAGAGTATGGGCACTACATGTAAAACCCTGAGGCTGACTGATGAAGTTGTTGCAAAGAGTTTAGTTAAGACATAACAGAGCCTTACATCATGTGTATGTTTGGAACACGGGGGTATAACGTAAATCAGAATACACACATACTGTATGTAATACGGGCTGTGTCGGGTCAATTAGACAATGCTCCTCTAGGCAATATGAACTAAACCCGAGGCTGTTTATGTTAAACAATGCTATTTACAGATTTAAAGTCGACCGGGGAGTTATTTACACTCTACACAAACACACAACATACAACATAATGATGGTTCCTTCAAAGCTGTTTGTGACCTCCGTTTGCACTGAAGATATTTCAGAATTTACAATTTGGTTTTTGTTCTGTTGAGAGAAAAATAAGTGTGATTTGAAGCAGTGATATCCGTGGCATGTGGAGAAGAGTTTGAAAAGCATTCAACCATTAAAAAAAAACGGCCAAATGAATAATTAAATGTGAAAATAAAAAGACTAGAGTCAGCCTTTTTTGCCAACTGTCCTCCAACATTGCTAAGATCAGTTGTTTTCCCCTTGGAGATCCTTCATCTCGTGCCTTCAGTGTTTTGAAAGTCCTGACCCCCAGGCCCTGGCTATATACTGATGGCCTCCAGTGTAAAGCTAAGCTGAGCTAAGGGATAGCAATCATGAACTTATGGATATGTTTAGTTAATTGTGGTGTGACTCATTTCCATTCCATGCATCCTCCTGCTTGTTACACAATATTCAATTCAATGGAATGACCTTTATTTCAACTCCAGAGACACTAAGGCATGTTGCCCTCATTTACAGTGACAACGAGCAAGAGGATACACACACATATATAATGATATAGAAGAACATAACAAGTCCTGAAAGGCTGAACTCCAACTTGTTTATTTCCAGTCCCATGTGCCTCAGCAGATGGCGTTATTACGTAAGTAAACGACTAATGCATACGGACATATGCAATGCCAAGAAGAAGAAGCAGTTCGTTCAGCTCTAGTCGGCTTTAAGGTTTCTCCCATAAAGAATAACATATACCAGATTATCTACAGGTCACTAAATTCATCTTGAGGCAAGTTATCTCTTCTGCTGAGTGACACTCATTCACTGATATTCTTAAAATATTTCTGCGCGATGGCAAAGTTGTGTGTGTGTGTGTGTGTGTGTGTGTGTGTGTGTGTGTGTGTGTGTGTGTGTGTGTGTGTGTGTGTGTGTGTGTGTGTGTGTGTGTGTGTGTGTGTGTGTGTGTGTGTGTGTGTGTGTGTGTGTGTGTGTGTGTGTGTGTGTGTTTCAGCACTATGGACAGCGTCCCAATGCATCAAAGCGTAAAAGGCTCTTGACTTTCGAATCTTGACGAAACGTTTTGATCTGAACAGTATGTAGCGTGTCGCGTCGCCTGCACTCAGAAATACTACTTTGTGAAATGTCAAGAATGCGAAAAAGAACTTACTTGTGAGAGAGAGGATGGAGAGCAGGAGAACCGTGCTGGCAGTCATGTCCTCTCTGCTTCCCTCTGTGGGCAAACTTGCTCTACTTGTTCCTATTGTCCTCCAGATTTAAACAAAGAAAGAATGAAAGGAAGAAAGAAAGAAAGAAAGAAAGAAAGGAGCGCCCTGGCCGTGCACTGCTGTGTTTATATCCCGCCGCGATACAGTAAGCCTCCCTCTGTTGTTACATCTCCCTCCTCTTCTCTGCGCTCGCTGCTACACACCTGCTCCGCTCGCTCCTCTGCTGCCGGAATATTGAGCGGCGCAAAAACATGGACGCAAGAAGAAACTTTGGCCACTGTTATCAACCGGATATTTGTAGAAAACGAGTGTTGGGTAAACAGCATGTTGGTCTTTTTTTTCAAATTATTATTGTAGGCTATTTGAAAAAGATTTGGTCTGCCCGCCGCCTCAGCCACAACCAAAGAGCCACCCCAATCCAACCGCTAAAACGAATGCGAGGTTGTTGTTGTTGTTGTTGTTGTTGTTGCTGATGTGCCCGAAAACACAATCCTCACTTCTCTCCTTATTGGGTGAATGAATAAAACCGCCCGCAGTTAAGTTCGCTATCATCCGATGAAGCGCAGACACGTTCTAGTGCGTAGGGAAGAAATCGGAGCAGCTGCTGAAAAAAAGTGCCGGGCGCACAAATAAGACGCGTGTTGCAGGCTTACATCGGATCCTCGGGATAAGTTTCCCAGGCGTTAAAGTCCAAAACGAGGCCCGTGTTGCCCTAAAGTGAAGCAGTTGGTGTGTGTCTGTGCATGGGCGGAGGGGGGTCAGTGTGTGTGCGTCTCTGTGTGCGTCTGTGTGTGTGTGTGTGTGTGTGTGTGTGTGTGTGTGTGTGTGTGTGTGCGCGCGCGTGCGTGTGTGTGTGCGTACTCTTTGAGATCCGGACCAGAGTGAGGGGGAAAAAGACACTCGTCAAGTCTCTCGCGCTGATGTTCACCTGCCTTAGATGGCCCGTGTTGTGCCAGTGGCGCTTTGATAACCTACTTCAACGTGTCACTAAATGCGACCCAAACTCGAAGAAAAGGCAGCTCTGAGACTTTATAGACTACTAAAATATCATATCATCAGTTCGCTTTGGCAAATGAGAAGACATTATAAGAAGCGTGACTTCTTTACAGTATACGCGTTTGGTTAGACCCAAGTTCACTCGAAATGTGATGAAGATAAGCATTATGATCACTGGAATCAGTTTCGAAATATACGCAGACGCCGGTAGAGTGCCAGTTGTGACCAGATATTGGCACAATGAGGGTAAGGGCGTTATGAGGATTTATTTCAACTGCTTTGTGAAAAGGGCACTGGGAATGGATTTTTTTTTCTTTAAAGGGAGCAGAGAATACAAAATGTGATTTAAAAACAAATGGGAAGAAATGTAAGGCTGTTTTTTCAGTGTAGTCAGCAAAACGTGCTAAGCACTGATGGGGATTACCAATACTGGCAAGAAATCAAAGAAGAGATTAAGAAATATTAGGAATATGCTTACCTTTGGAACCATATCATTCCATACAGGGTATTTTACCTGATGATTTGACAGACCAGAATAATGTGTAGGCCTATTTGTTGGAGATTGTACTCCTAACAGCCCCACTGTATTGACTCTACATCAACAATGTATATGAAGACAATGACTGACTCCAGTTACAAATGGACTCTATTCTAGTCAAATGGTATCCAATAATACAGAGTTTACCAATGGGTTTGCCAAAATGAGCTGTGTACAAGCTTCTTACTAAAAACGACTTGACTGTTCACAAGGCATTCCACACATACAGTGCTCCACACTATGCACTTTGATAATAATTTGTGTTTGTTTCCACACTAAAAAGGTTTAAAAAAAAATCTGTAACACTAAAAAAGTTAAATTGCATGGAAACCATGTCTTTGCATTGCATGTGCATCCACTGATCTTAGAATATGCAGGTATTGTTCATTTGAAAACTGCATTCCATTCTTAATGTGCCCATATTGTATGCTTTTAATTAAGTTTCCTCCTTGTAGCAGTTGTGTGTTAGTTGCATGCTGGACCCTCGATTGGCTTCCAAACTAGTTGTGATATCACAAAATCCTGCTCATCTGTGCATGTTTCTTTCTGACATTTAGTTTGAACTGGTGCCAGACTCTGCACAGCGACACTAAAAATACGCAAACACATTTTTGGAAGCAGAGTTGAAATCCCAACCAAATATGACTAGTGGAAATCACAGTGACATTTTAACTGACATTTAAATTGAACTCCAGTTCAACTTAAAGGTTGGTTCTCTGCACACAGTCACACCAAAAATAAGCAAAACACCCTTTAGAGCAAAGTTGAATTCACAACAACAACAGATGCCTGTATGTATTTAACAATAATTCATGTTAATCTACTTTCATTGAGAGAGTTAGTTTTGTACTTTGAAGGAGCTAATGTCCACAGATAAATTGCGGACATTAGTGTGTGTGTGTGTGTGTGTGTGTGTGTGTGTGTGTGTGTGTGTGTGTGTGTGTGTGTGTGTGTGTGTGTGTGTGTGTGTGTGAGAGAGAGAGAGTGTGTGAGTGTGAGAGAGAGAGAGAGAGAGGGAGAGAGAGAGTGTGTGTGTGTGTGTGTGTGAGAGAGAGAGAGTGTGTGTGGCTGGGGGTTGCCTCTACACTCTATATTCCATATACTATTCTTAACAGTTAGACTGGGTGCACATGGCTATATGATTTGACCTCCCCCCACTAAGAGGAGAGGCATGTCGCGGGCCACTCTGCAGCAGAACTCCCATGGAAAGGAGAGAAAGGCTACGGCGTGAAAGCAGTAAATAGGAGAAGACACGAGACGACTGCACCTCTTTCAGACGTTTCTGCTTGTCGCTCATGAATAACCCAGTGCAGCCTTGGTGGCTAACAGCCGCAAAGCATGGATTACTTTTGGCCAGGGGGGACTGAAAATAATTTATTTCGTAATAAAACAAATGGACAATAAAACAATCAAATATACAACGCACAAGCAGGGTATATAAAAAACATTTAGCCCTATGGAATATTAATGAAATCACATCACACTCTCATAATTTATGGGAAAATCCTTTTTTTTCCACTTCTTTTCAGTTGATTTTTTGTCACGCAGATGAAGCTAGTGAATCCATGCATACGCCCTTCCATTTCTCACACTGGAAAACAGAAATAATGACGTCAAAACAAAAACGTGCCGAGAGATTCACTCCAGTGCCATTATTGATGGGGCCTAGCCTGTGCATAAATCCTTCAGAGTCCAGGCCATATAACTAACATATTACTCTCTTACACGGCCCAGTGGACATTTCAATCTGCCATAATGGAAGTGTGTGTCGGCTTCAGCCAAGTTAATGGCTCCACCATCATTCACAATACCCTCCATCTCTAACTCAACTGCTACGGGACTGTACCTTTTCCCTCTCATGCAGGCAGGCAGCAGGTCCAGGCTGCTAAGTAAAAGTGCATTGATGACAACTGACATATTTATGTATTTATAGGCAGGACACCCAGGCTTACACAGAGAAAAGATTACACTGTACTTGTTGGTGTTTAATGTTAATTTACCCAGGTAAGGTGCGTACTTGCATGAAAGATTGGCAGAGCCTCCAGCAAACAGCCTCCTTTCCTGTTCATGAACACAAGCACTCACACTAGTGAACACAAGAGCTCACGCTAGTGTGCCAATGAAAGCCAATGAGCATCTCCAGTGGAGCATTGTTATCCTGTCAGATAAATGGAGAGCACAGCTGGACCAACAGCAGCAACATTGGTTTGAAAGGCAGAAAAAAAACACTGCAGGCCAATTATGTATTTGTATACATTGCCTGAAAATATCCACTACTCAAGACAGAAGACCATCATACATTTTAAATATAAGACAGGTCTTATATTTAAATTGTCTGCGATGTAATATTCAACTATCAAAGAGGCCTCCTAAAAACCTGCTACTGCAAAAATCATGGTACTCTCAATGCATGCAGGGAGTGAAACGCATCTCAACTGAATCAATACCGATGTCTGTCTGGATGCATGAGGACAGCAAGAAGGCGGGGAATGACCCAAGGTGTGCATCAAAGCATGGCATGTCACAGTGAGCCAGCGGATGTAAAAGTCATATGGTTGGAACGTTTTGAGTTCAAACCAGAAGCAGCAGCTGCAGCTAAGCATTGGATGCTGGTGAGGATGATCATGTCATGTCACATGGTTTTTTCAACCCAGACCAAGATGAACCTGAGAGGGCAGACTGTTCCAGGGAGAGGGTGGGAGAAGCCACTCCATCAACGTGAGAGTGATTTGGAGCTGGAGGTGTACAAGACATGTAACAGCTCAGCCTGAAGGCTTCAGGCTGTGAGAGACGATTAGATGGGAGAGCCACTGGCGTAGTAATGGGAGGTGTGTGGGCTGATGTGATAGGGCTAAATGAACTGGAGCGAGGAGCAGACAGCCAGAGTCTAGGACTGTGTGGCCTGCAGAGAGTCCGCTGCTCTCTCGTCCACATACCTGATGACGTGAAGCTGTTCAACATCCAGCAACAAAACAACCGACCCCCCGAGGGCATTGATGCTCCCCCGTGTGCATCTTGTGTTGTTTGTCAACACACAAAACTGTTGTTTTTATGGTATTACTTGCAGCCTTCACTGGCAAACAGCCGAGTGGGAGAGAGAAATCCCTGGTGTCCTGCGCCAGACCTCTACGTTCAAACCTCTCTTTCATTTTTATATATTTATTTTATCACGCACCTTTTTGCATTTCCCTGATGATGGAACTCAACTAAGATTGAAGTGACATAATATGACAGATACTAGAGTGCAAGTACAAATATTATTCATAGAAATAGTAAAAAAAGTTTAACAACAACAGTATCACCCTTGTGGCACCATAAGTCTAGTGAAAAGGCACACACATTGACACACACATATAGACAGAAGGGTAACAGGTGTAACATGTCACAGTCATCAAAGCCCCGAGAGCTTTAAGCTCCTGTGGTCTTTCATCATTGCATTAGTGTTTTTTAGTGAGTGCATGTGCATCCAAATGGGGCTTCTTACGCAACCCATGTGACTTGATCTGACCTTTTGTGGGAGTGTGATTATTTTAGCAAAAACACTTCCTATTTTTTCACGGCTGGAGAATAGTTTGCTTAAGGGGGCTGGGGCGGCCACATAGAAATGTCACACAAAGCTACTGCCTGGCCAGTGTGGAAATGCTCGTACTTATACTATTAAGCATAGCTGGGAGTTCTACTACTGGTGATATTTTACCTCAATCCCTCACCCCACTCACTGGTGAACAAATACCTTCAGCAGTATGCTTGGCTTAATGGCTCGACTAAATGATGCAGAAAAATTGTAAAATTGCACCTGATGAGATGCAGTCATTTTCTTTTGCTGGCACGATGTCTTCATGTTTGGCTCGGTTCAGGAGGATTAGCTGACTCTGGATGCAAACAGCACACACACTGATACATCATGACTGCAGTCTGGATCTGTTTCAAACAATCTCTCAAAAAGGTATCTCGAAATCATTTCAAACATGAGCTTGGCACTGTTTAACCAGCCAGTCTCTACAGTTTTGTGTGTGTGTGTGTGTGTGTGTGTGTGTGTGTGTGTGTGTGTGTGTGTGTGTGTGTGTGTGTGTGTGTGTGTGTGTGTGTGTGTGTGTGTGTGTGTGTGTGTGTGTGTGTGTGTGTGTGTGTGTGTGTGTGTGTGTGTGTGTGAGTGCATATTTTTCTAAGGCACTCTTCAGGTGGAATTAAGCATTCCAAAACATGAAAGGTCTTTGAATTCGACTTAGTGGTCATGCATGTACTGTAAGTTGTTCACCACTAGATGGCAATAGAAACCTAATGATTGACCCTGGAATGGTGGGTTCTGGCCATTGTATAGCCCTACTACAGTCTAAAGCCAAATTATGCTTTTTAACTGACAAACACAAGAACAATGAGAAGATAGTCAGAGAGTTGACAGTATTTTGACAGCTATTGAAATTTGGATCAAATCTGGAGAAATGCAATCAATCACTTTGAATTGAGTTTTATAATTCGCTTGATATGCCTTTTTAGTTCATTAAAACTGCTGTTCTCTAGTATTCTTGCATTTCTGGCATGTTGTTCATTTTATCCATGTTATGCACCAAATTGATTTGGACTAACGTGATGACTTGTCTGTTTTGTTTGATTTCTTCTGATACCTGATAAAGCATTCACTCTATTGTTTCCTTCACTCTGTTAAATCACATATTGACCATTTTTAGCTTTCCTATATTATGTTAAGAAGAATGCTGTGGGTCAAATTGGCCCAGACTGATTATCAATAATAAACAGGCAAATAATCAGTTCAAATGAGTAATATTTGATGTATTAGAGAATTCAGAAAAATAAATAAATTATTTACAGACTTTTCTATACAGGCCTATTTTGTCATGATGAATATGAACAGTGCAAAGAGTGGAGCTGAGTGTCAAGCAACCTTCTTGTCTGTCTGTCTGTCTGTCTGTCTGTCTGTCTGTCTGTCAACTAAACTTCAACATTGTCTTTTTGGAGTCGCCTGAGGAGTTTGCCAGACGAACTGGGCATCATTTCAGAGACACACATTGTTTTCCCCCTCAACTCTCTGGATGCCTTGGAGGAGGTAGTTGCTCTCTTTTGATAAGTCATTAATGTAAGGTTTTGACAAGAATATATTTGATTACAGTGTATGTCTTTGGAGCCTTATTCATTGACAGCACTGCTGTCCAATAAGGTTTAATATCTCCTTTTGATAAACATGTCTTCCTGTTGTTCCAAGTGATGTGTTTTTGGAACCATGCAGAGAAGAACGAGCTGCATAACTTTATGGACCTCCTAAAAAAGATGCTGCTGGTGGACAAGAAATAGAGAATAACACCTTCTAAAGTGCTGGAGCATCCATTCTTCTGTGTGGAGCAGCACTCTGACAGCAGCCAAGACAAGGACATTAACCTGAAGTCGCTGCTGGCTGTGTCGAGATGTTCTTTAAAGGAGAAGTAAGTGATATGGTTCTTTTAGCTAACTTCCTGTCAGTGATCGCAGTTAGCAGTCCCCTCGCTCGTCCCTACGTCGCCACCACATGAACACACAGCCGTCTTCATCAGATAGTGCCGCAATGGAAAGCAGCGAGTCATCGTTCGCAGGCACAGAGACCTGCCTCTTTATAGCGCTCTGTCTTCTGATTTGATAAAATACTCTAACTTTTAACTGGCAATTTATGCAAAGCGGAATGACTGGGAGACCTGTGTTATGAACTGCGCATAGGCCTACTGTTAAAGTGATTGTATGAATACATAGAGTGATTTGGTAACACTTTACAATAAGGTACACAAAATTGTAGTAGCTACTACATACCTACTACATAGTTTTTTTTTTTTTTGCGCTACCTATGTGTTAGGTAGCACAAAAAAAAAAACCCTATGTGTTACCTACTACATAGTTTTTTTTTTTTGCGCTACCTATGTGTTAGGTAGCACAAAAAAAAAACCCCTATGTGTTAGGTAGCACATAGGGTTTTTTTTTTGTGCTACCTATGTGTTAGGTAGCACAAAAAAAAACCCTATGTGTTACCTACTACATAGTTTTTTTTTTTTTGCGCTACCTATGTGTTAGTTAGCACAAAAAAAAACCCTATGTGTTACCTACTACATAGTTTTTTTTTTTTGCGCTACCTATGTGTTAGGTAGCACAAAAAAAAAAACCTATGTGTTACCTACTACATAGTTTTTTTTTTTGCGCTACCTATGTGTTAGGTAGCACAAAAAAAAAAAAAAAAAAAAACCCTATGTGTTACCTACTACATAGTTTTTTTTTTTTGCGCTACCTATGTGTTAGTTAGCACAAAAAAAAAACCCTATGTGTTACCTACTACATAGTTTTTTTTTTTGCGCTACCTATGTGTTAGGTAGCACAAAAAAAAAAACCCCTATGTGTTACCTACTACATAGTTTTTTTTTTTTGCGCTACCTATGTGTTAGTTAGCACAAAAAAAAACCCCTATGTGTTACCTACTACATAGTTTTTTTTTTTTTTGCGCTACCTATGTGTTAGGTAGCACAAAAAAAAAAACCTATGTGTTACCTACTACATAGTTTTTTTTTTTGCGCTACCTATGTGTTAGGTAGCACAAAAAAAAAACCCCTATGTGTTACCTACTATATAGTTTTTTTTTTTTTGCGCTACCTATGTGTTAGGTAGCACAAAAAAAAAACCTATGTGTTACCTACTACATAGTTTTTTTTTTTGCGCTACCTATGTGTTAGGTAGCACAAAAAAAAAACCCTGTGTTACCTACTACATAGTTTTTTTTTTTTGCGCTACCTATGTGTTAGGTAGCACAAAAAAAAACCCTATGTGTTACCTACTACATAGTTTTTTTTTTTTGCGCTACCTATGTGTTAGGTAGCACAAAAAAAAAACCCTATGTGTTACCTACTACATAGTTGTTTTTTTTTTGCGCTACCTATGTGTTAGGTAGCACAAAAAAAAAACCCTATGTGTTACCTACTACATAGTTTTTTTTTTTTGCGCTACCTATGTGTTAGGTAGCACAAAAAAAAAACCTATGTGTTACCTACTATATAGTTTTTTTTTTTTGCGCTACCTATGTGTTAGGTAGCACAAAAAAAAAACTATGTAGTAGGTAACACATAGGGTTTTTTTTTGTGCTACCTAACACATAGGTAGCGCAAAAAAAAAAAAACCCTATGTGCTACCTAACACATAGGGTTTTTTTTTTTTTTTTGTGCTACCAAACACATAGGTAGCGCAAAAAAAAAAAAACTATGTAGTAGGTAACACATAGGGGTTTTTTTTTGTGCTACCTAACACATAGGTAGCGCAAAAAAAAAAAACTATGTAGTAGGTAACACATAGGGGTTTTTTTTTTGTGCTACCTAACACATAGGTAGCGCAAAAAAAAAAAAACTATGTAGTAGGTATGTAGTAGCTACTACAATTTTGTGTACCTTATTGTAAAGTGTTACCAGTGATTTTACTAAAGAAGTACGTGCATAATATAACTTTTCTGAAAGGATCAGAAAAAGTTTTCTCCTGCTGGTTGTACAATGACGACAGAACGTCATGAATCAGCCAAACATGTGTCCTACACGATCAGTCATCATTTATTATTTCTCGTGTATTGTTTTTATTAACTGTGTTATTTTTTATCCGTTTCATTGTTCACCAAGGAGCAAATACAGGACAGTCAACCACTCAGCTTTTTTCTTTTTTTGGTATTTATTATGTCATGTCAGCACATCTAAAAGGCATATTTAAAGGAACATTTTCAAAGTAAAAGTGCAAATATGTGACGGCAAATAAATGAAATAAACCAAACCAAGAAGTTCTAGTCACTTTTTTCACTTTGCAATTCTTTTCTAGTGGACCCTCTTTATGCCGCTGAAGCATAAAACATAAAATACAAACTGGTTTGAATTTGTTTCCAAATATATCAAATTAACAAAAACAAATGTGCATGTAGCAGTATAATATTGAAAGTATATTCAAAACCAAAAATCAGGAAATGTGATGGCAAAAAATAAAGAAATAAAATTAAATGAATGCCATAATGAATATACTGAAAGTTTTTTTCTTAAGTACTTGAGAATTACTTTTCAAATCAATAAATCAATGAAGTCAAGAAATAATTGCCAGCCTATTTAAAAAGCGCAGTGGCAAAATCGAAAATGCTAAATATGGAATAAATGTGACAGCAAAATAAATAAATTAAAAATTCTAGGAGAAGCTGTCCTTTTAAAGTCAACACTGTGTGTGCTGCCAAGGCACTAAATAAAATACTGACAATGGGACCAATTTGGTTTTCTGAATAAATGTCAGTAACAAATCACATGAAAACAAAAAAAACAACAAGCAAATGAAATAATAATAAAGATAAAGAGTAAGTGGACATTTTCTTTTTTCTAGCTCATTAGAATGACATCTGCATAAACTACAAATAGGGAAACTAGAAGGAAATACACAAAGTCAACCAAATATGGCCAATATAGTTATTTTAAAGGATGTTGACAAAATTCAAATTTGAAAAAAATGTAATTAACATAACAGTAGTGGTGCTGCCGATGCTCAGACCCTGTTGCTGCTCTGCGGATCCCCAAACTGCCCGCTCTCTGGTGCCTTCTTTGGCTTTTTGCGTTTCTTGACCTCGACCGGAGGAGGGTCATCCAGGTCATAGCATTCTCTGAATATCATAAACAAGTCAATTGTATTTTAATCTATTATAGTGTTCCATCTACAATGATTGATTATTGTATGAATGAGCAGAAGAATAAAGGCTTAAATAATTGAATGCATGCAGATGTTTCCTTAAAAGGTGAAGTCAGCGTTTCTGGTGGGGTTTGTTTTGATTGTGACAACGCTTTTTGTCAAAAAAAAAATCCCTTTTTGTCAAAATTGGTGAATAATCCCCTCACGATCCACTACCAGTCTGTACTGTGTGTGTGCTAAAATAAAATCCACTGAATGAATACACAGCCTCCTAGGCTATGTTACGAGCATGTCCCCCTTTGTTTACATACCCGTTTACAGTGCCTAGGCTGTGTATTAACTCCATATTATTATTATGTTTCAGTGCGCACACAGTACGGTCTGTTTGTGGATGATGAGGAGATATTCACTGATTTTGACATAAAAGTGATTTAATCAACAAGCGTTCTCCAGAATCGCTTACTCCACCTTTGATGCAGTACAAAGACATAAATAGAAGAAGAAAAAAACGCTCACATGGGCAATTCTATTCCGGTGCCATCTATTGAATCCAGTTCTGTTTTTGACAGATGCTCAACCACTGCCACGCCGATGCAGTCTCCCAGGACGTTGATGGTGGTGTTGCAGCGATCTCTGAAAAAGACAAGAACAAGGGGGATGTGTGATTCTTCTCTTCATGGCATGGTCATTTTAATATCAGGTGTGGTAATCTCTGTTAAAAAAACAAACAAACAAACAAACACAGGTTAAACTAAACCTACAGGAGCCATTCTATGACCAACAATAGGGAAGCGTCTCTTGCAGGAATCCCAATGACCGCCAGGATGAAGAGAGTGGTGACCATTCCGGTGGCCGGGATCCCCGCTTCTCCTATGCTGGACACTGCTACTGTCGCACTGCAGAAGAAAGCCAAAAAAAAAAAAAAAAAAACTTACAATATCTTTAATTTATTATAAAGTTAGAAGGATTTGGAGGATTTGGGTTGAGCTGGGCCTTTAACAACAAGACAAACAGAAAGGAGTGGATGAGATCAATATTCTATGGTTGCCTGCTACCTACCCCAGGGTCACCAGCTGACTCCAGTTCAGCTGGATGCGGTTGAGTTGGGCAATGAAAACCACCGCCACCACTTCGTAAAGGGCCGTTCCGTCCATGTTGATGTTGATCCCGAGTGGCAGCATGAAGCGAGTGATCCTTTTGTCGATCATGTTGACGTCCTCGCAACATCGGAAGGTCAGTATGGCGGCGAAGCTGGGAGACACAGTGCAGCCCCTGTTAGTCCTTACATATCTACATCATCTATATACTGTCCATTTGACAATCTACATCCGCACTGTGAAACTTTGCTTACAAAGGTTGAGACAAAGATGTAAAGATCTACCTGCGGGAGATGAGCAGGGCCTTACTTAAGGCAGGAGCAATGCCTTCAATGAATACAAATGGGTTTTTCCTCACGCAGATGATATAGATCCCAGGAAGGACCACTAGTGCATGGATGGCGAGCCTGGAATGGAGCAGAGAAGTACACACTGAACAGTGACTGTAAACATATATACATACGATATACACCATATTAAAGCAAAGAGAGTTGTCGTTCACCATGCAGATTCAATAGTGCAAAAAGTGCAAAAGAAAAAAAACACACCCACAAAGAACTACTCCCGTGAACTTTGCCATTTTTAGGACGGTTTCGAAGTCGTCCCCGACCTCAACAACGTAGCTTGCGGTCATGAATAAAACACCTACTGGCAAGAACCTGGAGAGGACACACACAACGAGAGGGGAAAGTTTAGGGGAATACATCATTGACTTGGTTAATGGAGAACAATTTAAAGCTATAGTACGTAACTTTTTCATAGAAATGAATGTGGGTAACATTCAAGCCATTGCCAAACCAGTTGACACAAAGTTGATTGAGCCTATCAGCTCCACAGAACTCTCTCTCAGTGTTTCTCAGTATGGCAGTGTTTAAAAACTGGTGTCGCTCCCCGACTTGCGCAGGAGCTCAGAAAAATCCCAAGATGCGTCCAAGATATGATTCACTTGTTTATTTTACTACTGTCTCCTTTGTAGGGCAGTATAGCTAAAACATGAAAAAAATTGTTTTATAAATATTTTAGCAATTACGCAGTTTGGTCTCACCCTATTATCATTCGAACCACGTGCTTGGTGGACTCATTGAATGCTTTGAGGAGATCCACAAAGAGTTTCGCTTTCTCTCCCATCCTCCTGAGAGCCAAGCCAAGAATAATAGACCACACAATCAGGCCCATAGTGTTGAGTCCTTCAATGTATTCCCCAATCAGGCGCATTTCTTTTGCTTTCTGCATCAAGGCGGGAAAGCTCAGTGAGAACAGTTTAGGCCGGTAACGCAGTTAACGTCAACTTCACATAAAGAATCTTGGTATTGAAAAGGGGGGAGGGGGCATGTTTACCTCACCAGCCACAGCGCTTGCATTAAAATGTTCATCTTCGTCATCCTCATCAAGTTCAACGTCCACCTTCCGAGTCTTGTACTAAAGAAATGAAAGAAAGAAAAAATTTCACCACCAACATTAAAGATCACATGTTATGCTAATTTTCAGGTTAAACAAAGATGGATGCAGCTGGATGCGGATAAGTTTTTTGAATTTGAAACGGCTTTGGCCTCGACACTTAACGATTTTGGAAGACGGCACTCAATACGTCATCTTGGTCATTGCTCTGATTGATTGTGGTGCTATCCAATTGTGTGCAGTGGTATTTGATATGCACACGTAGGTGCCGCCTCTTGAGTTGGGAAGGTCTAATAATCTTGGCCAAACCCTATATCGTACTAGATGTGGGTCTGGATTTCCGGGCTATAACACTCATTTTAGAGCCTGTCTCTTTAAGTTTGGTCTGCTCTGATTGGACCCGAGTCTGACTGCCAGTTTGAATCTATCTGCCAGTTAGATTTAGGGGTATCTGGGGTTGTGCTTATCACAGTTGGAGGTATTGCTAGTTTAGGTTGGTAATGAGGGGTGTGTGGCTTCTCCCCTTGTGACATTATATGGGGAAAACAACAAGGGTTTTTAGAATGGTGCATGTGGAGTAAAAAAAAGAGGGTGGATTTTTCTCATACTTTGGGAGACTGTAGTCTCACCGTGTGTCCATATTAGCTAATGTTGAAAAACCATAAAAAAGTAAATTTTGCATAATAGGGACCTTTAACTTGTCTCCTTCGTGGCTTGCCTTATATGGGAAAGCTGAGTAACGAGACATACCTGTTGAAAAGCGGCCCGAATAAAATTAGATGGCACCATGTTCCTACAAAGGGAAAAGAAAAAGAAAATGCCAGCGTGCAATTGGAAAAGAAGACAAGAGATTTGAATTCTGATTGTTCTGAATTGAAAAAGTCGCCAAAAACTACCGGTAATTTACATGCATGTATAAAAAGTTGCTGGACAGAAAAGTGAAATATACAAATTTACACTTTGCCATTCTCACCTTATCAGATCCAACACGGCGTCGATGGTGGAGAAGGTTTCCTCATCCTCGTCCTCATTTGTCAAAAGTATACCATCAATATATGTGGACCCAGGCTCGACTATGAGTACCAGTATTATTCCTACAAGCACATACGCGATCCAGGGGGACTGAATACAACATTATACACTATTCATAGCTGAAGTACTTTATCATGGTGAAAAAAAATAATGTGAAAAGATAAAAAACAATCCAGATGACCGGTGAAATGGTTTTACAGCTAAACAATATGCCTGGAAAGATTGATCAAATGTATGGTATTTCTCTTACCTATAGCGACAGATATAATAGTGGTTGAGATGAAGTACACGATTGCCCGCGCGGTGATTCTTCTGGTGGTGCCAGCACTCAGCGTGGCAACTCCTATCAAAAATATGAGCATGAGCTGAGGTCTTCAGACTGAAGGTTACGGAGTCAGTTAAATCATTTATGAGTGTTACAATGTTGTACTGTTGTGAAAAGTTAGGCCAACTGTACATCTACAAATGACAAGTGAGCTTAGCTGTGTTCTTTTTAACCTGCCAAAACCCAATTTAAATGTCACATTGTGTGTAAATTATTATTCTTTTTTATAACTTTTTAAAATGCTATGTGTCCCGTGGCTTACCTGTTGTCACACTCGCCACAATGAGAGGCACGGTGACCAACTGAAGCAGCCGCATGAGTACTTCTCCTGGAAAGCCTATGTATTGTCTATCCAGCTGTGACATAGAGACGTATCCCCTCAGAAACAAGCCCAAACCAATGCCTGTGAGACAGTCACAGGGGAAATGTTATTACTTTATCCAAGAAAAAGGGGGATATTGAATTGAATTGAATTGAATTGAATTGAATTGAATTGAATTGAATTGAATTGAATTGAATTGAATTGAATTGAATTGAATTGAATTGAATTGAATTTATTTCAGACATATCAAAACAATACAAAAACTAAATGAAAATCATGAAAATACAATAAACAAAAATTGTTTAAATCATAGATAGTAAATGATAGGTTTAAATCATTCACAAAAAGAAAACAAATGACATATATTGATATGATATGCCTGAAAAGGAGTAGGAAGAAGTATTTAATCCTCCCCCTTTTCCATAGTTAAAAAAATAATATTTATTATAATAGCTTTTTGTATTCCTTATAATCTCTATACAATCTATCTATACAATTGGCGATACTATATTTGATATTCACAATTCATACATACAACTTGATATACTATGATTTTTCATATTTTATATATTTCTACAATGCATATATCTATATCTATATACAATCAATATATCTATATATTTATACAATGCATATATATATGGTAGTTAATGTAAATATTATTGCTATAATTAATTCCTGTATGTTATACATAATACATGTAAAGTTATGACACAAGACAAAATAAATCCACAATACATATTCACAGTGCCATTCATGCCTCACTTTTATATCTGTTAAGCATCTTCTTTTTCAGTATTTTTTTAAATATTTGCACCGTGTTACACATTTTCATTTCTTCATCTAAGGCATTCCACATGTTTACTCCTTTTACCGATATACATCTTTGTTTTACATTTGTTCTTGTCTTTATCTTGGTAAACATGCACATTCCCCTTAGTTCATACTTGCTCTGTCTAATCTGAAACAACTTCTGGATACAGTCTGGAATTATCCTGTTTTTGACTTTATACATTATTTGCATTGTTTTGAACTCCATTAAGTCTCTAAATTTAAGTGTGTATGAGTTTATAAATAATGTATTGGTTGGTTCAAGATATTCTGCTCTATTAAAGACCGACTTCACCAGTTGGAACATGAAGGTGTATTGAAGTCGGAGATCCTATTTAGTATAAATGTGCAAAAAAATTAAAAATTTAATCGGATCATCCTAGCCTGAGAAAAGGCAGAAAGAGTGTTTTATGGTCTCACTGTCTAACCCTACAGTTTCCTTCTTGTGACATCACAGTAGGACATACTAGTAGGATTAACAGGTAGACGCAGCAGCCACTTGGCAAACCACCCGGCCACGCCCCTCTGTGTTACACTACAAAACTAATAGGCTCGTTCGACCTCCGTTGTGGCTCGTCTGGAAAGTAGACGAGAGCAGCCCAGTGCAGTCGGGGGAGTGACGAAAAAGCCTGACAGAGTCCGGACAGCTCGTGCCGTCGGAAGTAGCGTCCTTGTTGCGGATGCAGTTCGTTTTCTAGTTTTATTTTGAAGGCCCATTAGAAACATATTCGTAGAAGAGCTACACATGCTACAACCGATTAGAAGCAGAACACAACACAGAGACGAGTTAACACTTTAAAAGCGAGGGGCATTTTCAAAACAAGAAACGAGATATAATATCCCCATTCCCCACACATCTTTATCTTTCTTGTTACTTTACTAGAAAACCTACTTTTAAGTGATAAAGAATAATTTACTAATCCAAATAAAGGAGGTTTAGTATTTCTCCCTTCACATAACGAATATGATCGGCCTAAATAAAGTTAAAGAAGGTCTAAGAAAATATCCCTTATTATTATTGTAGAGATGGATATGATGAACTTTATTATGATGTGTAACAACAAACAAACTACTTGTTTTGGCCTGGCTTTGCGACACTACAAGTAAAATACAATTCCCAGACCATTTAGATCACTGGAAATAAGCCTATGATTTAATCTTAATGGTATAAAGATATCACTTCACCAAGATCTTATGTGACTCGAGTTTGTGTTCACTTTTAAATAAATCTATACAGGAGAGTTACACATCCAAATTATTTCTATGTCAAGGGTTCAGATCAGTGGAGCTTTAACTCTGATTAAGTACATTTCTGCTTAAATGCATACTGTGGCGGCCTAATGATTAAACATAAATTAAAATCAAAAAGAATGGATCGTAATTTAATTTTGAGCGGTGATGTCAGACTTTTGCCTAACCAATTGGGGAAACGCATCAAAGGCACGGGGTTTAAACTCCCAATTAGCGCTCAGCTCCGCCTGTCAGCAAGACGTTTCCCATCAGACATTTCGCTCCCGCAGCCCGTGGGGAGCAACTGCAGCGACTTGCTCCAGTGTCTGTGTCCGTCTTGATACCGCGGGACTTAAAAGTCTCAAGCAGCCGAGCCGCAGCCAGCCTAACCATAATGCTGTGCGCTCTGCAAGACGAGCGTCATAATTGCGCAGGTCTTAGCAAGACGGCGACAGGTCGAATGAGCCTAATAAAAGCCCGCCGCCTCCCAGTCCCGCCCTTTGTTCAAATTATATGGAAAATTAATGACAACAAGGACGCAGGTATTAAATGAACAAAGAGGTAAGAACACCTTAATTCAAATCGTGAATGTTCTCTTTTACTTTACATAAAAATGAATGCAGAAAAGGCACACATTGCTTCATAAAAATTCACCAGAATGCAGGAAATGAAGTGTTTAATGCTCAAAATTTTCTGGGGAGAACCCCACTTACAATATGTCCACACCCAATGTTTAATTAAAACCTATCCTATGACTTTGCAATTCATGAATTCGTTTATTTTAATAAGATTTTTGATGTTTTATCACATTTTCCAATTGTCTTTTATTTCTGATTTATTATGAACAATATGTAAACTTGCAGGACACTAGCAAAAATGATTGGGTGGGAAAGAGGACACGGTTTTGGGTCCCTCGGCCAAAAAATCTCACTCCAAACTTATGGTGAAACTTGGCAGCCCTGTTTCTCAACAATGTTGAGACAGAAATGTCTCAAAAGGCAAACCTAGTCTTAAAACTTTATGGTCAGCTAGCTTATGCTAACTGTAGCAGCTTAAACTGTTGGAGCGAGTTGCCAAGTAATTAGCTTGCGTAACTATATGGCATCAAATCCTGGTCATTAGGCTACTTACCCATAAAGACGGCGATCAGGCTGGAAATGGTTAACATGTTCCGGCTCTTGGCGAAGTAATCCCGGAGTTTTCCGTAATAGCCCATGATCGCCATTTCAGAAGGCCTAAAAGAAACCCCTAACGAAGAGAAATTAAACAGCCAACGTTCATGTTCATATTACAGAAACTAATGTCTGTGATTGTTGGTAAATGCAATTATTCAATTACATGTAACATTTTAACACTACAACGTAAAGACTACGTTGATATGTAAACTATAAACTGTATTTGTTTGCCAATACTCACAAAAACAGTTGGAAAAAGTTGAGGAAAACGTAAAGAGCGGAGCCTCAGCCCATTTCCACCTGATTTGGTTCGAGTCAACTGATTGTTAGTGATGGAACAATACAAAAATAAACAGAATCTCACATCCCCGACCTGTCGCCATAGCAACAATGAAATAGCCAGCCAGCGTGGGACAAAAAACGTTCCGCAATGCCAAATATTGTCAGCATTTGATTGTAATCGACTGAGAAGAAATGTGAACAGTGCAGTGTAGATAAAGGTCACAAAGGGTCAGAAGTCATGTGTGGTGGTGGTCAGTGTTGGGCAAGTTACTTCAAAAGCGTAATGCGGTATTTATTACTTATTACTGGCATTTCAAAGTAGTTAGTTACATTACAATATTACTGTCTTTGAATTGTAAGGCATTACACTACTTTTACATTACTTTTGCATTACTTTCACCAAAATAACATGAAATATGGATTTGGTGTTCTCAATAGATCTTCTTGTGTTCAATGCAGCTCATTACACAGCAGGAGGTGACATGGTATGGCATAATGACTGAGCTAGGCTTAAGGCTAACACAAGTAGGCCTATGCTATATAATATAATGGTCACAGTTATGGCTCATGGTGCAATACATTTTATAATAGAAATACTGTATCTTTAGGTATTTATTTAGCCTATATTAATATCAATAGAGCTAGAGCCTACTACTGTAGATTGAAAAAGTAAATTGAGCCTCAAAGATTTGTTTCTTCTGGCGACTTAAAAGCACAAACAAGTCGTTCACATCATCATCAACTTTTGCCTTTTTTAGTTGTTCCAAAGAATTTGCCTTATCATCTTGCCATCTAATCTAAATAATAACAGCCCATTATGTTTGTTTATCGTCTCTCTTGCATGATATTTTATAATAACAATAGTAGCCTAAATATATATCTCCTTTGCTAATTCAAAGCCTCCACTCATTATGTTGGGAGTCGACGTGTGTGTCAGAGGCATGAATCGACAAAGCGATCAACTCTTATTGTGACTTTTTTGCTGCAGCACTTGTAGTGCTGCGGAGAGCTTGCCAACTGCGCTGTCCTTTACGCACCATCATTACCGCCGTTATGTTAAGATTTCATAATTTGCATCAAAGCAAACCCTTTAGGCGCCGGGTTTTATTTTTTAAAATACTAGATTTTGACACTTAAATTTCAGAAGGCTCTGGATTGAAAGTGGTTTGAGATAGAGACAAAGTGTAAATGAGACAAATATTGAGAATGACCTAAAGTTTATCTGGGGAGTAAATTTTCCCATCTAATTAGCATATTATGACGTCATATGGTGGCGGCCATGTTGTAGGCTATTATGTCATTTCCATGAAATACCTGATATTTTGAAAGAGAGTTGAACTTATTTAATCAGATTCACCCCTCCATCCATTTGTAATGATGTCCACTTTGTTGTAAGCCAACAGTTGTAAACTAGAACTACACCACAAAACTCATGTAAACAGTAGGCGTTTATGATTTTTTTTTACCCACCACCATTTTTATTTCCTTTTTTCTTCTATTCTGCATTATTACTATTATCATCATTATTATCATTATACTATGATGATATTAATATATATATAATGCTGCGTCGCATGGCTGCACCACTGCTGCGCATGGACGCACCGTGACCGGGGCCGTAGAAAGAGTGAACACCAACTCCCTACTCGTTAACTTTTTGCTTGCCATATCTCTAAATAACTCCTAAATCCAGCAATACCGCTTCAGCATAAATAGCTTCGTGGCACACTATCTCCGATTTCGCACCTAACAACAGCGCGATTCATTTGCAGCCTGGACGCGGAGATGTGTCACCTCTCTGCTCTGACAGCAGGCAGGGACTCGCTCCGAGGGGCTGCTCCGAGACTGACCGCCTCCGAGTGCTCTTAGACGGGGAGGGGCTCGCGGCAGCACCCGCTGCTCGTTGAGCACAGAGTGATACGTGCTTTCACGTCAGAGTCTCCAAACACCACAAAAGTTTTCAATAACTTTGGCAGTGAGACGGAAGCCAGTAGGCTAGCGCATCTTTGGAATCAATTGTAGCAGCAAATCGAGTTTTCTTCTCCTCTAGCAGTAACATTAGCGTGTTTTTTTTTCTCCTCTGCGAAACTCGCGGTGTTGGCCAATTTGTATAAAAACAACAAACCAGTCAATTTCGGGTTTAAAATGCATTGTAACGCACGTTTCTGAGCTATGTACCGCGTTACATATTACCATTTTTTTGCTGTAATGCCTTACATTACCGCGTTACAGCAAAACGTAATGCATTACAGTAATGCATTACTTCCTGTAATGCGTTACTCCAAACACTGGTGGTGGTGACGTCTTGCATCGCAGAACTGTAATTCCAACAAAGCAGACTGTCCCACAAACAAATCAGTTACATATTTTTTGCAACAAGAGGCAAGAATAAAAAATGTAAAAGTGGACACATAGGAAGGGAGGTGGTGAGTTAAAAATAACTGGAAAACAGCGTTTTAGAAGAGGTTGTTATACATTTATTATTGAACCAGCTTTTGAAATCCAAAAGACGGGGTAAGGGATTAAAAAAAATCATTGCACTACTTAATAAAGTATTACTAGTAATAACTCTCATACAAAATGTACAAATGCTTGTTAAAAATTTCATCATCATCATCATCATCATCACAGGCCTTCAAATGATTTTGGTTAAGGATATAATACATAATGAAGCTACTATGACACCGTTTTTAATTATAGTTTCATAGTTTAAAAAGGAAGAAAATATTCAACAACCGGGACAACTTGCACGGAAAAGATAAGCAAAAATGAATTGATAAGCACTAATCATACTGTGTGCGCCAAATTTTCTGAAAAGACATAAATAGTGGGATTGAGGTAATTGCCAGTGTACCAAGCAACGGAAAAAAAGAAACCGTCCGACATAAAACAATCCTAAGACACAAAATGGATGCATACAGTCACAAAAAAAAAAAAAAAAAAAAAAAAAAAAAACTGTTGACCCCAAAGAAAACAATGACAAAATACATTTTCCCTCCAATCCCATGGAAAATACATGACTTTATACACTGACAATACTGAAGAAGAGTTTCAGAAACCTTAGCAGATACTGTTGGTTTGAACTTGTGGTGACACTGTGTGGTGACACAGGTTAGATACAAGTTGAACCTGGGGAAATTTAAGCTTTATATAAAAAAAGAAAAAAAGGCATCTCAGATGCAAGACACTGCAGGTGCCTGGCTCAACTTTTCTCCATCTCTGTAAAGGCCTACATTAGGTTGTCATCCTGACACAAAACACCAATTGTGAGAAATAGTGATACATTATATTAGAAAGCCTGCTCTGTGCATGAAGTGAACATATTTTGGGTTACATCATCACATGCTGACATAGGCCTTACAGAGATGGGAGTTTTATGATGTAATATGAGGGGAGTGGGGGGGCAGATGTGCAGTGAAAACATAATAGAGGGATTGATACTGTGGGGAATGGAACTTGAACTGGAGAACAGATATGTTTTTAATGCATTCAAATGTTTGTTCACACACACACACACACACACACACACACACACACACACACACACACACACACACACACACACACACACACACACACACACACACACACACACACACACACACACACACACACACACACACACACACACACACGTGACTGTGGGAGGGAAAAAAATGTATCAGTGGTTTGTTCTGAATGACACAAACAAAAGCTTGTAGGTCTTAAATCTACATATTAAAGTGCTGAAGTGTCAAATCCACCATCTGGTGAAACAGTAGATTTCGCTGTGACCGTGGAAGTCCCTTCAAACTTCTAACTTGTCCATGACGGAGAAAGAAAAAGAAGAGGATGCATCTTATATCTACCAACACTCTGTTACCACCAAGAGCGATATACAGATAGGTTTTCAAAGGCCTCATCCCCTTAAGAAAGCCAGTAGACTGAGCATGTGTGAACATTTTTGTGACATTACTTGTTTGTTTTCTGTCAGAATCAACAGTTTTCACATATGCATTTGCCTTCTGGGGAGAGGTTAGTGGATAATATGTTGAGAAAGAGATGAATACACCTGGTACGTTTCCTCTAGGTTAGGACACGGTGTGCCTTTTAGCCTTTGCTCATTTGAGATGAGAACAATAAATATGGGCCGACATGGAGTGATTGAGTCAGAGTTGTACAGCAAGTTAATGACATGACACAAACAAAAGAGTAAAAAAAAAGCATCATTAACTTCCCTGGAGGTGTTCCTCATCCTACATTGATTTTATGAACACATTTTGGTCAGTTAATATCTGAACATAACCTTGACCTTTAGTAAGTTTAAGTCTATCTGAAGTAGAGTGGGAATTTAAAAAAAAAAACAGGAAGAGGAAGTCAATGCACTGTACCACATGAACTGTATAAATACCACAGGAGCAGAAACACACACACACACACACACACACACACGTATAGAGAAAATAAAGTCTATTTTTCACCGTTTCAAAGTAGCTCACTCTTTGACACACAGTAGCTTTGTTTCACCCCATACAGACTGCTCTCATGCCGAGGAATGCAATGCACACACTGACAAATTTAAATGGACCGACACTGTTCAAAAGATGTGAATGCTTAATTATAACCAGAATAATAACAATGAAATGACCAATCTTTGGCCTGCCAATTCTCCCGTTTGTTAGTACAACGATACAGAAGATTTTCAAAGAAGTCCTTTTCTCTGTCAATCGCTTAGAAGACTGAACAGGTCATATCCTTTTGGAAGGGCTCAGTGAGTGAGAAAAAAAAAAACAATAATACAAGTGTCCACCTGTTTCAAAGGCCATTCATAGTAAGGGTCAACCATGAGCTGAAGGCAAGAGTAGTAGGGGCGTTATAGTCTAAAAAACACAAGGCCCAGCAAGTCCAGTGAGAAAGTGAGCATGAGTCAGTAGAAGGTTGCTGAATTTCTGTTCAGTATCCTGGGTGTACAAAGAGTGAGGGAAGCTAGAGTGAGCACTGGTCCCAGTTATGTGGCAGACTGTGTGAGAAGGGTGGCGTATGATAGAAGGAGAGGAGTTCACTGATTGGTTGGTTGGTTGGTGCGCTCAAGAAGGAGTCACTATTGTGGGTGTTGTTTGTAGAGGTCACGCAAAGGTCACTCAGAATCCCGCTGGACTTCAGAGGCATCGGCTCGGCAGATAGGACAGGTTCGGTTAGCCTGAAAGGAATACAAAAATAAAAAAGTTACGGAATATGTTTGTAAAAATTAGACTAAAGATAGATTATAAAAACACCACAGCATAAAAGGGTTGCTGCACGAAATAAGAATGGTTTGCCAATGATGCAAGAATATTATTTTTAGGGTAAAGGCTACTGTCAGTTAGCAAGGACATTAGCTTAGAGGGCCTTTTTCGTCCCTTAAATTATTGAATAATAAGATCTAAAGTCCTGAAAAAACAAAATGCCAGGGAGATGGTCCAGTACTGAGAAAAATAACAAGTTCAGAGAGGTATAATGACAAACTAGCACTAGCATGCTTCTGGCTGGCTAAAGTGTTATCCGTTTGCTCAACATCTAAAGTTTGCCAGGTAGTCCTGTGAGTAGACACTATGCAACTAAGCTTCCAGAGCAAATTATTTTACAAAGACGCATGGATTGTATTTGTCACAGTGGAAACACTTGATACATTAGCAGTTATTTGAACGGCTGAATGTCTTGACTCACCTTAAGCCACTTGTCCACACACTTGGCGTGGAACTCGTGATTACAAGGCAGGACCCTTAGGAGCTGGCGAGACTCAAAGTCACACATGCAGACCACACACCTGAAAGACAAGAGCAAAGGGTGGTACCGGTTAAAACAGCATCTTCTACAAATTCATAACAGCCACATACACACCAGACAAATTCCTCACGACACTTGTGAGCGGTACTCACATCGTTTGCTCAGACTGATGGTTGTTGGGGTTGAACCTGTAGGATGGAAGCTGTTCTATATCTGCCTTGGTTAGACCGCGGGGCTTGGCCTCTCCTAGACGCTCTGCCAGGTTCAACAGGGCCTGGAGGTTTCACAGAGGGAGGGCAACGTTTAATGGACAAAGTTCACCGTGGAATATGCAGACAAAGGAATATATATTTGTTCATTTTACAGGCGTTTCTATTTCAAAAACATTTCTTGTGGCACAGTTGACCCTACCTCGTAGTTCTCCACCTCTCCGTCGTCCACATCCAGCTCTAGACTGATAGTGGGGGCCACATTTGGGGGGACAGGAAGCATGGACCTGCGGGTGGTTGAAAACAACGGGGAAAAAAGGTAAATGGGCGGTACTCTAATCAAATCTCTTGCTGTATCACCTGTATAGTTCCAACATAAACTTGAGCATTGGATCACACTTACAGGAAGTAAGGCAGGAAGCTGGGGTGGTAGGGCGATGGGGGCACGGCCTGCGGAGAGCGGTAACGTCGGCTTGTGAATCGGCGAGGCATAAAGTGGGGATAGGGCTGTTGGGACAGAAAAATAAACATTTTGTTATCCAAAGAAAGCTAAAAGCGGCAGTTTCACATAATCTTACATTATAACTAGGTGTGTTGAAAACAATTGATTCATGTAAAAATTGCGATACCCATCGCCTGCCATTAAAGGATTCTATTAAAATAAAAAATATATAATTCAATATGTATTTTGCTGTCACCGGTAATGTTGACTTGCCTTAAAAGCACATGCATTACAAGCTTCACATTAAAATAACACTTAAATGAAGACAAATAAGACATGGACTTTAATTTGATTTCATACCAAATGCTACTGATGTGAAATGAAACTCACAACTGTAAAGAGCTCCTGCGACAGGGGGTCATGATGTGAGAGGAACTGGAGCGGTGTGGAGGGCTGCAGGCCGGAGGGAGGCTGGTGCGGGTGGTGGTGGTGGTGATGGTGGGCGTAGCCGAAGCCCCCACCTACCGACAGCTGCTCTCCAAGAAGCTCAACCTCGTTCTCTATCCTCTGCAAGGGCTAAAGGGGAAACGCACTGGGTTATCCATCATGAAACAATGCACAACAGGTGTTTATAGTGGGACAATAACTGGGCCAAAGAAGTGTACTGTACATGCAGCTTTGTAGGACCCCTTATGCAAAACCATGATAGTAATGTTTGACATTGAGATCTACTGTTTGTTGGGTTATATTTTATGATTGGTTTTTATTATTGGTTATTATTGGTGTAACGGTAATTGTACGTACCGATCGTGGCTGTTGCGTCTGGAAAGGCAGAAACTGTGCGGGTGTGGGCAGGTGGGCCGGGTGGTGAGACAGGTGGGATGGATGGGGCAGCAGGAACTGAGGGTCACTGGACAGCAGCGAGGGGAAGGCATACGGCATCGGCAAATGCTGCATGGAACACGCCTGGAGCATCTGGGAGTGGGCCAGAGTGAAGAAAGAGAAAAGGAAAAGGACAGAAGTTTAATTGAAATGCATTCAATGTTTTTCTGACTGTGGTGTGGTTGTAATGTGGCCAATCTTGCCACAAGGGGGCAGCCAAGACCTAGGGAAATAAACAAAGCGCCTTCAAATAGTGACATGTTCTGCAGGTTTTAACTTCTTTTTACCCACTTTTCATCAGAACACTTTGCTTATTCTTTGGTTGACCCATAGGAGGGGCCAGGAGCGCAGTGTGTACTTTTTATTTATTTATGTATGAACAAACAGACATACACACTCCTAACAAACAGCACAGTGGTGGGTTGTACTCACTGGGTGGTAGTGTTGTCCAGTGCTGAAGACCACGCTGCAGGCAGGAACTTGTTGTTGTGAGGAGCAGGTCGGGGGAAGGTGCTGGCCACTACATAGAGGTGCTGCCAGGCCGTGTGGAGGGACTGGGGTCACTGTGTAGGAGACAGGTACACTCGCCTGCTGCAGCTGGGGAGGACACACACACACACACACCCATACTTTAATATGCAGCCTCACTCACCATGCTTTGTCTCCTTGTGATCTTATGGCACTTTTGTATTATTATTGCATGATACCAGCTCTATTGCATTTTCTTTCCCCAAATGATAAGTCTTAAGAGATTGTGGTGCACGAATGCATTTTGGTTGAAGCTACAAGTTGAAAAAAACAACAACATTTTAAACAATGACAGCCTGCTATGACACGGCACAGTGAGTGCAAATAATCGCCCTGATCAAGACTGAGTAGAAACGCATAGGCAGTACTATCAAGGGGCACTATCTTGTAATGAAAAACGTCTTCCAGAAAAGTGAGCAGAGTAGAGCCGGTACCGTGTAATGGAAAAAGCTTCTTTACGTGAATGAGTATCAGCAGACTAACCTGCTCATGCAGGTCCATGACCATGGCTCCTTGCTGCTGCTGGGTTGTGTGATGCTGTTGCTGATGATGTTGATGATGATGATGATGATGGTGGGGGTGGTGGTGAGCAGCTGGGTGCAGTAGTCGTGGCGATAGGGTTGGGGGGTGGAAGGCTCGGGGTTCCTCCATCATTGCCCCCCCGCCTCCAGCAGTGAGCGGCTGAGCGTAGGCACTGGGCGTGTGGGCTGGGTATGTCTGGTGTGTGGAGAGGTGGTGGGGGGTGTGCTGGTAGTTTTCATCCTGGTGCTCTGAAGGAGACAGGCGGGGTGGGGGGCCTGGAGGAGGAGGAGGGGGCTGGTGGTGAGGAGGTAAGTGACGGACCGGTCTGGAGAGACGGCCGCGCTGACGCCTGGCTGGCGGGCTGGGAGTGGGACAGAGAGAGAAAGGTTTAAATATGGGATCCTTGATAACCTTAGTGCAGTAGAACTAAGGCCTCATATTGGCACAGCAAGGTTATCATAGATCTGATTAACTCAATGAAGGGGAAAAACGCAACACAATACACTAAAAAAGCTGCACTCTGCAGAATCTTGCGTTTAGAGAAGAATTACACTCTAACCGAGCTGACTTTAAACGGCGGTTTATCTCTCACACGGAAATGATTCTGTTGATCAATCAATTGACTGCAGTGTGTAGCTCCACCCTTTATGGCCCCTTTGGGACAGCTCGGTACCCCACGGAAAGCGCAACAAAAACAAGTCAGCTACGACTTGCTTATTTTGGTACCTTTACCAACTTTTGACAGTGGAAACGCAAATAAATGTGTGCCGAAGCGCACCGAGCCGAGTGGAAACAATGCCTAAGTTGCCTGGAATGGACTTGGCACCTCACCTGCGTCTGTGGCGAGCAGGAGTGAGGCATCTCTCCTGGTGGTAGTGGATCTGGGGGTGAGGCTGTCTCCGGCTCGATGGTCCTGACTCCCAGGGCCGGATGGGGGGAGAAGGGGTGGAAGGTGGGGGGACGGATGAGGTTAGCTGTTCCAACACAGACTGACTGGACAGCCGCTGGCGCTTTGGACTGGGGCTTTCCTCACTCTGCACAGGGAGGGGGTCGGAAAATGGAGGAAAGAGAAGGAGAGTGGGAGAGAGAAGTTGGTTACTGTGTGGTTAGTGACCTATAGCACTCGTATCAAATCAATTTCATCATGCATTAGAGTCCATCTGGCCCAGGCTGCGATCCATACTGCCGCATAGACACTAGGTTCCTTTGTGAGTCAAGGCATTTCCTGTATGATCCAGAGTGTGTGTTGTTCTGTGTGTGTGTGTGTGTGTGTGTGTGTGTGTGTGTGTGTGTGTGTGTGTGTGTGTGTGTGTGTGTGTGTGTGTGTGTGTGTGTGTGTGTGTGTGTGTGTGTGTGTGTGTGCGTGTGTTCTTCTATGTGTGTGTGAAAGCGAGCATATTACAACACCATGCTCTGATGCCCAGAGGGTTCAGTCACTTCCTCTTGGAGCGAGTAAATGCAAGACAAGCACTCACAGGCCCATGTGTGATGAAAGAACACACACCTTCAACTGGATAGCTGGACGAATAGTTTCTGAGTCAGAAAAAAAGGGGGTGGCACACAAAAAACAGTGACATAGCTGGACATGTAGTGGACCGGGTTTACACTGACTACCGAGTGTTATAATGTTGTCCACTCATCTGTGAGTCACTTCACTTACAGTCAAGCAAATGACTCTCACACTTGGCACTTGGTGTGGCAAGAACACACACGTTTATGTGTCAGTTCCTCTTAGTCATTCTCCCTTATGCAGGCCATAGCTGTGCTCTGAAAACACACACACACACACATTTCCTCATAGTTAACATCTGAACGCCTTTTTACCCCTCTCTACTACTTTCCTTGATCCCTGCCTACACCTCCCCCCTTCGTGGGAGAGACGCGTTGTTAAAATGTGATAAAAATGAGTCAGCGGCTGTGACTTTTTACACACACACACACACACACACACACACACACACACACACACACACACACACACACACACACACACACACACACACACACACACACACACACACACACACACACACACACACACACACACACACACACACACACACAGCAACCTTGAGAGCAGTGTGATAGCTAACAGGAAACAGCTGGAGAGCGGGCTGGCAGAAACACACACACACAGTTATGGAAACGCCTGCAGACATGCGCAAATTCACATTCACACATGGGCAGCTGCCACTGTTTGAGCTCCACAGCCTAGAAAGAACAATACCCTTTGAAGCGCTTCTCTTTTAGGAGGCAGGGCTCTTGCGTTAACCTGAACAAAACGTATTTGGGACTGTCTGTCTGTCTGTCTGTCTGTCGGGCCAAACACACTGTACAGTGTGTACACTCATGACTGTATTACTCATTAGCACTGGATATGACCTGAGCCTGACCAGCCGTAGCTCATGTGAAAGACAAACAATAACAATGACTTCATTTAGTCTGATAGAAGCGCGCTGTAAAAGAAGGAAGGGGCAATGGTGTGAGTGTATGAGACAAGCACAGAGGAAAGAGAGAGGTAAAGCTTAGTGGAGAGCCTAAGGGCGCACCAGACCCTAAATGACACAACAAATTTAGGTTGTAGCGATGGGTTCTTACACCACGGTTTTGAGGGCGTCTTGTCTCTGTCTGCCTGTATTTTTTATAAGCCGTGCATGAACATGGTGCTTCTGAGCCGACTGGTGCATGAGCGAGCCTGCCCCAGTCCCCTTTGAAGCGTCATTATAGCTACACTCATCCTTACCAGTTCTTTCTATAATTCAAAATACAGTTATTTTGGATTATGCATTGGCAAAGTGGGCTGAATGATCCAACACATTTTCAAATAACAGGAAACATGCTATTCGGTTTTGTGTTCATTCCTTATTTCATAGCACCATATGTGCTAAAACACACAGTTTAAATTTAATTCCGACACGTTGCAGTCTCCACTCACTGAGATTAAGGTTAATCAATTTTGGATTCACTTTTCAATAAAAATATATCTCTGTCTAACAAAAAAAGGGTACTTCAAACATGTCTTGGGGATAGGAAAGACAGACACAAAAATGTTGGCTCTTTCACAGTGAAAAAGAAATATCTTGAAATTAAGATTTGAAGTGTTGCATGAGGCTTAACAATTTTAATTAAAAATGTAATTAAAAAAATATAATGGTAAAAGAAGGATCAAGTATTGTTATATGATAAACAGAATTTGGAGTGTGCATAGATGTCACTTTGTTCAAATTGAAATAAACTATAACAATTGCTATGGGTTATTTCATCAAAAAGTGATATGGGCAGATTAGGCACATTCTATATGCCCCATTCTACACAGGATGGAGGGCACCAAGGAGTGATCCACCCCATCCCCCCCAAAAAAAGCTCTCATTAACCCCCCCACACACACACACACACCCCCCTGTCTACCAGACACCCCAAAACCCTCTCTACCAGCCCTAGCATCCACACAAACACCCTAGGGACATCTACTGTGCCCATTTTCATATCTAAGCCAGCCGCCTCCATCCAGAGCCTGACATTTCCCCCCCTCCCCTTTCCTTCCATCAGATAAGAAGAACCCTTCCACAGTCCCCTCTTCTTCTTACTCCCTCCCCCTTTTTCCTCTGTCTGTCCCTGTCTGAGAACTGGGCCTAAAATCTAAGGGGACAAGACAAGAAGTTCTTAGACAGGACACACACACACACACACACACACACACTGTGTCTTAACACATGCAGCCTATTGCCCATTAGTATGAAAGTTTGATGGGCTTGACTACCCGCGTTACTGGGAGGGGGGAGCAGTGTCAGACAAAGGGGTGTGTGTGTGTGTGTGTGTGTGTGTGTGTGTGTGTGTGTGTGTGTGTGTGTGTGTGTGTGTGTGTGTGTGTGTGTGTGTGTGTGTGTGTGTGTGTGTGTGTGTGTGTGTGTGTGTGTGTGTGTGTGTGTGTGTGTGTGTGTGTGTGTGTGTGTGAGATATGCCTTATAACAGCCTTATGTTCTTAAAGTGTGCTTGTTTTGAGCATACCGACTCGCACACACTTCTGACCCAGACAAGTTTCCACTAAAGGAGAGAAAATATGCTGTCTTTCATATGTTTAGCACACTCACATAGACAAACGCATACACAGTGACTCCCAGCAAAGGCCCAGAAACCCAGCAAACTGCCTCTGATATTACAGTATATTCTGCAGTGCTCACAGTGTCCAGATTCAGCGTGTGCACACACCACGCTGGGCAGATATCCTGAAGCACGAGTACAGACACACCCTACAGCGTGCTAGATCGCTATGTCCACATTTGGGATATGCATGCATCCACTCGCCAAACACGCGCACACCCACACACATATAGTAACTGTGGCCGGCAGCTGTTGTGACTTCGCTGTCATTGCTGAGAACCAAAATAAAGGGGAGAGGCCCACAGAGAGCAGGCAAACACCTAAGACGCACAACTACGACGCAGGGTTCTTTTTTCCCCCGGCCTCTCATGGCCCCGAATGGCCACATTGACTGAGCAAAAATGGTCATTTTGCAGTTTACAGATTCATTAATATTTGCAGACATGCTTCTACCGACACCCCGAACACGTCTCCCTCCCTCCCCCCACCTATTTTCTTTCCATCAACAAGATTTCAAAGCTCATTTTGTTTCCTCTGCCACTGTTCCTCCCTCCCTGCTCTCCCTGCCTCCCAGTCCCACAGCTGGAAGTGAAATCATTAGTAATACCCCTCCCTTTCGTCTCTCCCTCCCTGCTTTCTACAACACCTTCCTCAGCATCCTGCCTTCACTCTTCTTCTCCTTCGTCATCTGCTTCCCTCTCTTACACAGGCCTTTGTTTGTGACGATGATGACTATCATTGACCGAAGTGCACTTGAATACTATGGCTGAAATTATTCGGTAATGCTACGTTGAAAAGATACAATTTTATTTTCTTCCTCTTGTGAATTTAAAGTTTGCCCGTTTCTTATAATGAATAAGTACCCAGAATGGTAATGGAAAAGATATATGTTTAGATGCTTGACATAAATATGTTGCATCCAGTCATATGAAAAAAAAAAAAAAAAAAAAAAAAAAAAAAAAAAAAATCACAAAAAGGTCTCCCAAAATGGCCATCAGCTGATTACCTCAAAGCACGGTTTGCTCATACATATGACATTCTGATTAAGTGAGAAAAAAACAAAAAAGTGAGGAGCAATGTGAGCACATTTGTCGATAAGGAATGTGCATGAACAACAAGCACACTTCACACAATTCTCCATACTTGTGAGGCATACTGTAGCAGGCTCTCTAAACTTGTCTGATGTGTATATAAGGTATAGTGAAACGTAAAGTAGAGGTGTGCTTTATGTTTGACAAGACGGTAACACTGTAAACGCATGGACACATCAAACCTGATTAACAGCCTGAGAACACAGGAACAACATCAAGCGTTTTAACTAAAAAGCTCCAGCTTAAAGAAAGTGAGAGAAAAAAAATGTGCCTCCCCTATGCATTTTCATGTGTTGTGTTGATTTTAAAATAGATCAATGTGAATATATTCGATTTGTAATAATGAAAGTCTCACTTTTACTCCATTACTTTAAAAGTTCTATTTTAAAATAGTAGAGACAAGTTGAGGATCAGATCATATCTTCACATCCTTAACTAGAGAGCAGTATTGACCTGCAGTGAATAATTAAATAGTAATCTGTAATATCATCAAATATCGACACAATATAGCATGCAACTTAAAACATCCATACAGTTCTTATGTTGGTATATCCATTAAAAAGGTGCATATTATCACCTTATCACTCTCCTCTCCATATGCATGATCTGGGTGGCAGTGGTAGGGCCCGCCAGAAGCTCCTGCACAGAGAAGGAAAGGTCACACAGTTAGAAATACATTCTCCTAAATATTGGTGACTCTTACAAACACTTTATATTGGCTAAAAGTGTTCAAAAAACAGGTATCCCCTAACAAGTTCATTCTTTAAAAAGTTGTGTGAACATGACAGTGTTTGATGGCCTCAGCAGAAAAAATGAATTAATGAATAAAACATTTAAAAATCTATTAATTTTGCTCATGTTACCGTCAGTCAAATCATTAAGTCGTTTTTCTCGAAACCTTCCCACATTTACACACAGGCACTTTCACAGATCCTCAGACTAAAGCAAGTATCTCTCTGTGAGTGCTACAGTAGTTAACACAGCATTGTGTATTGCTCACAATGCAATGTATAAAACATGTTGGTAATACCTTTTGTTGAAATTGAGAGCACAATTGTGCCTGGGCCTTGTGGGAAGACCCCTGCTGCTTATCTGCGTACAGTACATTTAATCCGGTTTTGTTTTTGTTATTGTTCTCATGCAACTTGGATTTAATACACAACTGCAAAACTCAATGACAACATGTTTGTGAGGAGGAATGCTGACCGCGTGTGTACAGCAGCACAGAAGTGACCGAAACACATATGGTATGCTCAGATCAGATCACAGACAGTACGTACACACACAAAATAAACACAGTAATCCTGGATTAGAGAAGCTTTCTGATGATACACCCAGCTTGCATCACAGGCTAAGACTTTTACTCTTTTGTTTTTCCACAACAATCCTTTCATCTTTCTATTGTCTTTTCTATTTAGTCTGGCTGTTGTTTTACCCCCCTTTCTTCACGCGGCATGTCTTTAGCCGGGGGACGTCCTCACCACAGATGGTGGCAGTGGTGCACACACCAAGGGTAAGTGCTCCCAAGGGCACTCCAGACAAGGCTACCTTTATGATAGAGATGAAGAACGCTAAAGTAGAAGGGACTCGGTGCAGAGAAAGCCCTTTAGAAGATCATTCTTCACATCTGGGGCTGTTTGTGGGGATTGTTCCTTTTCACAACCTCCATCTTTGAAAAAAGGCTGTGATTGACAACAAAGAATCCTTAAAAAAATATATATATTCCTCTCTCAAACTCAAATCCCTAGAGCAGGCGAAACAAATGGATTGAAAAGGTTGGGTTAGGTAAAGCTTACTTCAGTGTAGTAAAAAGCAGCTAAAAAAGGGTATTTTGCCCGAGATGATTTGGGATAGACTACTGGTGAAGCATTCATGGCACTACTGCATATAGCGCTCTTCTGAACCACACTCATTCACCGAGCACAATAGGCAAAAATCCAGCTCCCCTCCCAGAGCATTGGCTCACTCGCACATTGTACGGTAAATTGAGTCAGAGACGAGTCATTCAGTCGCAGTCACTCTACAGAGGCGCACAATGCAGAAGCTACCCAACAGGTTTAAAATGCCTCGATGACATCATGCCCACTAGTGGACTAACAGACTGCACACAGCACCCCCCCCACACACACACACACACACACACACACACACACACACACACACACACACACACACACACACACCCCACACACACACTATACAAGTGGGGCCTCCGGGAAAGTTGAAAAGTAGGATTGCAGAATGAATTTCAATAGGAATATTTAGGGAATTTCAGGAAAATGCTATAATGAGCAATTTAATGAATAATATACTTGATGAAAAATGTCCTAATGTAGGACTTCCTTTGTGCATACAGTGATTTTGCAGACAAAGAGCACAAGGTCCTCCTGTTCAATATACACGAGTCAGCACTCCACTGCTAAGACAGGGTCAATGCTGTGATGTATTTATTGTTGGTGTGTTGTCTTTGTTTTGTAAGAGTACGGATGTGTTCGAAAAAGCCCTACTAACGTCCTACTCATACTAATTTTGACGTCAATTTGAATATGTTGTGGTTGTGTGTATGTGAGTTTGTGTAGGCGAGAAATGCCCGGATGAGTACTTACTTCCGGGAAGATTTTGTGTATGGCTCGATAGGTTACTTTTCCTACTCAACCGCACAACAGACTTCTATCAGGATGATGGAGATAAATATTACATGATCTATCATCTTACTTCTGCTGTCTATATGGAATATTTTGAATTTTAAGTACACAATCAACTATCTCAACTTTTAATTTCTTTAATCCTGTACTGGAGTTTTAAAGTCCTGACGGTTACAGAGAATTCCCGTTGACTTAATAATAAGAAATCATTTTATTAATGGCCTCCTTTCATGACACTCTAGTAGCACCTTTAAGCATGCAGAAAGCTGCAGAAAAAGAAAAAAAGGATATCGTGGAAAGAGACAAGGCCAGCAATACAGTGATGGGAGGTGAGGTTGAGGGGAGGCAGTACTGAAGGAGAGAAAACAACAGGGGTAGGGGACCAGAAGCAGAAGGCAAAGTGTTGCTACAGAGGAAGAGGTTGGAAATGCGCATGAAAGGGTGAGGGCACTGAGGAGGAAATGGAGATGGGAGAAGATAAGGAGTGGAGGGGGAAAAAACATGAAAAGTCTGGTGGAGAGGGAGAGGGGGAGAGAAAGAGAAAGAAAGAGAGAGAGAGAGAGAGAGAGAGAGAGGAGGAGGATCAGGGTGGGGGTTGTGGCTTCCCCTCTTGACTGCTATTGATTTTCTGTAAGCCTCAGAGTGCATCGGCTATTTCTATCCATTTCCTCCACCTCCACCTCTCTCCCCACCCTCTTCTCCTCCTCACACTATCCATCACTTCATCTCCCTCCCTCCCAGCGATCTATTCCCCCTATCTCCTGCAGCCTTATCTCACAGAATCCACACAGAGAGAGAGAGAGAGAGAGAGAGAGAGAGAGAGAGAGAGAGAGAGAGAGAGAGAGAGAGAGAGAGAGAGAGAGAGAGAGAGAGAGAGAGAGAGAGAGAGAGAGAGAGAGAGAGAGAGAGAGAGAGAGAGAGAGAGAGAGAGAGAGAGAGAGAGAGAGAGAGAGAGAGAGAGAGAGAGAGAGAGAGAGAGAGAGAGAGAGAGAGTGGGTGAGTAGTAGAAAATGGTGCTTGGAGAGATAAGATGATGGATAAGTGACAGGCTTACTTAACAAATCACCCGATCGACAAAATGGAAAATGGTACGGAAACCTTGTCGACTGCCAAAGAACGTTGTGTAGCAATTTATATAACATATTCGGAAAGTAAAGAGTATGTCAGCCTGAGCATATGTCTAACACCAACACACACACACCTCTCCCTATCATCACCCCGCCTCCTCAACACATGTCACAGCACACTTCACACCTTTGCGCAAAGCACAGTCAAGTAACAAGCTAAGCTAGCTGGCATACAGGCTTAAAAATAGGCGGGCATGCAACGCCTGCTGCCCAGCCATTACCTGCCTACCACGGCTTCACACAGGCCTGATGGCAAGTGGGTGTGCGTCTGTATGAGTGTGTGTGTGTGTGTGTGTAGAAATGGGTCTACCTCTTTCCTACTCCATTGTCCTCCTCCATCTATTTATTGGTATTTCCTCCCTCATTATCTTTCTGTCTTTTGCAGTCGTTGAGGATGCCCGTCCATCTTGCACGTTTTCTCGAGTGTGGTCAGGTGTTTGCACTCAACACACTGTATAATGTAGTTATTGTGTATGCATATGGCAGCTGTATTGCTTTGGCCTAAGAAAGAATGCACCGGGAAGTTAAAGAAAAACACACAATTCCAACCCTAAAAGTGTCAAATCTAATTAAATCATTCCAAAAATAAATATTTCTATATTTTGTCCTATCTTGACCAACCCATCACAGCTGGCGTGATAGACACAAAGTGCAGACAATTTTGAAGGCGAGCGTGGTATTTAATTTACAAGCCTGCGTGAGCTAGAGCTATACCCAGAAACCCTTTCTGTGCAGCACTTCCCTCGGGGGTTGCAGCAGCGTTTTGGTAGTATGCGGTTCATAACACAGACATTTATTTAGGGCTAAGCTAGTCATCAATATCATTAGGCTGAGTAAATGTATTACGAGTGGCTTGTTTTTATTACTCTTTTTTTTTTTTTTTTTTTAGAAAGTTCTCACCCTAGAAAAACCAGTGTCACAACTCCACAATATTAAAGTCACCCCACACTCAAAAATGCATTATGTCGGCGCTGTTATTTCACTTAGGTGTTGGACATTCACTGTGCAGAACGACACACGCGCAGAGTTTGACACTAGGAGTCTGTTTTCACATTCATCTGCTCAAGGAAAAGTTGCTTTACCGCCTCAGATCGGAGTTGAACACGTGTATTTACAAGGACGGTTTTTGGGGGATTTCACAGCTGGTCTGGAGGCCAACAGTAATCCACTTTGCAGCTAACGCAAGTGTGATGTGGAAAACTGTAAGCCAGTGCACATGCCAGACACTGAATGGACTAAATAAGTGTCCTCCTCCTGTGTCACTGTCCATTTAAAAAAAAATAGACTCACATCCAGTTATCTTGTTATGTTTTTGGCCACAACAATGATAAACTGAGCTGCTAAACTGAACAAGCTGTCCAACACTGGACCTGCAAAACACTGATACCGGGGGAAACAAATACAAAATAATGCTTTAACATATTTTAATTAAAATATGTACTTTTAAAATACCTTCTAGCATTCTATCCAGGACCCCAGTGCTCACTACACTAGCAGCTTAAGGCCAATACCTGTCTGAATGCATTCATTGTGATTTGCATACAGTAAGGCTGCCAATAACAGCCCTAGTGTAAAGTCTGTTATGTCTGAAATGTCCCTAGTAAACACGTTTATGTGCCATGGTTTACATGCCATCTACCTTTACTTTCTTGCTTTTACTTCTGTCAACTTTCACCGGGTGTAGCCAAAGTTTCTCCATTGATGTCATTCTGTATGCATATGTTTCTGACAGTCCTGTTCCTGCTCCCAGCCCACCCAGGCAGCAGCTAAACAAGGCGTGCGTACACGTGTGTACACACACACACACACACACACACACACACACACACACACACACACACACACACACACACACACACACACACACACACACACACACACACACACACACACACACACACACACACACACACACACACACACACACACAGCTAACACCACTCCTTCACACTCCTTACTGTTTCTCACTCCTCCTCCTGTCCTCTCCCTCTCCTCCAATGAAAGACAGAATCCAGCTGACGCGAGGTGTTGGGAGAGAAAGCAATGGTGAGAAAGTCGGAGAAAGATGACAGTTTTAATTGTCTTCTGTCATCATAGCTCCAGACACTATCGCCACAAACTAAGCGCTATCAACTCCTTGAAACTACATTCTGAAAAAGCTAAATGGAAAAGGCTTGTATTAATGTAACTCTTGTATGTCTCGGCATCAGACCAATACAAAGGTTTTATTTTACAAATCGACATCATGACTACTTCTTCTCGTGCACGTACATGAGCAACCGTACCGTGCCGAAGCAAACCTTCCAACTGCGCCAGAGCACACTGGGTCAGCAGAACAGTCAACAAAACAGACACATAACACAAACAAAGGACGTTTTTTTCAAAACTATAGGTCTACACACAACACCTTGATCAAACATATGTACAGCCTGTATCTACAGTTTCAACTCACTTTGCATAACAGTTTCAACAGAGGCAGAAATAGGAAAAAACTGAAGGCAATAAAACATTTCCAGTCCAGTCAGTGAGAAAGACAACAAGAGACCTAAACACAAATCCAGCTGCATGGACACATCAAGACATCCAGTGGACTTTGGAACCAAGGATTTGCACCCACGACACAAGCAGGCCAGGCCACATCCGCTTGACATTCCCAGTTGTATCAACAGGGATGGGAGGCTGACAGAAGCAAATACATCCCACTCTCTCTCCTTAACCCATTGATGACTATGGCAATCTAGGATGCATGTCCTTAATGCCTGAGGGTTTTCTGAAAAAATAGTACGAATTGTCAAGTCTACCAAAACCTTAATATCTAAGCCTGTGTAGCACATAGAAACATGAAATAAAATACATTTAAAAGTTAAGGTTCACAGGTTTTATTTAAACATGCTCCCTTAGCGCTTACAAACCAACAAATATTTCTAAAAATCGTCAAAATTAGATGAATTAGAAAATTATTAAATATTGTTAATAAATAGATGCAATGTGTTGTGTGATTTTCGTCAGTAGTCTATAGTAGACCTTGATTCTGCGCACCAAACGCCACTAACTGTTCCGTCGTCGACATAGCCGGCGTATTTTTATTATTATTTTGTTTTATTTTTTATTTTTTTGATTGACGTGATTTTCGGCAAACCACACAACTTTTGGGTGGTCACGTGGTCTTAAAAAAATCAACAGAACCCACCTCTTGTGTATTTGAACCAATGACAGTGCATTCTATGCTGGGAATGCCATGAAAATTAGATAAAGTAATAATGCTGCGCGACGCAGCATCAGGCAGGAGAGCCAATGTGGCATCGCGCAGCAGCCGTCATCAATGGGTTAACTAGCTCAACATTAAAATCATGCCTTCACTCACTTTACCTATATTTGTGGATGGGGCAATCCGATACAATATCGGTACGGGGTCCGATATGGCTGCACTAAACGTATCGGATATCGGAAAGACAAGTCTGATATAAAAAAAAATGTTAAGTAATAATTTAACTATGAAAGAAATTGACATTTTAAGACTATAGCTATGTGATATAGCACACAATAATATTATAATTAGCCATTCAAAAGTTGAGTTCTGATGTTCTGCATTCAAACAGCTCATAGCTATTAAGATTAACCTATTTGCATTTGTGTATATTTGTTGCTCTTTTAAATTAGAATCATTGACTGTGTTGCTTAAGCCTCCCTTACCTTACACATACAGTAACATCACCACCAACAAAGACATGTATAATAATTAATGATATGGGACAGCATCAGTATCGGCCGATATCCAAAACCCAGTTATCGGATCGGAAGGTAAAGATAGTGGATCGGTGCATCCCTGCCTATGTTAACAGACTTCCTGCCTCAACCCTTAGTCTCTCCCACTCTGTGCCTTGCCTCAATCCGCCCCTCCAGACAATTATTTCCATCTTTATCTCTCCAGTCACAGTGTCCATGCCTCACACTCCACTGCCGTCTGTGAAGCATGCTTCCTGCTCTCTGTGCTTTGCTCACAACAACACTCATGAAGTCCTGCGTCTCCTCCACAGCTTAGCTTAGTGCATGAATCTTGTCCACACCCCCTTTTTGCTATTCTCCCCTTTATTCCAGTCCAATCATTTCTACCCAGTCTTCCTCTTCCTCTCTCTGCACCTAAACACCCACTATCAACTCCCATAAATGCCATATCCAACCTAATACTTCTTTCAAAAAAGGTGACTTTCCTATTCCTCCCATGTTTCAAGCTCAAGTTTGCACTCTCCTCTCTCCTCCTTACATTGACCTTACTTAAGGCTATTTACTAGTGACCTTTGGCAGTCTCTCTTCTAATAACATCTTTTTTGTTTTCTTCCCAAACCATATCAGAGCCCATCCCTTGGTTTAAAAGCTAATTTAAAGTCACTGTCCTGTCCTCTATTCTACCCCCCCAGGATCATCTCTAGCTGTCCAGAGTGACTGCTTTTGTTGTTTATATGGAGTGACGGAGTAGAAGAGAGCCCCTGCTTGGTCAATCCACGTGAAAGAGTTTCCCTTCAAACCAGAGGGGGGGGGGGTTGCCTGGGCGACAGGACAAAGAAAAGTAAGAAAAAAAACAAGTACATGATTCCACTTCTGCTCCAGATAGAAGGATGGAGAGGATAGGAGTGGAGTGGAGGGGTCTGAAGGTAGAGTGGAAGGAGTGTCTGCCCCTCTTGCTGCTTTGGGCAGTCCATTAAAACGATACCTCCATTAGACAAATGGGTGTGTGTGTGTGTGTGATGTGGAGGGGGTGGGGGGGGGGCAGAGAAAGTGGACCGCAGGGGTACAGAAAGGGTTGACTGAGCGAGAGATAAAAGTGGCTAAGAGAGGACAGGCTGTGACAGAGGCGGGTCAGAAACAGGATAGGATATCAATCTGCTACAGAGGATGTTTTCATCCACTTGGACCAATTTGGCAGCAGTTTTAAGCATTTGGTAGGCCCCGTTGCTTAAGTACTTCTACATTTACCGTGCCTCTCTTCTTTTGCACATCAAAAAACACATATTTATTTCCTTACAAGTCATGGGAACAGTTCAAAAGGTGGTAGTTAAAAAGAGAAGAAAAACAAAAGGGTGAGCACTACAAATTGTTTCAAACAATAATGAAAGAACAAGGCACAAAGGGGGGAAAGGAGGCCAAAAGATTTGGAATAGACTACAAGGAGAAGAGAGAAGAGAGAGGGATTGAAGAGCACAGGATATCATTAGCTTTCATGCCCAACGCAGGTGACTAGCAAGGGAAGAATGGAGTGAGTATCCCTCCTTCTCTCTCAACAAGCAGGAGCCATTCTGGGAATGGAAAGAGGCTCTAATAAAAAGGTGTGTAGCATTGGGAAAGGTCCAGCTAGCCAGCTGCTTTGCTTGTGTAAGAGAATATTCAAGAATAAATTGGCACCAACTGGCTTTCTCTGTCTAATTTAACAATGTGAATGGCACTCAAAAAACAAAAGAAATGGTTGTTTTGTATTTCAAAGTTAGACAAATGCTTCTGTTTGTTTGTTTGTTATTGAAATAAGGCAACTGATTTAGTTGACACATTTCACAGCTATAAAGGACAACCTTGGGCTGTTTTTGCACATTTGCTTCAGTCAGACTATATTATATTTCTGCTACTTACGAATACAAATGTGTACACACGTACATACACCTGTTCATTTTCCAAATAACTCTTCTTTTGTGTGCTGTATGTTTCAGGTCTAATTGAAAATAATCCAGAGAATGAGTGAGTGTCCATAGAATTTCTAGCCTGTGCCTCCCTGGCTAGATCGAAATCCATTTGGAGGGAAATACAATACAGCCATTCTATCCATTGATTGGTGCTATCCTGCATGTTATAGCTAGGCAGCAGGATCAGAGGTCACAGTGGACCAATAAACTTCTGTGGTGATGTGTTGTGAGTTGGAACACCAATCTGTATTTTTACTCATGGTATCCATTCCTTTGTAACAGTTCTGCCTGTGTTCCAACACAGACATATGCACACTGAGCTCATTTAACCAAGCCAGTCTGTACAAGGCTAAACAACGTACTGTTTAATAACACACACTTTTCAAGGCGACATATAGGAAGGAAGGATGCTTAGGATGGGCCTTTGTTTGTTTATGTGTATTGAGCTGTTATTTTCTTACTCTCACTCTCCCAGACAGGTAATTCCAGTCTCCATACACAGTTGCTCTGTGTATGGAGACTGCCTGTTGCTGTCTGTTAAGACACAGACCTATGGTACAGTACAGGAATGTGGACTGGTAGAATAAAGTGTTGAGCTTGTATATTCAAATGAGTTGTATTTTTGCTGTGTAGTTGAGTTAGGAAGCAAAAAAAAAAAACAGATTTACCAAAAAAAAAAAAATGATTCTGTCTTTCCTAGGATACATTGCACTGTTGAGTTGCTCAAAGACAGAAATGACTAAACAGTTAGTCGTATGAGGGCATGTTATGTAATTCCATATTGAATACCTTACAGCAAATTATATGCTGTAAGGTTTTGGATAAGAAACTATAAGAAATGCATCAGAAGCTTGTCCTTTAATTTTAGCTTGTTCATTTGATTGACCATTAATGCTAAGTTAAACAAAATAAATAAATCTCATGATTGCACATAATTGTTAACTTTCCAATTGGTTTCATTAAGATATTGCCGAGTAGAAATTATCCCCAAAAAGCTCCCTAGGAGAAAACTAGCGACCAAGCATTTTCCTAACCCGAGAAGCCTGTTAGGTTCGCTGAAAGAAAAGCTTTCCCATGGCCTCGCTGAATGTGAAACTCTAGCTGTGCTGTTTCTATGTTGTGTGCTTCACTGCACTCACTGTGTTAGAGTGCCTTCGCATGTATTTTACGCCCAGCACCAGTCCACAAACTAGCTCAGTTTGGCTTTGCAGTGAAGAAGAACAAATATCAAAGCATTGCTTATCCAGAGAGTAACTTCTAGAGATCCTCAACCACACTCGCTCTCTCCTCCTGAAACAGAATATGCCCAACCAGCTCTTAGGAGACTGTATGACTGTTAAACAGGCTATGTCTCTCTTTAATATAACATTGCACGTACTACTATGTCATTTAGTTGAATGTCTTGTCCAAGGTACTACAGAAGATGTACAGTACTATGATTTAAGTATGTGAATGCATTGTTAGTGCCATACTGAGCTATGCAAGACCCTGCCTCAAATGAACATAAGAAATACATGTCAGAATGTTCTCTTTTTTCTTCTTCACATTAGCAGCCCACCAAGTCAAACCCCAGGGTTATCTAGCCATTAGTTACTCCCTTGGTTTTATATTTGGGAGTCAAAGCAAAGAATAAAGCATGCCTAGTTTACTGTAGACCAAGATTAGCTTGTATGGCTTGTTACCTAGCTACGTCAATATTTGTGTTGTTGACTAGGAGTAGACATGCCACAGTGCCTTAAGAAACACAGTCTGGGTAACTAACTATGCACAGCGGTTCAATAAACCTTGGGGATGCCAGGGTCCGCACCACAGGCTGCTGCTGTTCATACCTACTACTGTATGTGCTAACTGTGCACCACATCCACACTGCAGCTCTGTGGCAGGCACATAAAAAAGCACCCCGTCTTATTAGAGAAAATACAACAAATGTGTTCACACATGCAGACACTTCTGTCATGCCAACACCAGGACAACCCCCCCCCCCCCCCCCCCACCCCCATTCTCTCAATTTGGTTGCCCATGGTATTAAACACCTCAACTTCAATCACTTCAACTTGGTGCTTATGTAAAGTCGTATAAAAAGCTGGAATTCCTTTGCCTGTCTTGCTCTAGACTAGGGTACAGTAAACACTACAACCACATGCAGTCAGTGACAATGATAACTGAGGACAATTCATTTACCTGCTGCCTGGATGTGGTGCGCTCCGGGAACCGAAGAAAGCCTCTGAATGCCGGGAGAGGCGTTACTTCCTGGAGGGGCTCGCAGCTGGCTCTCGGAGTGGATGCCTTGAGCTCCATGTGGTGCGCAAGCGGCACCGTGTTGTTGTTGCTGCTGCTGTGGATGGAGTTGTTGCTGCTGGTAGTGATGCGGATGGTGAGATCCCATGACTCCACTGCCGGTTATTCCGATCCCATTCCCCCCACCACCGTACTGGTAATATCCAGAGCGAGAGCGCGATCGAGTCCTTGGGGGCTCCATGGCTATTTGGTGGTGCGGGTGATGAAGTGGGTGGAAGAGAAACGAGGACGACGCGGCACCCGGGGACTGCGGCGGTGATCCGGGCTGTACTAGAAACCCCCTAGCACCACCGCCGCTCTGGCTGTAACTATAGCCCCCTAGCCCTACTAGTCTGCCCCCCTCCGCGCCCCCTCCGTACTCTGTCCGCTCCGCCGACTCCGCAGCGGCCCCCGCCTCGTCGAATAAATCAGCCCCTTTGGGGACAGGCTCCGGGGTGGAGGGCAGCCGCCGAGGGCAAACTCTGGGCTCCTGAGTCGTTGGCTGTCCAGTGGCTGCGATTGGCATTTCCTTTCGGGGGATTTCCTCTGTTTCTTTCTCTTTTTTTCTGCGTTTTTTTCCTTCTCGTTTCCTCTCACAGAAGCAGCTGCGTATAATCACTGTTTAAAAATACAAAGTTGGAGAGTGGTTAACAGTTAAACTGAGCGGTGGGGTGCTCTCCGTTAAGGATGTACACAAACACGTCATGTGAATCAACTGCCACTGTTTATTATGACAGGCGTGTGTTTTGAAAATCTGAGGCGACTTTACTTTCCCCGAAGTTAGTCCAAGTAACGTTGCTCAACACAGCGTGATTCCCCCAAACTGGTCCAACGACTCAACAACGCCGTCTATTCGAGATAGCATCGGTGCCTGTTTTTTTTTTAAGTACACTAAACTGTGGCCACTGGTCCAGTGCGTATGTTTCAGATGTTAAAACTGCTTTCAATGGATCGTATCTTTAACCAGCGATGTTTAGTTCTTCACAGCAGGAGCTGTGAACACGGCCATGGTTTGCTAGCTCAAAGGAGGCTAAAGCTGAGGGGGGGTGCTAACATTCGTACTGGTAACATACTGTGGTGATAGCGAAATTATGCTTCTTCTATTCCTACAACAGCTTAGATAACAATTATGACTGCCGTATTATACACGTACCTTTCCCTGAACTGAGTTTGAGGCGACTTTGTCCACTTTAAGAACCATTTAAACTTGTTTAGCCAGTCTGCGTGATGTCGTTCGCTAGCTTGCCGAGCCGTACCAACCCCTCCTCCACCACCGACCAACACAGAGAAAAATCCCGCAGCTAGCCACCCACGCCTCGAATCCCTTTAAACTCCTTGGTTAATGGTAACGAAACAAAAATGCTTTCTAAAAAGAACTTATTCCAGGTAATCTCGTTGAGCACGAGTGAGCCAGTAATGTTTTCACACCATGGAAAGGGGCAAACAGCAGAGCGCACAGAGAAAGGTTGAAAAAAAGTAGTCAACCTACAATTACAAAGAAAGAACCACGGCTGAAATTAACACGAGCTTAAAGAATGACCCCGCCTCTGTAACCCGGTCTAATTTCCCTTCTCTGAGTAGTTTTTAACAACAATTTACCTTCAATGTGCTGTCCTCGACTGTACTCCTGACTCGGATCTGTCGATAATATGGTGAGCCTTGCGTTTGAGTGTGTGTGAATATGTGTGCGCCCAGTGTTCGCTTGGTGTCAGCGTGAAATGTGACAGACCGTCAACGCTCAAGTCGGTTTTCACAAGGCCTGACCAATCGATACCGGAAAACAGAGAGCATCTGTAGTTCGCTCTTTAGCACGCCGCTTTCCCACTAGTTCAAGGAGAACAAAGGGACACCAAACAGCATTCAAAAAGTGTTCAATATGATTTGTTTTTACTCACTTCGCTTTGGAACCACGAGTTTACCGGTAATAAGACAGCGACCAAGGATCGGTACTTGATTACGTATCCTGTTGAATCAGAAGCTGTGGATAGCAGAGAGGCAAGCTGAAGGGGGATTTAAATTATTTATTTACAAATACCAAGCCTACCCATTGCAGCTGTTTCCTCCGACTGGAGCCGTAAGTTCGCGTTACAAACAAGTATTCGCTGTGTTTGCAAAAGTCGCATGCCATTTATACAGTGGCTAAAAAACAAGACGGGGAGACGGGACGAATATTTTTTAATAGTTATATTTAGGCCTAACCCACGTCTAAAATAAATGACTGAACCTTTTGACCATCGAGGCTAAAGGAGATTAGTCCTCTTGTGTGAAGTTTTTTAGGGATAGAACCGGTTTGTGCATTTGCTATTATGATGCCTCATCACACACACACACACACACACACACACACACACACACACACACACACACACACACACACACACACAGCTCATAATTTTCATACAATAGTGAAATGAGTTGGCACTTCCTCGTATTTTGCCAGTATTCAGTGACGCTAGTAAGGGAATACCATTTTTGTGGTGACATTCAAGGGCGGTCATGTCAAAGGTCAAGATGTATGGCCTGTATGAAACCTTTCTGACATAAATAGTTGTAAATAATGTGTGATGTTATTATTCTATGCATATGAATGTGTGTTAGGCTGCGTGAGGGGCTTATGAATGATATGTCTGTCTTTTCACTCACACACACCTGCACGTCACACACACACACACACACACACACACACACACACACACACACACGTCTAAACCCATCCCAGATCCTCTTACCTCCCGTAAACTATTCCCTTGGTCTCTCCTTCTTTCATTTTCATTTCACACACACTCAACCCCAACCCATCAACACCACTCCTAATCCACACATACGCCCAACACAGACACATTCTCTCCTCATTACGCTCCCTTTGCCTACTTTGATGATATGCAAATATTCCCCCTCCCTCTCTCTCTCTCCCGCAAGCAGCAAGTAGGCTATCCACTCACACACATATCACATACAGGGCTAATGCGCTGTGGCAGCGTCCACAGACAGGCGGGGAGGATCAATTTTTCACCCAGTGTGCTACCGATATTCATAAGATAAGGCCACAGTGGAGAGAGAGAGAGAGAGAGAGAGAGAGAGAGAGAGAGAGAGGTGGGGGAAGGAAGGGGAGCGGCAGAGATAGGGATAAGGAAAAATGGCGAGTGGGTGTAATGAAGGAGAGTGGGGGTTTTGAGTGAAAAAGGGTGACCAGGAAAGAGGGTGAGTGGGAAGCAAGAGCGATATGAAATGGGAAGAAGAAGAAGAAGAAGAAGAAGAAGAAGAAGAAGAAGAAGAAGAAGAAGAAGAAGACATAAGAGGCAGCAGTTATAGTGGGGAGGGTGAGAAAGTACAGAGGGTGTGGAAGTCTCGTGGGTGTGTGGGAGGGTGGAGGCAGGATGAGTAAGTGGGTTAGGGGGAGGTAGGGGAACGGGGGGATGGGGGTGTATAGACAGGGCTCTGGGGGGGATGGGGTAGGGAATGGATGGGGTGGTAAGGGAAAAGGAGAGATGGTGTGTGTGTGCTTGGAGGGGGAGGGGTTATTTTGCTGACGTGCTCCCTTATTGGCTTGTTCAAACGCTGGGGGGTGGGGCAGCCACAAACCATACTCTCACCAGCTGTAGGGAAGAGCAGAGAAACAAAGAGAGGAGAGGAGGCAAGGGGAGGAGGGTGTGTGTGGAGGGGGGGGGGGTAGATATGTGTTTTAATGTTGATATTCTGGTCTAATTAGATTCCTGTCTAAGTGGGGGAATGAATGAATGGTGCTGATCAGATAGAAATGGGCGTAGTAGTATGGCTAGAAGAGTGAGGGAGCTGGCTTTTGTTTGAGTCAGAGGATTCTGTTTTCAGCGCACCAAAAAAGGGGCCTTTCTTGATCTATAATTCAATTTCTCTTGAGAGACAGAAAGGAGCAAATTGCCAACACTGTCTCTCATGGATACGTTCAAACTCGCATTTGTTCGCATGGTGTAGAAAGAGACAGGCCTTCTCAAGGAGCACAGCAGCTGAATTTGAGATGATGCGGCGTCATTGCTTCAATACTTCCAGCGTTACCTAATGGTTATGCAATATGTTTTTGATGGCTACATGTGATCGCAAAGACATTTTAGTTACTGGTTGAAATTCTTCAGTATAAAGAAGACAAAGTTCCCCATATCGAAAAAGAAACACAATGGCCGTATACAGGGCAATGTCTACGTGTCCATAGGATTAAGAAGGAGATCAAATAAAAAGCTTGAACAGCACTTATAAAAGGAATACCATTCCAGCACACACAAGACGGCAGATTGAGAGCCATGTGTTTGTGGAGCCCAGCTGAACCCCGCCTGCGAAACCAGTCCGCTGGTTGTGACAGACTGACAGGCCAGGGAAATAGAGAGGGTGCTGTGTGTGTGTGTGTGTGTGTGTGTGTGTGTGTGTGTGTGTGTGTGTGTGTGTGTGTGTGTGTGTGTGTGTGTGTGTGTGTGTGTGTGTGTGTGTGTGCGCTACAAAAGAAACTGAGACAAAGAGGCAGATTGCCCAATGCACACACACACTCACATAAAACAGAAAGGAAGGAGACAAATAGGAAATACATAGCTACATAGAGATACATACAAAGAAAAGAGAGAAGGACGCGTATGCTACTGTAGTCTCACATGGAGAATGAGAGGGAGAGAAGAGGAAGCCAAGCTTTCTGTGGCTTAGCCAGACTGGAGCGGTGGGACTTGGCTGGCTGTGGACCCTTGGCTCCACTATTAAAGCGATGGAGAAAAGAAAGAAAAAAATCACAGTCAAAAAAATGAAAAGGGCAAAGAGCAATGCCAAGAATGCACAGGCAAGAAGCAACACATTAGGTTCTTTCCTTCTGCCTGCCTCTCTCTGTTTCCCCGAGCAGACCTAAACAATAGGTGGGTCCAGTGGCGAGAACCCATGTGCTATGTGCTATCAGTCAGGACCCTGCTGAGGGACTGACGGGTCCACTCTGGAACGTTGCAACCGTGTATAATGAGTGTGTCAGTCCCTTGCTATACAGTTGTTCTTTTTTGTTTTTTATCTCAAGAAGCAGTAAGGGTTGTTGAAATGATCATATCCACACTTCCTCATAGGCTGTGTATTTTGTTTCGGCTTGTTCCAACCCTTATAATGTCTGCACATGAGTAAAATATTTAAACCCAGTAAGGACATGCTTTTTTATGGCTACACCATTCAATCAAATATAATTATTTTTCGGCCTTTGCTTCATTCAATACACATCTCTTTACATAATTCAGTCATGTTTGGGGTCCACAGTCTCCATTTAATATAAAGTTCTATGGGTTGGATCAGTGTTTGGCTGCGGGGGCCTGAGGTAACAACTGGCCAAGCAGCAGTTACTTTTTTTTGTTTTATCCTAAACTTTTTTGATCATTTATCACACTTTGGAAATGCCTTGGGTCAGTGCAATGTTAGGTTAAAACAAGAGTAGAGCCAAGCTAGCAGCCCTATGTGAGGCTGTGATGTTTTGAGCTAAATGCTAACACCAGCATGCTAACGCTCACAATAGCAACATGCTGACCTTTAGCAGGTCTAGTGTTGACTGTGTGCAACACCTTAAACGATATGTGAGCATAGTAATATGTGCTGAGGGTACAATGCTATTATTTTAGCAGGTATTTTTCTTAACCAAAGTAGTCTACTGCACACACCAGAAAACTGACCTGATGACAGTAGCCTACTTGTGTAAAACCAGGAAATCTCCAATGTCAGGGAATGTCTTTAGAGATAAATTGTGCCATTTGGTAGTGGTTGAAATATTTCAATGAATAAGTTAAAAATGTGACCCGCTCGCGGCATTAGATGAAAATGGTAAATGGACTCCACTCAAATAGCGTTTTTCACTGATTTTCTCAGACTCTTTGTGGACTACATCGTTTTTGCTTTCATTCACTAACACACCAACACACACACACACACACACACACACACACACACACTAATGGCAGCAGCTACCACGCATGGTGCAATCTAACCATCATCCACCAAACCAACCACCAAATCTCCATTTAAATGGACAACCGCACCCCTGCTTTGCCACATGCCACAAAGTAACAGATTGAACAGCAATCCATCCAATAAATGTCAAGACATTTCACTGAAAACTTTTGGTGGCAATAGTGGAAAGGTCAGGGGACAGGAAAATTATTTTGATTCATCTTCTGGGGACCATTCATCTCTGCGTAAAATTGCATGGCCATCCAATAGAATAGTTGTTGAAGAGGTATTTCAGTTTGGTCCAAATTGGTGGACAGTTTGGAATGTATGAAAAATCTCAGTCCAGATTTCACTGTGTTTACAGTACTCTTGTTTTTTAAGCAGCTTCTGACGTAAATGCCACCGCAACAACAAATGGATGCTAGAATTTTGGCTTAGTATGGCATAGCGTGTTTTGGTGTCTGTTGCCTGTGTGTGTGTGTGTGTGTGTGTGTGTGTGTGCGCTTATGGTGTTTGAAGGATTGAGATACCATATCAGCCCTATAGAGGATTAAAAGCCAGAGTGTCACCAACACTTGTGTAATAAACAACGTCATCCCTTTCCATTGGTTATTGCATGGACCATACAAAACAACAGTGTACATCCCATGATGCAATCTGACTGACCCAGCTACTCAAAGTTACTAATAATGTCGTAATAGTCGCCACGCCATAATCATATCACCACATAGAGGCATGAGGGGTCTTATAGGCTTTGCCAGATTAATAATGAAAAACAAGGACTTATTTGCCTGACTTTTCTATTCGCTGATACCCTAAGTAGAGGATTATAGCCTTTAGATCGTCTGACTCTGGAAAGGTCATCACGCAGGGGGTTATTTGTAGAAAACACACCCCAGAAATGGCTCGCCACACTATGGTGCACTCAGCAGCACACCAAATTATCCAACAGGCTGCGCCAAATGAGCCCCCGAAATGAGTTTAAAGGGTAAATTTCTATGGGATAGGTTAGAAAAGCTTGTGCTGTGTCCCTTATTTTGACCGTCCAATCATTACAAGAGAAGCAAGTTATTCTGAGAACTGATATTTTTATTAGGGCTGTCAAATTAACGCGTTAATTTCGATTAATTAATCACAGAAAAATTAACGCGATTAAAAAAATTAACGCAGATTAATCGCACTTCTATAATGCCCTTTGACCCGGTGCAAAAGCGGTGCGTAGCTGCACCGAGCTGCACCTGAAGCAGACACAGCCCGCGCGGGTGAAAGGGAGAAAAGTAAAGAGAGAAACAGGGCGCCGAGGGCTCTATAGACGGTTTAATAAGCATGAAGGTAGGAAGTCATCTTACTTTATTCTCCGCAGCCAGTGTCTTTGCATTATTGATTGAGTGGGTGCAACAATGTAGGCTAGGTTCAAAACAGTATCTCTCAATCGTTCTCCCCGTGTCTCAATTTTGTTTGCTAGCTGTCTCGTCGTCCGCGTAAACGTGTGTGTGTGTGTGTGTGTGTGTGTGTGTGTGTGTGTGTGTGTGTGTGTGTGTGTGTGTGTGTGTGTGTGTGTGTGTGTGTGTGTGTGTCTCTCAATATTTTTGCCTATGAGTACGACGATGGTGAATGAATCGGCATAAGCATCTGTGGCAGTGCAGCGCTGTCTGTTGTGGAAACAGAAGTTACGAGAGATGGAGAGAGAGAGAGAGTGAGAGAGCGAGAGAGAGAGAGACTAGCAGGCTATACAGCTGTTTATAAACAGGTATAAAAGTGTCATAAAAGTATGCGATTAATTTAGATTAATTAATCACAGAGCCTGTACTTAATTAGATTATTTTTTTTAATCGCTTGACAGCCCTAATTTTCATACATCCACAAATGAAAATACCAGAGGGAAGCAAAAGAGAAGTATAAAATAAAATAAAAGATATCATAAAGTACAACAGCATGTCTTCCACGCGTATCTTCATATGTCAAATGTTTGCTGCTTGATTTTGTTTGCCATATGTCCTGTACTGTGGAAGGCTGGTTGTGTGTATGCAGCTTAGATGCAACCCCAAAGCCATGTCATATTCTGGGCTTGGAGGAGAGAGGAGGATGCCAAGAGCTGAAACGTGAGGACCAGTGGGTGTGTGAGAGTGTGTGTGTGTGGGGGGAAAGGAAGCCTTCCAAAAGGCTCTGCGTGGCTGCCTATGTGTGTGTGTGTGTGAGTGAGTCTTTCATGTGTACGCACATGTGATCAAGAGTTAATTTATGTGTGGGAAGGAGGAACAATTCTAGACGTTTATTTTCTTCCTCAGCCTCTTCCTGGTCCCCCCCCCCACACACACAATTCTCAAAGCCGGCGTCGGAGGTTTTGGCCTCTGCAACATCAACCCACCAGAGAAGACGGAGGACTGGAGCCAGTGTTTCTCTACCTCTCTCTCTCTCCTCTGAGTCCTGCCTGTGTCCACCACTCTCTGAATGTTATACCATAAATCCTGTTCTCCCACTCTCTCTCTCTCTCTCTCTCTTACACACACACACACACACACACACACACACAACATATTCCCACATCACTCTGTCTTGTCCAGTGTGTGTTGTTGGTGTATCTCAAATGAATTGGCAAAAGTGAACTGTGCATATGTGCGTACCAGTGTGGGAATGTGTGTGTTTGTTAAGAGTTTTGTCAGTTTTTCTTCACACCTCACCAAAAGATCCTCTGGGAACTGTGGTTCTAACGCCCCCTCTCTTCTCTCCTCTTGTTTCCTGTCTTTCTCCATTTCACAATGAGATCGCCCGAGTTTGTCCCTCTTTCTTTTTCATTTACATTTTGCTCTATTTCAACCTGTGGAAATCCTTCAAATCCTCCAATCTCAAATGTATATTGACTATCTGTTCTCTTTAGAAAATCATGACATTGTTTGTGTTGAAAAAAAAAACATTGTAAGATGTGCATGCATACTGTGGGCCTCAGATTCAGCATGTAACTCTGCTAGTGCTGTCCACACACAATGAATGCTGATGGAGAGACATGATAGGTTATCCTGTAGGGAGGGCTGGTCAGATGAAATGGCTACTTAGTATTCTGTCCCTCTGCAAAGCATGACATACAAGAGAGGGATGCTGGCAAATATGCAAATGAAGACATACTTCATATATTACAAAGCCTTCTGAAGTTCATAAGCAACAGAAATAATACAAAGATGTATTTGTGATATTTTAAGATAAAGGTGGAAGTGTGTATATATGTATTTTCTAAGTGGTGGAGAGTAACTAAGTACATTTACTCAAATGCTATACTTGAATATAGTTGTGTTTTATGTGAATGAAGCACAAGTATACTTCTAATCCACCAACCTTCACAGGGAAATTTATTTATTTTTTCCCCCTCCTCTATTCATCTGACAGCTGTAGTTACAAATTAGATTAAAGGTCGAAATTTCACACTTGGGTCCGCATAAAAAATGGTGCATTGTTAAATGAAACTAAAAACACGTAAATAAAATACCACCTATCCTACAATCAAAGTAACACTAGACAAAATGCTTGACTTTTCCTACTGCACTAATGCCAACATATCATCTATCCATAGTTATCAGTAAAATGAATATCTATTTATTTATTACAAGATTTCCTATACATTTTCAGTTCCTTACTACATCTGGAACATACATACAATGATTAGTTTTATTGTATTATTTAAGCTATGAAACTGGATTGTGTTTCACTTGTTTTAAACTGATTTTGGATTATTTCTCTTAATTTGTGCTGATATGTACTGATTTACCTAATCACATTTTTAAGCCATACATTTGATAAACAGTGGGTTCTTGATAAATAGTTTTGGTCGCTCTTACCAGAGTTATTGGGTTCTTCTTCCCTGTCAAAACAATGGCGCCAATGCCTATATTACCCACAATGCTACTCAGTCAACGACAGTTTGGAATATTCAGGCGTTTTGGATAGTAGCGATTAATGTAGCTCAAGCTAATCTAGCCTCATGTTCAAATTTATACTGCAAATACATTTAATTAGTCACCACATCATTTACATTTACAAAATGATGACCTTGGTAAGAGTTTTACTTCATAGCCATTTTAGTTGCTACTTTTACATGAATAGAATATATGAATACTCCCCCCCATGTGTTTTCCTGCTGTTGTTCTCCTCTTCATAAGTCAGAAACAAGTCCCATCAGTAGTGATAGGGATCGGGCCGTGCACACAGACGTTTGCCTGTCTCCTCCACACAGTGACTTCAGCCGCCCCGCTCGGCTCTGAGAAGTTCATCAGAGTTCATCTGCTTTGTCCCCGCTGAGCTGAGGCCGGCTACTGTCTCCATCCATGTCTCGCTCATCTCTCCTCACCCCCCTCTGTCTGTCTGTCCCTATACACCCAGGTCTACAGTACTTCCATCAGCTATCCCGAGGGGATAACTGCCACCACACACACACACACACACACACACACACACACACACACACACACACACACACACACACACAACCACACACCCACACACCTCCCCCCAGACTGTCTCTCAACCCAACCAAACCGGGCCTCACCCTTCCTCTCCCTCTGCTCTTTGGCTGCAGCCTCTTTTATGTGATGTCACTGAGGAGAAGTACAGCCTTTTTGGTGTGTGTGTGTGTGTGTGTGTGTGTGTGTGTGTGTGTGTGTGTGTGTGTGTGTGTGTGTGTGTGTGTGTGTGTGTGTGTGTGTGTGTGTGTGTGTGTGTGTGTGTTTGTGTGTATGTGTCTGAGTATAAATGGGTGTATGGTGTCTTAGTGAGTCAGGGAGCGGGAACGCATGCATGTGTGTGAGTATGGGACAGGGAGAGAGAGAGAGAGGATCGACAGACATAAAGGGAGAGAGAAAGAGAGAAAGAAAGGCCCAAGTGTCAGGTTTCCCGTTTCAATTGAAAGGATCAACTCCTTGTTTTTAATCTAGAAAAGAGGGTGAAAACGTCAGGAAAGAGGAGAAGATAGCCGGGAATTCGAGTCGCTGACAGCTGTATTTGTCCCTTCTCTCCTCGCCCCCTCTTCTCTTTGCTTCTCTCTTTACAGGGTCATGGAAGGGTTGCCAAAGCATGTGAATCTAAGTGACCACTATAAAAAAGGATGCCTATTTACCCAACATTATATGTGTTGCCATATATGGAAGATGCCACTAGAGATGCTGTGTGTCTTTTGTTCCACTGATGATAGCATTGACTCTCAAATCACTTTTCTTCTCTCTGTTCCTGTGACGTCTGGCTTACCACATCCTGGTTTTGAGTTTGCTAGACGCCGACAACAAGGCTGCAGTTTAACGGCTTTCCTGTCAATTTTTGTGAGCTCACAAACGTATGCCCTGGTAGGATATACTTTCTCCTCCTCGCCAGCCAAAGTGCACACACCCGCACACTGTACGATTAATAACTTAACACCATCATGGTAGGCTACTGTCCAATCTGTGGGAAGCCCGTTTACTTTGGTGAGTCTGACCTCCTTAATTGGTTTAGCACCTTATGTCTGTCTTTCTGTCTGTCTGGCATATTGTCTCTCTTTCCTGTTCTCTATTTATTTGATATTTATGTCAATGTCTTTATTTGGCTAGTTTGGCCCGATTAGGGAAACGCATTAATAAAAAAGTATTAAAACAAATAAAAATAAAGGTTTTGCATTCACCGCAGAACTTTTAACAAACCCCTATGTCTATATAGGAGAAAAGGAAAGTAATGGACCAGATGAAAATGCATTGATCATTTTAATAATAGGCCTTTACAGTCGACATTATAACCTGCAAAACACAAGTGCAATTAATAATGTTGAGGATGGCTGTATGCGATTGCAACTGTTCTACATCGCTGTTCTAATGTTTCATTGGTTTCGGCTCTTTTTATCAGCTTCTTGTGTATTTGACTTACTTGCATTGTACATTGGGTCTCAATGAGATTTTACCTGTATAAATAAAGGTTAATAAAATTAATAAAAATTGTGTTTCTGTTGCTGTTTTTGCTTTGCATTGTTTTGTGTGACTCGACATCATTGGAAATGAGGGTCACCCATCACTGATCTGTCGAGTATAAATAAAGGTTGAATGAATTTAAATATACCGGTAGAGAGGCCCTGATCTTGTGCATATACTGGCACACATGCACAACTAAACGGAATTGTCTTTACATCATGAGTCCCACCTGTGCTTCTGCTGCATCTATTTGCTGATATATCCGTCTTTATTCTCTTTTTTTGGGCGGGCAAAAAGAAGATCTTTTATACCCTCTTTCTTGTTCTCGAACAGACAAAAGTGCAGTCAAACGTATCCATGAGAACAACAGGATGTGGGTCTAGCCAAACAAGCTTGCACGCTGCTCTCTGGGTTTCCTCCGTACCTTCTGTCTCTTCTAGTTGAAGGCTCGCCCACACCCAGACGTCAATATGAGATGCACAATGTCACTTAAACCAATGATTTAAAGTATATTTAGTATTTTTTTAACTGGTAGTTTTTCTTTCCTATTCATGTGCCTGCTAAGTTCAAGTGCTCTGATGTGACCCGGCTTATGTCTTTCCTTCCAACGCCATTGTCTATATTCTAAACCAGGCACTTGAATCACACTTTTCCTGTTAATTGAATGACTCACACTATGATTTAGTTGAAGGGATTGTCCCACATTTGAGAGAATCAAATTTCTATTGCAAAACTCCTCTGTCTTTTTGGTTAAATATCTGTGAAGATATGTCTTATATTTTTGCTTTTGAACAGGTGAGAAGAAAAGGTCCTTAGGTAGGGACTACCACCCTCTATGTCTGAAGTGTCAAAAGTGCAACAGACAGCTCACAGCTGGACAGCATGCAGAGGTATGTGAGGACATTGAATGGAAGCACATGAGAAGAATAGTGAAAGAAATAAAAAGGTGATGAATGAGGTAGGATGGTGCAGTTAATTTGTCCTGCTCATTGTGTTTCAGTACGATGAGAAGCCATACTGTTCTCACTGCTACCTGAAGATGTTTGGTCCAAGAGGTACTGCCTTTCTCACACAAACACACACATGCACGCACATTCGTACGCACGCACGCACACACACACACACACGTACGTGCGCGCACACATACACACACACACACACATTGGCAGCCGCATGCAATTTCTGAATGTCCTCTCTGTGTGAATCTCTTCCTGACAGGTAACAGGTGACTGGTGTCACCATGGCACAGTGCAGCTCCTTCACAGACTCCAGACCAGCCAGAATGGACAAAGGGCCACATGCAAACCACAAGTGGGGCCTCTTCATCAGCCAAAAGATGAGAAAAATGAATTAACGAATATGAATGATAGACAGATATCTAACAGGCCCATCCACCTCCACGAAATTTAATATTTATGTGTGATGACCACTTGATGCCTGCCATGTGTGTTTGATTGTTCCCTCTTATAATGTCAATTCATTTTGCATGTAGAAGATTGTAAGTTGTTATATTAATAAATGCATTTTTAAACATTCCAGCAGCGAACCCTGGTGGATGTCTCAGCCTCTGTGGTGTACTATGCAATCAGGGAAGCCTGCTTGCTCACATTTGGCATTGCGGGGTGGATGGATTTGCTCACAAACTAACAGATACTCTAATCAAAGTAAACACACACACACACACACACACAAACACACAAATGAGTTGAGCCATTGGGTTCTCCCTCACTGCCTCATCAGCCAGTCACCAGGGGGAAGGGGAAAGAAGGAAGGAGGAATGGATGAGGGTGGTTGCTGTTGGCAGAGTGAACCAGATCTTATGCAGAATCAGCTGCAATGGGTTCTACAGTGAGGGATCTCTCTCCTTCTGGCGCACACACACACACACACACAGAGAGTCAAGGCACACTTCTACAGGGGCTTGTCACCCAGCGGTGGGTGAAGTTCATAGGTCTGACACACACACACACGCACGCACGCACACACACATGCACTCACACACACACACACACACACACACAGAAAGAGAAGGGGTGCTGATGTGCTTCCCTGCAAAGTGTCACGTGTCACACATCTGACATGTCATGGTATTTGCCCTTGAAGGATAGAGGGAAACCGCTATAAAGAGCATAAAGGATAAAGGAGGAAAAGGCTGAAACCGTATAGAGAAAGCTGGTGGACAAAAAGAGAGAGGGAGAGAAGGAGAGAGAGAAAGGGCTGATGGGATTATTGAACATCCAGCAAAGAGCTATAGCAGAGAGATGCCTGTGTCTCTACAGCATGTCTTTGAACCTGTCCGCCTACTTTGCCTCCCCCCCACCACCACCACATCCCCCCTCTCTGCCCCTCCCCTCTCTCCTCTCTTCCCATGTCTCCTTCACCCTCTAACCCCCTACCTTGATAGATCACATGACTGCTGTGATACCAGCTGGCTGACTGCTCATTTGCATGTGTTTCAGCTATAGCAAGCCTTATTAGGGAGGTAGGTGGTGGTGGTGGTGTAGGGGCTGGGGTGAAGGCAGACCTGGGTGATTTAGGGGCACGATGACAATTGAAAGAAAAAAGGGCGAGAAAGCGTGACAGGAAGAGAGATATGGGAATGTCAAGAAAAAAAGCTGCATTGAGCCTTGCAAAGTTAATCAATCAATCAATCAGTCAATAAATCCACCATGGGTCATATCGGTAGAATGGACTTTTGAAAAAAGGTATCAATATCCTACTGATGGAGGCTGCATCAGAAAAAGAACCATTTGTGCTCCCAACTTTTAATTTAGGGGGAAGGCCTAGAATTGGGAAGGCCAGGAATGACTTTAATGTTGACATTTTCTTGGGAACAGACAACTTAAATCTGGTCTATAAGGAGCACCAGTATTGTGCCGTACATCACAGTAAATTAGCATGAATGAAGTATGTTTATCAGGAAAAGTCTTCAGTTCCAGTTTTATATACTATCTATGGTTCCAACACTTTGTAGGGCTAATAGTCTTTTTTATTTATCAGTGTCGACATCTAGTGGCCATAATCTTTACTGCCAAATTTCGAAGGAAGGGCCAGCTGTGAAACCTTTTGCGCCGGTTTCACAGACCAGGCTTAAACCTAGTCCAAGACTAAAATGTCTGTTTGAGCTAGATTAATTCAAAGCCACTTGCACAGACTGTTTTAGATAGTCCTAGACTAAAGCTATTCTGGATTAAACAAAGCCAGTTGCAAGAAGGACGACTAGAGCTACTCTAGGTCTAAATTTGAGCTTAAATTAATCCTCCAAAGAGGCAGGTTTAGCTTCAGTTTAGTGGTGTTTGTGAGAGAGCATGGACTATTTGGAATATCTAAATGAAGACCAACTCCCACTGCAGAGGCCAGCCAGAAGAGTACTTGTGGATAGGTCTTATCCAAAACATTTATTTGATGAACTTACATTTCGAGAATACTTTCAATTATGGAAAATGCACTGAAAATAACAACTTTGCTTGAGTTTATTGGATGGATGCATTTAAATTGAAGATGTATTCAGCATAATAAAATGAGTGTCTAAAACAATTCTGTTTTCAAATGTGGTTGTTGTGATTTAAAATACTGACACACATAAATAACAAAATGACAAAACACAACATGAACACCTTTTTATTTTATACTTATATCTTGACTGTGATTAGTAATCACAATTGTCTCAGTAATCTTGTTTGAATCATAGCTCTCTCTTCCAACTTCATGTCCAATTCCACCTGTAGAATTTTCATTTTCATGTCATACTTCCTTCAGATAATGCATTTTCTGTTCATGGAATTCTCGGGCTAACCTTCATGCTTGTCATCTTTTTTGTCCTTTGTTGAAAGGTTGTGGCAAGCTCTTCTTAAAAGCGAGATTTGGGTTTTTCTACAGTCTATCAGTGCAGATATCATTAAATATAATGTCAAAATTATAAATGAGAAAGATGTGAAATACCGATAATAATGAAGATGACCTGAAGTTGGTGTATTGTTCTCTTAGTAACATTTTCAATAATATTGAATTTGTTGCAAATTGCTGCCCAACTATTTATTTGCTCAGTCCCAGCAATATGGCTTTTAGATTCAATAACCGGATGGTTTCAAACTATTTTTTTAAGAGATTATTTTCAAATCATTAAAGTTTATTGACGGGATTTTTTTTTAGCCTCTGCCATTGTTTTTTTTCTCACAAGCAATGGTGTTTCTGCTCCACTCCGGGTTTTTATGATCACCGTTGGACCAGCAGCATGTGCTCATGGGCAGGTGTTCACAATCAGGCGTACTTACCTTACTGGACTTCATAGTCTCAGACTAACTAAGACAAACTTAAGCCATATCCATGAAAGTGATTTAAATGTCCCAGTTTAACTATTAAGGCCTACTCCTGGCTTAATCTAGGCCCTGTCTGTGAAACCGGCCCTTTTTATCTATGTGTGAAATGTATGAACAGTGGACAGTGAATGCATCACTCTACGTGTTTGAAATTTTATAATAGTTTGTAGTGTTAAGATGTAGGCCTTTTTAATGTCAAAATTGGAGTAAATTTATATTCATTAATACATTTTAATTGCCTTAATAGTCTAAACCTCGTCGCTGCTAATTTTAATTTGCGTCAATATTTAGGGAAACAGTCTGTGAGTTCTGGAACCCTCAATTATAAACAAAAAGATTGAAAAAAGATAAAAGTTCATGCCCACAATAATCAATGGTCTTATTGTCCAACGGGTAGGCCTACATAGTGCAAGTATCCCTAGTCTAGAGGCCTAGAGGCAACATGGGCAGGGAGGAAAAGAGAGCAGAAAAGTGTCTGGTTTGTAGCCTAGTTTCAAAACAGCAACAGGTGATCTTAATTCAACTTAACTAACTGACTCAAAGGCCATAGCAAAGATTGATATTAGATTTATTCCATTCATTGAGCATATGTATGAGCACAATAAAACAGTCAGAGAACAGTTTATTAATATTAGCCTTTATTAAAGGAATAGCTGGCGTCTTCACATTCCCGGGCTTCGGACTTTACACCGAGCACCTGAAGGCAACTTCAGCCAACGACGGTCTTTTATAGCGCACATGCGCAATATACCAACTAGGAAGCGGCGCAGTCGAGCTCGAGCCTGACGGATTGTGTGGACGTATCGGTGAGCGAAAGCAGCTGCTTTCCATCAATTAATTTGGCGGTTCATGTACTCGTGGAAAGAAGGGATCATTAAAATGGAAGACTGACCGCTTCAAGGGAATTCAATGTAATTTAAGTTAGGCTACATGTAATTGTTTGTATTAGAAAAACTGAGCGACAATGATGTCAGAATGCGACCCGACAGAGACCGGCGAGCCCATACAGGACGCTGTAGGAGCAACAGAGGTGTCAGCTTCACAATGTAACTTTCTCGCCTTGGACCCTCCGGCTGTGTTATTCGACAGGAATGGGATAGGTTTGGGGCTCTCGGCGAACCCCGGGGCGGCCGTTCGTATTTCTGGCTCTTGTGAAAGCGTCCTGACCGAGCTGGAGACGGACGGCTCCGGGGAAGAGACGCTGTTGTTACCGTGCCTATCAGGAAGCTCGTCGTCACCGCGGGGCTCACGAGAGAAGCGGAGCAGGCGGAGCAGACACAGCTCTTCGTCCGATAAGGACGCCTTGGCCTCCCCAGGTAATGGCTAGTGTTGAACGATGCGTTTGAGATCTAATGAGTACAGACGGATAACTGGAAAGGCATGGCAGGGAACCCATGTTCCATGAGGGTAGCATTATGTCCTAGGTAACACATGTTACACATGTTACACAGGGTGATAATAGTCCACTGTGTATGCAACGTGGTTATTTATTTCAACCATTGTACTCGCACCTGGCGGCCTATCAAGTGCCCCTGGAAGGCCTTCGGTCTAATTTGGGGAACCAAAACATGGGCTACTGATGACATAACAATAAGTTGTTACCTCTGCACAGTAGAAAAGTGCCAGGGCGATAACAACCGACCACTGTGTGTGAATGTTATGCAAACTATCACTAGCTTGTGTTTGCATAGATTGAGTGTGTGTGTGTACCATGTCCAGTCATAGCCTGTTCGTGAGTTGGTGTTATTATTAACAATCAGCTGATCATGTAATAGCCTAGGTGCATGTTATCATCTGTTTGGATGAGATATGCTGGCACTTTCACCTATAGTGACCTGAACAGTATGTGAAAGTCCATCCACAAGTACAGTTAATAATAATCTTTGTACAATGTCGTCACTGTAAGCTGTAAACAACCTTACACTTGCATCATGTTATTGACATATGTGTTTTTATTTTTCAGATTGTACATGTTTTTAGGTGTCCTTTTGTATGAGACTCAATAGTGTAGGCCTATAGAGACTCAAATGGGAGAATCTATGTATTGTCCCTGGATTGTTATAGATAGATAGATAGATAGATAGATAGATAGATGGTGATCTAGTTACCATGGAAGCAGCACATAATCTGACTTTACTGCTAATTGGATTTGACACAGTACTCCCCCTCACACCGCCCACGTTTTATTCCTTTGCAATGTCATTTTTAAGTATTTGTTTTAACTGCTACATTCACTTCATCTGCCGGTGTCTCTCTCTCTGTGGGGATCTATTGTTGGGACGTGTTTTATCAGGGTCAGAAATCTAGGCCACAGGCTGAAATTGCAGGTGTTCACTGTGTGTCCCATTTCCTGGCCTCCTTTTCCTGGCCTCCTCTTAGGAAAACTGTGTTCAGGTGTAGAATTACAACATGGTTTGTATTCAGTGAATTGAAATATGACAAGTCACACATCTTCCCAAGAGCTTCTGTCTTTACTCTCTGTCGCTGCATGTGTGATATCAAAATGACACGGCAATCTCCATTGCAAATTCTGTCAGTTAAGCTTTACCACACACATATATCTCACCGAACACGACCCTACAATATGAGTGTGTGGCTCTATACCGACTGTTTACACAGCCAATTTTCAGGGCCTCTGCTGTGTATAAACACCTGACTTCTTTCAGTACACACACATACTATGGACAGGTAGCGGATGGTGAGTGGCCTAGATATTTGCTGATTTATTTTTAATTTTTTTTTTAAAGTGGTTTTATTTTTTTTTTACATATGGACAAACGGAATAAGTAAACACATACAATACATACACGACACCCAACCCCCTCTCCCCTCCCCATCACATAAACAGACAAGGAATACAGAAAAAAAGTGAAATAAATTACTAAAATGATTAAGAAAATAAGCTAATAAGTACACAAGAAACAAAACAAAACTGGGGCAAACCTCACACCTTTTGGTTCCCTAATTGCCGCAGCACTGAGCCCCATATAGCAGGGAATTTATGGGGGTGACCTGACGGCTCATGTCGTAGCCTTTCCACATGTAGAATGCCCACCCTTTCCCTCAGCCATGTATCAAACTGGGGGGCCAAGTCGGACTTCCACAGCCTCAGGATACATCTTTTGGCAATAACCATGCCATACACCAGGATTATGCGTGCATTGTGGTCCAATTTTTCCACGGCTGTGGAATGTCCGAACAGGGCGGTTTCCCGATCAGGAGTTAAAGACACATTTAAAACATTAGAATACCATTGAAATACAAGACACAAAAAGATATTTGCTGAATTTGACAAAGTGTTTCACATTATAATGACTTAGGATGATGTTAATCTTTATTGACTGACAGTCTTAACAGCATAGCACAACAACATTTGAATTACGTAAAAGCACTAATGGATTGAGTGTATGAGCTTATTTAATGACTGAAATACATAAAGTAGATATTTCGGTGTGGCCAAACGGCTCACTACCAGTAACCCTTTTTAGAGTGCAGTGTTGCAACACCTCACACACTGTGCGCTGCAGGTCAGCTGGTCTCTGGAGCTGAGAGCTGAGTGGGTGCATTAACTGACCAAGGCTCTGAGAGGCCCACATCAAATATGCATATGCACACACACAGAAAGACATGCCAAGCACTCTGTAGTCCAGTACAGTGCATGAGGACGATGATTATGATGCTGGTGTTAAAGAAGAAATGCATTTGGGAGAGAGGAGGTCTGTATGTGTATTTTACTTTCACTCCATATTTGGGCAGAGTGGAAGAGAGACAGAGAGACCTTCCTTCCTGCAGTCACACTACACTGTGACATTCACCATAGACTTTACCAACACTTAAATCCAGTGCTATTGTACACCTTTCTTCAAGCAAAACAGATGAATAAACCCACTGAATCTATTGTTAGAAATTAAGTGATGAAGATCAAATATTGTGCCAAATCTGTTGTACAGTACACAGATACATTGTGTTGTTACGAGAGGCATTCATCTCCAAGTTATCGATGTCTATCTTTGCTCCAATTGCAGTTCAATGCACAATAATTACTTGAACGTACAAAATAGTGTGAACTGTTCAAGCTTGTTGCCATGTGATTCCTTCTTACCATGTATATTCCTCCTAATCAAGATCTACGTGTTGGGTAATCTTTTTCTTTTTGCTACTTTAAGCTGCACCTCATGTCCAGCAGACCTTTTTAAAAACATAGTGGCGCTATTGAGCCTGGTGTTTTTCAGCTGGATGTGAATGGACTGTACGTGGAGGCACGCGTCGTCCTCTTTGTAATTAGCTCGTCTCACTGATTTTGTAAGTTTGCCCACTTGCAATGAAATGAACGGTCTATCATTTTAATGCTAGGTTTATTTTAACAGTGATAGACAGAATATCAAAAAGAACATCCAGAAGATCACATGGAAAAAAAGAGAAATTATTTTGCATTTCATTGAGTGAATTAAGTATTTGATCCCCTATCAAACATTGCTTAGTACTTGGTGGAGAAACCCTTGTTGGAGAGTACAGAGGTCAGACGTGTCTTGTAGTTGATGACCAGGTTTGCACACATCTCAGGAGGATATTTGGACCACTCCTCTTTGCAGATCCTCTCCTAATCTTTAAGGTTTTGAGGCTGTAGCTTGAGCTTCAGTTCCCTCCACAGATCTATTGGATTAAGGTCCAGAGACTGGCTAGGCCACTCCATGACCCTAATGTGCTTCTTCTTGAGCCACTCCTTTGTTGCCTTTGCTGTATTTTTAGGGTCATTGGCGTGCTGGAAGACCACATCACCTTCTCCCAAGCATTCTCTGAGTCGTTCAGGTGTTCATTGGCAAACTTCAGACGGTTCTGTACATGTCCCTTCTTGAGCAGGGGGACCTTACGGGCACTACAGGATTTCAATCCATTACAGCATAGTGTGTTACCATTGTTTTTCTTGGTGACTGTGGTCCCAGCTGCTTTGGGATCATAAACAGGCTCCTCCCGTGTAGATCTGGGCTGATCCCTCACCTTTCTCATGATAATTGATACCGCACAAGGTGAGATCTTGCATGGAGCCCCAGACCAAGGGAGATTGATGGTCATTTTGTTTCTTTCATTTTCGAATAATCGCACCAACAGTTGTCTCCTTCTCACCCAGCTTCTCGCCAATGGTCTTGTAGTCTGTTCCGGCCTTGTGCATGTCTACAATCTTGTCCCTGATGTCCTTAGACAGCTCTTTGGTCTTGCCCATGATGGAGATGTTGGAGTTTTATTTATTGACTATGTGGACAGGTGTATTTTATACAGGTAACAAGTTGAGACAGGTGTGTTTTATACAGTAAACTAGTTGAGATTAGGAATACTTTTTTAAAGCACAAGGACTAATCTGTGGGAGCCAGAATTCTTTATGGTTGGTAGGGGATCAAATACTTATTTCACTCAATGAAATGCAAAATAATATATATATTTTTTTAATGTGATTTTCTGGATATTCTTTTTGATATTCTGTCTATCACTGTTAAAATAAACCTAGCTTTAAAATTATAGACCGCTCATTTCTTTGTAAGTGGGCAAACTTACAAAATCGTTGAGGGATCAAATACTTATTTCCTCCACTGTAAGTGGCTTAGTTTAACCATTCATAATGTATTTACTGTTTGTTTGAGCATGCAATATCATATGTTGGTTAGGTACTAGGAACGCTATCAATGTGTGTATCAGCCACAACTGTGTTGGAGTGACGCTGAGGATTTTGAAATATGGATATACAGGTCCTTCTCATATAATTAGCATATTGTGATAAAGTTGATTATTTTCCATAATGTAATGATAATAATTGAACTTTCATATATTTTAGATTCATTGCACACCAACGAAATATTTTAGGCCTTTTGTTGTTTTAATACTGATGATTTTGGCATACAGCTCATGAAAACCCCAAATTCCTATCTCATGATATGCTAAAAAATTAGCATATCATGAAAAGGTACTCTAAACGAGCTCTTAACCTAATCATCTGAATCAACTAATTAACTCTAAACACCTGCAAAAGATTCCTGAGGCTTTTAAAAACTCCCAGCCTGGTGCATTACTCAAAACCGCAATCATGGGTAAGACTGCCAACCTGACTGCTGTCCAGAAGGCCATCATTGATACCCTCAAGCAAGACACAGAAAGACATTTCTGAGCAAATATGCTCTTCCCAGTGTGCTGTATCAAGGCACCTCAGTGGGAAGTCTGTGGGAAGGAAAAAGTGTGGCAGAAAACGCTGCACAACCAGAAGAGGTGACCAGACCCTGAGGAGGATTGTGGAGAAGGGCCGATTCCAGACCTTGGGGGACCTGCAGAAGCAGTGGACTGAGTCTGGAGTAGAAACATCCAGAGCCACCGTGCACAGGCGTGTGCAGGAAATGGGCTACAGGTGCCGCATTCCCCAGGTCAAGCCAATTTTGAACCAGAAACAGCGGCAGAAGCGCCTGACCTGGGCTACAGAGAAGCAGCACTGAACTGTTGCTCAGTGGTCCAAAGTACTTTTTTCGGATGAAAGCAAATTTTGCATGTCATTCGGAAATCAAGGTGCAAGAGTCTGGAGGAAGACTGGGAAGAAGGAAATGCCTGAAGTCCAGTGTCAAGTACCCACAGTCAGTGATGGTCTGGGGTGCCATGTCAGCTGCTGGTGTTGGTCCACTGTGTTTTATCAATGGTAGGGTCAATACAGCTAGCTATCAGGAGATTTTGGAGCACTTCATGCTTCCATCTGCTGAAAAGCTTTATGGAGATGAAGATATAATTTTTCAACAAGACCTGGCACCAGCTCACAGTGCCAAAAGGTTTACTGACCATGGTATTACTGTGCTCAATTGGCCTGCCAACTCTCCTGACCTGAACCCCATAGAGAATCTGTGGGATATTGTGAAGAGGAAGTTGAGAGACACCAGACCCAACACTGTGGATGAGCTTAAGGCCGCTATCGAAGCATCCTGGGCCTCCATAACACCTCAGCAGTGCCACAGGCTGATTGCCTCCATGCCACGCCGCATTGAAGCAGTCATTTCTGCGAAAGGATTCCCGACCAAGTATTGAGTGCATAACTGAACATAATTATTTGAAGGTTGACTTTTTTGTATTAAAAACACTTTTCTTTTATTGGTCGGATGAAATATGCTAATTGTTTGAGATAGGGATTTTTGGTTTTCCTTTACTTTTTTGCCAAAATCATCAATATTAAAACAATAAAAGGCCTGAACTACTTCAGTTGTGTGTAATGAATCTAAAAGATATGAAAGTCTAATGTTTATCAGTACATTACAGAAAATATTGAACTTTATCACAATATGCTAATTATATGAGAAGGACCTGTGTGTGTGTATATAAGGATTTGTTCTGAAGTATACACAACTTTATGTATGTTAATAATCACAGGGCATTCATGTAAAGCTATCCTTTTGAAGTGGCTAAATTATGCAACATCATTGTTCCAATTATTTAAGAAATGCCAATGCTATTTACTGTAGCACAGTCCGAGTGCACATAACATGAATTTAAATATTAACCCGAACACCTTCCCACTCCAGGTAACAGTGGAGACTTCAACCATTTCCCTGAGGATCCCGTGTTTGCAGAAATCATCCAAAGGGCGGAACAAGCTATTGAGAATGGCGTCTGTCCAGAGAGGATTTCCCAGGGTTCCAGTGGGAGCTACTTTGTCAAAGACCCAAAAGGGGTAAGAGAGGATTAAAGCCACTGCACTGTGAGGAGGCGCCATAGTGCGAAGTTGCAAACTTAACTGAAGTTTAAAACCCGCATTATATATTCACCTACCCCATTTAGATTGATCCAGCTAGTTTAGACCTTGAACGTGCTACGTTTGTGACATTTAGCTTTAGCTCCCTAATAAGGTGGTTCTTTGCACTTGAGCAAAGTCACATAACTGAACCGGAGGAAGACTGTCCAGAAGATACTTGCTGAATAATGCAGCCAGCGATGCTCCCATCGATAACAAATGGCCAGCGTGCATGATTAGGATCACATTAACACGTTTAACGCAGAGCCAAAGGATATTGATGTGTGACTTGTTAGCAGCATATCTGTCACTTAACATTTATCGCTTGTGTCTTGGCCTGGGCTCTTTAGTCTTGTTCTTTAAAGGTCCCATGACATTCAAAAAGGGTTAGTTCTGTCATGCGTGTGCTGTATTTTCCCCATGGTCTGTGATGTAACACTGTTTGTTTATCATTCTCTTTTCCTTCTACAGAAAATCATTGGTGTTTTCAAACCAAAGTCAGAAGAGCCCTACGGTCACCTGAACCCCAAATGGACCAAATATTTTCACAAGGTAAACGTGTCCAATGAATGTCTGTGTGTAGACCAGCTGGTGTAGCAGAACAACATGTCACAACGTGTTAACATTTAAAAAAGAAAAATGCCTTCTCACGTTTTCCCTCTGGTTCCCTCTCATTAGCTGTGCTGTCCGTGTTGTTTCGGCCGAGGCTGCTTGGTGCCAAACCAGGGTTACCTTTCAGAGGCTGCAGCGTCACTGGTCGATACCAAGCTAGGCCTGGGAGTGGTGCCCAAAACAAAGGTAGGGAGGGTCTCTGAGTGCATGTGTGATATATTACAAGTAAAAGATTTAGAATCTGCCACAGGCCATCACAGTTCACCTGAAATCAGACTAAATAATGAACTCCACCAAATTCAATATTCGAATAGAATATTCAGTCAACACTTGAACAAACCTGGAGGTATGTTGGTTGTTTGTTTAGTTGCATCCAAATTAGCTTGAGCATAAGCTAGAAGCTATTTTTCCTGGGTTCCTTCTAGGGCTGTCGCGATAACCGCACAGATGAAATACTGCAATATTTTCAAGCCAATCGCAGAGCATGGGCGGTCACCGCAACAACCGCACGTGACGTCCATGGACCTGTTATAAAAGGTGACGAACCCCCGTTTTTCAAAACTCATATTTGGAAAAAAGATTTGAAGGCCAGATCTTGTTTTTAAAAGGAAATTAATTTTATTTATTAAAATCATATACGAACATTTAATACAACACTTTCCTTCATTGCAAATGAACAGTAGTACAAATAGACCGAACTCTGATGTGTTCACCACAGACTTTATTCCTCTGCTCCGCTGTGATCGCTCTCGCTGTCATCTCTCTATGCTCTGGTTCGGTCAGCCTCGCTGCTGTTCTCGGCATCTGAGATGCAGCATTTATTTAATGCTCATAGTTAATCACATAGCCTAGTGCTGAAACAGAAGCTATCAACGCCGGGATTTAAGGCTGAAATGATAACCGGGGCACGTTACAGTTGTCTCCGCGATCTCCGTTAGTTTCAGTTTACAGCCGATAAAGTTACTATCACAACACCGCATGGACAGCGTTTAAATAAAGCCTCTTATTCTTATTATCATTAGGGCTTTGATGCAAATGAAATCTAAACATTACAGCGGCTGTGGTGTGGGTAAAAGGAAAAGCGCAGTTGGCAATCTGATCTCTCCTTACTGCCACAGTAAAAGTCCATCGCACAGCCGATTCCTGCCTCTGATACGTTGACTCGCAACATAATGATTTGAGGCTTTGCATTGGCTTTTGCGATGTCCCGTGCCTCTTGTTTTCTCTCCACACAAAGCGTTCTCTCTCCCATTGCGCACACACACATGCCCCGGCCTCTTCCGAGAGCACAGACAGTGTTGGTTCCAACCGATAAAAAAATAAAATAAACACAAATGAAGCTATGTAAAGCGCTTTGAGTGCGATAAATGCGCTGTATACATTAAATATAGCCTGTTATTACTATTTTTATTATTAAGCTGAATGGGGAAAAAACCCTGTCTTATATTCGGACCAATACGGTACAAACAAGTTGGCTTAAATAATATAGACCTATAATTAGGCCTAAAAAAGGGGTGGAGCAATTATATCGCATACCGCACGGTTTAGCTGCCCTGACTCACCGCACGGGGTATTCCTTCATTGCGACAGCCCTAGTTCCTTCAGTTTTCTTTGTGACAATACAATTAACATCTTTACATTAATCAAAATACACAAACATTAGACATTACACACAATACAGTCACATATACAGTAACAAAAATACATTTGACTCAAACATAAATAAAAAACAGACATTACAAAACTCTTAAATGAATCTAAATCTAAATGATAAGTGAAAACAAAATAGCCCATATAACCGGCACAATACAAATAATTAATATTGGCTACTTACGTTTCTATGAAGGGAATATTTTTCAATATATTATATAAATATTATTTGGGAGTACGTTCCATTCAAGCATTGCTCTGTATGTTACTGAATTTTGAGCTGATTTGATTGTTTGCGTAAGGGGAAATAAAACAACCTCGAGCGGCTGCATGCCTCGTTGGATAAGGGTGTGTATCTGAACTAAAGAAAGTGAAAGGAGTTTTAGTCGTTATGGCATTCACAAAGAAAATCCTAAGTGAATACACAACACTTGTATAACTATACAGGAAAGGCTTTCATAAAGATATAGAAGTAGATGTGATTGTTATCGCTGTATAGCAGTAGGATAAACTATGCAGCAGTATTCACAAGGTAAAACTAAAGCAGTGTTAAATGAGCTGCTTCCTTTCTATCAGGTGGTGTTTCTGGCTAGTGACACCTTCCACTACAACGCCATCGACAGAGCCAAATCCAGAGGGAAGAAATACGCCTTAGAGAAAGTTCCCAAGGTGGGACGACGCTTCCACAGAGTGGGCCTGCCACCAAAGGTACAGAGAACAACTCCTAGCTGTCATGTATGAGAAATCACTTGGGCTGGAAACTCTTCTCGTGTTCATTCCTGTGTGGTACACCCCTTCAGCGTAACTTTACATTTTATTCTATGTTATCAGAGTGTTTATTCAATTAAACGGGTCAGAGGAAGCATAAACGTCATCTCTGCTTCTTTCTTTTTGTTAAGTTTATTTCTAGGTATTTCATGCTTTTATTGGATAGTTTTGGAGAGAGAGAGGGAAATGACATGCAAATAAAGACCACAGGCCGGATTTAAACCTGTGATCTTCTACTTCTGAGGACTGAGCCTCTATGGGTGGGCGCTCACTACACCTTGAGTGCCCTCATTTCTGCCTCTATCATTTCTAGGGGTCTATCAAACAGTGATTGGGAATCCATATCGTTTTCATAGTGTAATCAATTCATACACGGTCCCAATTTTACCATTTACATAAAAACACCTATGACAATGTATTGTGCTGCTCCCTGTTGTTGACCCATTGATGATTTCTAGTTGTACAGCTGATGGGTGTTGTGAAAAGACGGCTAAAAATGATGTGTTGAGGAAGTAGTATGAGGAAGGTTGCCTCAGATTTCAACTGTTAACGCTCTGCTGACATTTAGACCTGTTGCATCATGGCACCACACCACATCATTACCATATGAACAAACTTTTTGTGTGTGTGTGTGTGTGTGTGTGTGTGTGTGTGTGTGTGTGTGTGTGTGTGTGTGTGTGTGTGTGTGTGTGTGTGTGTGTGTGTGTGTGTGTGTGTGTGTGTGTGTGTGTGTGTGTGTGTGTGTGTGTGTGTGTGTGTGTGTGTGTGTGTGTGTGTGTGTGTCCGTCCAGGTGGGCTCATTTCAGCTGTTTGTGGAGGGTTACCGTGAAGCAGACTACTGGCTGCGGCGCTTTGAAGCGGAGCCTCTGCCGGAGAACATCAGGAAGCAGCTGCAGACCCAGTTTGAGCGGCTGGTAGTGTTGGACTACGTTATCAGGAACACAGGTGCGGCTGCGTCTGTGTTGACATTTTAACTGTTTATTGGAGACATGGCAGGCAAAAATATTTTTGCATATTTCAAAATAAAGTTTTGTTTTAATACTCTGAACCGAAAAGCTCAACTTCTACAGCACTTACATCAATTAAACCGTCCATAATATTTCTTAGCACTATTCTGAAAAGTATTACTGAAGGATTTGTTCATAAGTTGTAAATTGTGTGATTAATGATCTTTATCTTTAAGCATTTCGAAAATGCGTTTTTTACATTTGTTCATAATATTTTATTCAAACATTCATAAATTGTTAATCAAAAATATTTTTTTTAATGTAAGGAATCACATGGCAGAGTTTCATGAATATAAATGCTACCATATTCCCCTGAAGTGTCTCGCCTTAAAGGCAGCATGCAAAACAGTGCATCGACCAACATATTTAAATTAGGGCTGTCAAACGATTAACATTTTTAATCGGATTAATCACAGGATTCTGTGGATTAATCACGATTAATTTTACCATTCGAAATATGCCCGAAAAATTAGAATTTTCTCTGTATATTGTTGTATGAACGGAAAGATAAAGGACAGAAGGTGGATATGTACATTTAAAATGACTATGTTTATTAATTGAAAATCCAAATGGTTTTAATACTGAAAATAAATTTAAATCAAACTAAAATATATAGGCCTACCTACCAAACCATAATTCAATTGGTCTGTCTCTTTATTATGTCTTTGGGCAAATATAGGATAGGCTATAGAATGGCATTTATTTGGTGAATCTATAGGTTGTGCATTCTTAAATACAACTTGGTGTGTGTGTGTGAGAGTGACCACGTTCTAGGGGACTGTTCATGTGTGCCAGGAAGCCGACATTATGTTGTCTACTCACACACACCTCTGAAAACTGCAGACGTTTGTGTCCTCGCGGGCTCTGAACAGAGCGGACAATGTTTCTCCTCATGTTACTTCAACATCAACTGTCACCCACGGCAGTTGATTTTATACTATATATGCCCCCGACACAGACGTGACCGTTAGCAGTTTAAAACACGGCATGGGCTAACGTGCTGCTATGTTTGGCTGCGCGCAGCTAGTGAACCTGGGTCAGCCACAACTTACAGTGACTGTAGTACAGAGCCGGTGGGATGCACGGGGTGAATCATTCTGCGCATTCGTTAAATGCGATAAAAAAATTAACGCCGATAATTCCAGAATTTAATCACTCTGCGTTAACGCGTTAATTTTGACAGCCCTAATTTAAATCCATTTTCCTACATGTACTACTGTATAATGATAATGGTAAAAATGCTATTCATCAAATGACTTAAGTGAGATTACTTTAAAACATGAGTCATTGATGTCCATCGTCACCAGTGTTGTCTTGCACATCCTAGTTGCTTGTACGCATTGTCTGCATGTTTACAAGTTCATTATCGCGTCACATTGACTTTTCCCTCATAACAGCCACGGCCCTTTGTCCCGACTAAACAACATGCGTGTTAAAATGTCTTCTTCTCACACTACACTCCTTTATTTTCATGTTGTCTTCCTCCGCAGACCGAGGCAACGACAACTGGTTGATCAAGTATGAGAAGCCAGGAGGAGCAGAGGGCCAAAAGGGGAGGTCGGACCAAGAAATACTTAAGGTGTGTTCAGATGGATCAAAGAGCAAATTTTCACCCTTATTAAACTGCCGGAATGTTGATACAATTTCAAAGTAGGGGACTTCTCATGTTAAAACACGCACACACAAAAGGTTAAAAGCTAACACTGGTCCTGACAAGGATGCCTGCATGAGCACTCGCTCACTCACTCACTCGCTCACTAAAAAATAGTTAAAAGCTAAAACTAGCCCTAACAAGGAGGCCTCTACAAGAACACACACCCATGCTCTGTCAGTCATTCACACACAGAGGCCCACATAGACGGACAAAAGCTCAGATACTACAGGGGCCTATCCGAAAAGTATTTTTTGCATAGGAAATTTCCTTTCCTATCGAGATGAACCGGAAGTACTCGGCGGATAGGTGATCCGAATTCTCAAAATGCTTAGGAAAGGCATAGGAAAGGAGCCTCGATTCATCCTTTAACCCTCCTTTAGCATAGGTTACTCCGGACCAACCTATGCTAAAGGAAAGGAGATAGTGGTATCCCATAATCCTTTACGGCGGCAAGATTTAAAGCAACAGGCCACCGCCGGAGTTTACCGACTCTACAGGAATACGAACGAGAGGTAAAACAGAAGAGAGGAGAGGAGAAGAGAGGAGAAGAGAGGAAGATTTATCTCGGCTAAAACAAAATACCCCCCCCCCCCAACACACACACAGGCTAAAGATAATAAAGAACTCATAAAAGACCAACATCATAATAGTTATTTTCCTAGCACATAATTTACACCATAAGAAAATAAAATACCAACTTCACATTTAATGAAGTTACTGGGGGCAGTTCATTTCAACATCAACACAAGTGTAGCCTCTTTTTATTCCACATGTGTATTGGGATATATGGGAGTGATTCTCACTCTGTTGGCGACAACCTGATTAAAATCAATATGAAAAGAACGCATGGATCAAACGAGCGCTTGTTGTAGTCAATTTTCGGAGAATAGGCTATAGTGTAGTTTCACGCTAGTGACTCACGTCAGCAATACTCGCCGTCGCGCAATGACGTTGGTTAGGAAAAGTGGAGTCGAATTCATTCGAAACAGCGCTGTCCTTTCCTATGTTCGATAGGAAGCACCTTTCATCTCTCTAACCCCGATGACGTTTAGGGGTTAAGGTATAGGAAAGGAGGCTTATAGGTTAGGAGATTGGAATTTTCGGATAGGCCCCAGGTCTAGAACAAACCAGAGTCCCAGTAGTTTGCTGGTTAAAGCAACAGGAACACAATCTGACCCTGACTGAGAATCATCAATCATTGTTTGCCATGTATTGATAAATGAGCAAAGCTTGTCATCTCTCTGTCCAATTAATCAGGGCCTTTTGGACAGGGATCAATAACTAGCGTGTGTGCTCATTCATCACTCTGTGGCGGTGACTTCTCTCATCATTTTCTCCTGTTTCACTGTAGGATTCAGAATGGCCAGAGAGTACTTCAGACTCCTGCAGCAAGATAGCGGCCATCGACAACGGCCTGGCCTTCCCCTTTAAACACCCGGACGAATGGAGAGCCTGTATGTTGGTCTCTTTCATTACCTCACCTCTTATCTGTCATGTTCTGTCTTTGCTACAATACTTGCTGTCTCAGTCAACACCTAGTCTTACTAAACAGTTTCTTTCTGTTTTTCGAGTCGATGTCTGTTCTTTATCAGGCCTGCAAAAATGATTCTCAGTAAAGGAATAGTTTAACAATGTGTGTACTTCGTAATGTATTTATTTGCTGTTTTGCTGAAACAAGACAAGGAGATCGATACCACTCTCATGCCTGTACATTAGCTTAGCTTAGATTAGCAGTAAGACTAAAAAGAGGAAGAAACGGCAAATTGAACAAGGTATTTCTTTTTAAGTTAAAATAAATAAGAACAGTAAAAATTCAGTTAAAACCAGTAAACACACCCATCATGAAGCTATTCAGTGTGGAGGAAAATAAAGTAGTAACATTGAGAGATGATTGTGAAAGAGCACAGCTGTGACTGTGGTGGCAGGTAGTTGTTGTGAGAGCTCATGTGGAGGTGTCCTTTCCATCAGACCCATTCCACTGGGCGTGGCTGCCCCAGTCTAAGGTGCCCTTCTCCCAGGAGACCAGAGAGCTGGTGCTGTCCCGCATCTCCGACATGAACTTCATCCAGGACCTCTGTGAGGACCTCTATGAGATGTTCAAGGTACAAGCAGTCAACGCTTAACGTCACATCTTTTACTATACAGATTCAAATAGATCCAGTCATGGGAACAAAGAAAACCAAAGTGACATCATGGGAACTTTTGAACGTAATAATAATGAGGCCTGCTAACAAGAGCTCTGGGTTTTTCTCTTTCATCAGACGGACAAAGGCTTTGACCAAACCATATTTGAGCGACAGATGTCTGTTATGAGAGGACAGGTGAGTTTTTCTATATATTTCCTTTCTCTCTCTGCCCTTTCTCTTTCTCCATTGTGTCCTCTATTTTGGTATTTCCGGTTCTTTCCTTTTATACCCCACCACTTCTCTCCTTTCTCTTTTCCGTGCCCTACTTTCAGTCACTTTCATTGTTTGCTCTGTACACTCGTCACCACCCTTCTTTACCTGATTATCTCCCTCCACCCCTGTTTACTTCCCTGTCTCACATTTCCTGTCTTTCTGTTCGCTCCTCACCTCTACCCCTGCTGTTCTCTTGCCTCTTTCTGACTGTATTGATAGCATAATGATAAAAGTGGACAACAGCAGACAGTTACATAACTTTCACATAAGAAGTTTTTCTCCTGTTGTAATCATAATATACTGTGCCCAGCCCAGTGTTTTACATTACATACATACAAAAAATGATTGATTGTTTAATTGAATTCCCTTTTTAACAGATTAGATTATACTTTTAAAATCCATGCTGCAAGGTGCTCAACCTCCCAGACACACTCAAATGCAACCAATAGATAGAGTGATGGATAGATAACCTTCATTGAGGCGGGGGGAAAAAACTATTGTGAGTGAGGCTCTCATTTTCAATGGTACCCTGTTTATACATAAGTACATTTGTGCAATGCAGTAAAATGTCTTAAAAAAGATTTGAATACAGTTTTACCCAAATCAGTCAGCACAAGTGTGGTGTCTCACTATTCTAACTTTTTAAAGGGATGATAAGTAAAATGGAGGCTTGTAAATAAAAACAAGACTGTGTTGTTCCCTACGTCTACCTTCTCATACAAGGAACAATGATGGGTCTTATAACTATCGCATGTAATAAACCTTAGAGAACTGTGGTACAAAGCCTCCAGGGGCTCGAGGGCTTGTGCAGCAACATGCATGTACTGTACATCACATCTGCATAGTCCAATACTGATAAAAAAAATAAATGTTATACAATCTATTATTACAAATAAAAAACGTCCTGTTTCTATAGATTTAAATTTTTTTTACCCTTTCAGTTTTGCAGATAATTCAGAGATGTGAGGTTTTTAGGTTTGTTTTTTGTCCAGACAGATACCCAGATATTTCACATTTAACATTGGACCTTTTTTCTGCATTTAAACCCTATTTATAGTTCTGAGATTTAAAATTCAGGGGATATTTGATTTTGGATCTGGTTTTAAAAAAAAAAAAAAAAAAAGCATGTCATTTGTTTTTATCTGTATTTAGCACATTGTTTGAGATTAATGAGAACACCAGTCCCCAGAACAGAGGCTTTGGATGCGTTCCAATACCCATACTATCTACTATTTAGTATGGTAGAAAAAAAAAAGATTTAGGATGTCCGGATTCTTGTGGCCATATTTAGTATGGCTAGAAATACCCGGATGTCTACTGCATCTTAACTAGATTATTTTCATGGTCAGATGTAGTATGTAGAATAGAAAAAAATAAATAGTATGAGATTTGGAACGCAGGGTTTCTCACATCTCTTTTTAAAAATGGCCGTCCCCCAGGTGTTGAACCTGACCCAGGCCCTGAAGGACGGGAAGAGCCCCATCCAGCTGGTGCAGATGCCCCGGGTCATCGTGGAGCGCAGTCGATCAGGTGGACATGGCCGCGTGGTCACCCTGGGCAACGCCTTCACACAGACCTTCCACTGCAAGCGGCCCTTCTTCTCCTCCTGGTAGTCAGTCACAGATGGGTGAGGAGGGAGAGAGCTCACGATGGAGAGACTTCTGAAACAACTATTTTTGTTATTTGATTTTTTTCCTAAGGAGTATTTCACCGAAGACTGCTGCTCGTATTTCCAAGCAAGAAAATAAATGGTAGTGAAGTTAAGAAAGAAGAAATATGGGGCTTTAGGGCCAGTCATTACTTTGTGTAGAGAAGCAAGCAAGCGGGATAGATACCAGTGTCTCTTAGAGACCTTGGGGGCTGTTGGTGGTTACCATGGTGACTTCATTGGATAATGGGCCTTTCCATAGAGGTTGTCTATTGTAAGGAAGCAGAAACTTTTTTTATTTTTATTTTTTTACCCACCTTAAGTACCTACTGAAGTCTCTTGCAAGTTTTCTTAGTGGGGCTAATGGCCAAAGAACAAGCACTTACAAACCACAAGCTAACAGATCTGTGGTCTGTAGTGTTTGGGGATCTTAAAGGACTGCTTTCACAGAACTCTGCAGAAAGGGATTTTTTTTTTTTTTTTTTTTAATGTGGGACATCTCTTTTTCCCGGTCTGGGATACAATATGCGCTTTGCCTTGCAGGGTTACTTATTAAAATATAGATGTGCACTTCACTCACACTGCTGGAAGTGTTTGACTAGTGCTACACAACTGGGTCACACCACTCTTTACCCAGTGTTAGTGCTTAACTTTAACCTCATCTGTTGGACAAACAACAACCCAGTGTCTTCAACTCTCACCACTGCCAAAATCTGTTTGGGGGGGGAAGTATATTTAAAGGCCTCAAGGGAAGGATATTGTTGAAACTTGAATATGACATTTGGAGGAGGGAGGACTAGTTATACACACATTGCTTGAATGTAATCTGTTTACGGTTTTCTACACAGATTGTTGCTCCTAAACATTTCAACGCGCGTGATTAGCGTCAAAAACAAAGACATTTTCTCGTTACAATTGAATGAATGAATGTATTTGTTGGTTGACATGTATTTAATTGCTGGCAAGCAGCTTTCTGCTGTGGCATGGGGGATGGAACCTCCCTTTTGCAATTCATTATTTGAAGAGGGTAAAGAAAATCTGAGGAGGATATTTCACACTTGCTCGATGCCGTTGTGTTTTCCTATATGTATGCATCTTGAAATTTCTATTCCAACTCGATGATTGTATGAGAAAAGTTGTATATTTAACAGAAGAAAAATAAAATTTGGGAAATTTGAGTCTTTGTTTTGATTAGATTGGTGATAGTTTCACTGAACAAAAAAGTGATAGTAATGGCATAAATTAAGATGAAATTATAGCAATATGTTACATACAGTATTACTGCTGTGTACAGTTACTCACCTGTCACCTCATTAATTAATGTCCTTAAACAATGTTGACAGAGCTGTTCCCAGTAGGGCTAAGATGACTTGGGTGTCACAGTTTTCATACTTGTGTGACAGGGCCATTCAACCAGTAGACTTAAGGATTAACCGGTGATGGTAATCAACAGTAATTGTTCAAGCTTAAGTGAGCTTTTAATCACAGACCGGCAGGCAGTTACCCGCTGTGTTAAAATAACAATTCACCGTCTGAACAATGTTCTAAGCTAACATAGAGACTAGTACTTGCTGTGTTCCTGCCAGCTCTACTGTATTTGAAGAACACTGCAAATACTGCAGTGCATTATGGGTCTTTCAAGACTGCTTTTGGGATCTGTTTTGCTGTTGCACGCTAACATATCATGGATAACTTAGTGTAGATGAGTTACAATTTAATTGACACAATATCAGAAAATACTGAAAAATGCTCATCACAATTTCCCCAGAGTCCAATTAGCTTGTCTTCAGACAATAATCATACAAAGCATGAATATTCAAGATATAACTGATATAAAACCAAGACAAAGCAGAAAAGCCTCTCAATTCATGAATTGTGTAATTGTTTCAGCACTATACCTGCATTTTTAAGAAAAATGGTGATTTTGAGTTCAATACCTGTATCAGAAAGTAGTTAAAGGGACAACACGTTTGCATAGCTACAGTACACCGCTAAATGCTTTGTCATGTGCACACTAACACGTACATTATTTACCTATATTATTTAAGTATTTGATCCCTCACTGATTTTGTAAGTTTTCCCACTTGAAATGAAATGAACGGTCTATCATTTTAATGCTAGGTTTATTTTAACAGTGATAGACAGAATATCAAAAAGAACATCCAGAAAATCACATAAAAAAAGATAGAAATTATTTTGCATTTCATTGAGTGAATTAAGTATTTGATCCCCTATCAAAACATTGCTTAGTACTTGGTGGAGAAACCCTTGTTGGAGAGTACAGAGGTCAGACGTGTCTTGTAGTTGATGACCAGGTTTGCACACATCTCGGTAGGATATTTGGACCACTCCTCTTTGCAGATCCTCTCCTAATCTTTAAGGTTTTGAGGCTGTAGCTTGAGCTTCAGTTCCCTCCACAGATCTATCGGATTAAGGTCCGGAGACTGGCTAGGCCACTCCATGACCTTAATGTGCTTCTTCTTGAGCCACTCCTTTGTTGCCTTTGCTGTATTTTTAGTGTCATTGACGTACTGGAAGACCCATCCATGACCCATTTTTACAGACCTGGCTGAGAGAAAGAGGTTGTCACCCAATATTTCATGGTACATGGCCCCATCCATATTTCCTTTGATGCAGTGAAGTCCATCTGTCCCCTTAGCAGAGAAACACCCCCAAAGCATAATGCTTCAACCTCCATGCTTGACTTTGGGGATGGTGTTCTTGGGGTCATAGTCAGAATTCCTCTTCCTCCAAGCATGGCGAGTCACTATGATACCAAATAACTTGATTTTGTTCTAATCTGAACACATCACCTTCTCCCAAGCATTCTCTGAGTGGTTCAGGTGCTCATTGGCAAACTTCAGACGGTTCTGTACATGTCCTTTCTTGAGCAGGGGGACCCTACGGGCACTACAGGATTTCAATCCATTACGGCATAGTGTGTTACCAATGGTTTTCTTGGTGACTGTGGTCCCAGCTGCTTTGGGATCATAAACAGGCTCCTCCTGTGTAGATCTGGGCTGATCCCTCACCTTTCTCATGATCATTGATACCCCACAAGGTGAGATCTTGCATGGAGCCCCAGACCAAGGGAGATTGAGGGTCATTTTGTGTTTCTTTCATTTTTGAAAAATTGCAGTTGTCTCCTTCTCACCCAGCTTCTCACCAATGGTCTTGTAGTCTGTTTCGGCCTTGTGTAGGTCTACAATCTTGTCCCTGATGTCCTTAGACAGCTCTTTGGTCTTGCCCATGATGGAGATGTTGGAGTTTGATTTATTGACTCTGTGGACAGGTCTCTTTTATACAGGTAACAAGTTGAGGCAGGCGTGTTTTATACAGGAAACTAGTTGAGATTAGGAGTACTTTTTTAAAGTAATGTGATTTTCTGGATTTTCTTTTTGATATTCTGTCTATCACTGTTAAAATAAACCTAGCTTTAAAATGATAGACCGCTCATTTCTTTGTAAGTGGGCAAACTTACAAAATCGGTGAGGGATCAAATACTTATTTCCTCCACTGTATAAACAAATATAGTATTGCAGAGGTAAGATAGTTAATGGGGAGGAAAAGCCAGGGTGTACATATGGGTTTTGAGCCTTGATTTAAAGGCAGAAATGGAGGGGGAATCACATTTGTCAGGTTGGTTCCACAAGCACGGAGCCAGTGGCATGGCTGTATACGCTGGTCACCAAAAAGAAAGTGATTGTCTACAGTAGCTCAGAAGAGACTGACATCTCCATTCCACTTAACGACACCACTGGTGAGAGTTCAGATGGCCAGAAAGATGATGATGGTGACTTTGTCATTGTGAACTTTGCAGGTAAAACCATTAGATCTGCTAGGCCTTGTTAAAGAAAATTTAACTTCAATCTTTGTAAAATATTTACTTTAAATAAACCTTAAAGAAGTAATTGTCTTATTGATTTGTCTTGCATTACAGTTTGAGATATCAATGGCACAATTTACCGCATGGTATTCTTTCCAATGGCACAACTTACACCACACCGGGGGCACGTTGTGCCACAAGACAACTTTTTTTCCGAAAGCTATATTTCTTAAACAGTTTATTCCAAATCCAAAGTTTTTATTGCCAGGGATGCACAACACCCTGAAATATATGTACATATTTGAGTTGGAGACATAACTGTCAAGGCCTAACTTTAAAATCACTTTGAGTAAAAAGTGGCACATCTCACCCCACTCTCCCCTACCTCAATTTCTATTTAATCTTTGACGTTTGAATATTTAACTTCTCGTATTTTACGATGTTAAACCTGCCAAAGAAGAGTTCTGAATAATGAACTGGATTCAAACATCATTATTATTATCATTTTGTGTTTACACCTATATATGTAATACAGACACAGCTACAAAGAAAAGCTACAAAGAAAAGCAGCTATAACATGTATTGCCTGCAGGGGGCGTAATAAAACTTTACTAGCCCAGCATCTAATATGTATTTGTGTGCTTGCAAGTGGTGATGATAAGTTTACTTTTTGCTGTCTAATATATTGCTCCATTCCTTTGGTTTAAGGTACTGCTAAATATTACATAGCAGCTCTGCAGCAAACATATCTGATAATTTTATTTCATATTTTGAGACATGTCTTTTAGGCTATCACTCACCAATTCAGTGCGAAATTATCCTATTGAGCCTAATCTGACTTTATATAACAGTAGGTCACTCTCTAAGGAACACCGTGGACGCGGCTGAATTAAAGCTACCATATTATACACTTTTCGGTTCTATTATACACCATATTATATGGTCTTAGTGGTCTCTAATATGTTTTTCTTTAATTGTTTGCTGAAAAAAACTTTCAGATGATTTATTGTACTATGCTGATGTTCAGTTAATCTCACAATAGTCTGTCTTGACCACTCCCGCCAGCGTCTATTAAGCGCTGGCGTCGGCAAACAACGCTACGCCTCCATTGGCTGCTTCCCGGGCTTAGTCCCGCCGTAGATGATTGTGATTGGTTTAAATAAATAAAAACAGGCCAGCCCAGTTTCCCCCCCGAATAGACGGCTCTAAACGGAGTGCTTCCAGACCATACTACTTGCTGTAGTTTGGTCTGGCTTTGCGAGACTAATCTCACAATGGCCTATTTTTTAAAAAGAGCTGCAGCTCCCCTCGGAAATACACAATCTTTGAGCTCCCCCCGCCCCCTGTCTGGAAGCGAAGCCAGATACGCCTCGCCCTCTGTCTGTCAGGGCCGTGGACCAATAAGAAATAGGGGTGTGGGCTGCATAGTGGAAGCTTCTGGCTTTCCAGTTTTTGAGGTCAGAAAAGGGGAGAATTCTGACTGGAGTATATTGGGGGGGGAGGGGTGGGGTTTTCAGAAAGGGGGAGAGTGAGAAAAGGAGAGATTGTTATTTTTTTAATATTTTGGCAGTCTCTAGGCACACCGTGGACCCATGGATATGTTAGAAAACATTTAAAAAGTGCAATTAGCATAATATGTGACCTTTATGGAGAAAAGGGCCCTAAAGTCCTTATTACTGATGGGCTGCTTTTAAATTGAATTGTAGTGTATGTCTGTCTCCACTAGATGGCGCACTGTGTCAGTTTCATTTAACATGAACAGCTCCAGCGCGCCTCAAACTTTTGGATTCCCAAAACGTGATGTGTAATGTCCAGTCACAAGGCTGTCAAATATGCAGACACTGGTGACTCGGTAATGTCCAGAGTGCAATCCTCACAGAGCTTAGGCTGCAGCACGAGCTTTATAGGCCTAGTCATTTCCAAACTGCACCATAGATCCGTGGAGTGAAGTAACCATTGGAGAGTGGATATAGGCTAGGCTACTTCTGTGTTTTTATTGTAGGCCGACCATCTGAACACAGAGAAACACCGCGGCTGCTGGATGGAGAGGAACATTTAATATGACTAGCCTATGCAATAATTAATTTTAACCCAACCAGACGCTGTCAAAACTGATCACAATGCAGTTCCTTTTACTCGCAGCAGCAGCGGTCCTCTTTACGCACGACTTCACCGGAGCTGCCGTGAGCTCTGACGACAAGTGCGCCACCCGCTGCGAGGTGAGCTTGTGCCCGAGCCCCAGCTGTCCCGCCGGCTACGTCCCGGACAGATGTAACTGCTGCCTGGTGTGCACCCCGCGGGAGGGAGACCTCTGCGGCCGCACAGAAGACCTGACCTGCGGGGAAGGCCTGGAGTGCAAGCTGCTCGCTGCGGGGAGGCACCGGGGCTCCAATGGGGTCTGCCGCTGTAAGACGGACCATGAAGTGTGCGGAAGCGACGGGAAAACCTACGGTAATTTGTGTAAGATGCGGGCAGCCAGCCGCAAAGCCGAGCAGAAGGACAGACCAGCAGTGAGCCAAGCGCACAAGGGACCGTGTGCACCCTCAGGCGCAGGTAGGTAGGGCTGATGACTGTGGGGGGTCAGAGGGATGTAGTAGTCTGGAGGGGTTGGAGCAAGGAAATGAGCCTTTTGGGGTTAAATATATTATCATATGGTGTCAGAGATGAAGTAGACTAGTTTTATTTGCGTATACTGCAATTTGCACTGAACACAACCTAAGTAATTTACACTGCTCTACCATCTCATCAAATCAAAACAAAGACCAAAGATGCTGGGATGTTTGTATACAATACTTTTTGTTAATTATTATTATCCACCTGATACAGCAGGCTGGCCTCTCCAAAAAAAATCTGGCATAGAGCTGCAAAAAATAGTCAATTAATGAGTGAATTGGTCGTCAGAAATACAAATAACATTTTGATTTATGAATCATAAATAAAACATGTTGATTAACAATGACTCATCCATCAATTATAAATGATGATTATTATTATTGCTTTGGTCATTCATTGTTTCAGTCATTTCTTTGAGCAGTGTTGCCAAATGATCTGTATCAAGACCTGCTGCTCTATAGTTGTATCATTATGGTGAAGTTAACACTATTATCTGTAGTCAAATTACTGTTACATTGGGACAATTGACATAATAACTGTAGCATTAAAAAAATAAAATTGTTGACAATGGATATTTAAATTAATCTGGATTTGTTCTTTTTTTATTAAGAGAACAAACAGCCATCTTTGAATTCAATAGCTAGACAGATAGATAGGTAGATAGATAGATAGATAGATAGATAGATAGATAGATAGATAGATAGATAGATCACACTATTGTAATTAAAACTTGAAAAGAAGTGTAGCTGTGTGTGTGTGTGTGTGTGTATTCATGGTAATGCAGTGTGTTCTTCCTGTCAGTATAGGTCGTTCTCTGCTCCAACCCAGCAGCCCTCGCTTCAAATACAACTTCATCGCTGACGTAGTGGAGAAAATAGCACCTGCTGTTGTCCACATTGAGCTGTTCCTAAGGTGTGTGTGTATGTGTACGCATGAGTGTTCATGCGTGAGTGTGTTTGTGTGTTCAGAGAGTGATGAGGAGGGATTAATTGTAAATTCACTGATAGTTTCAAATTATACTTATGTCTTCATGCATATATGTCCTGAAACTCCCACTTTAAGAATCTTACATAACCTCTTGTTATTAAGGTCTTCTAACTCAAACTCTTTCTGCCAGAAGGTTCACAGTCTGCTAAGAGCTGCCTTAAATTACATTTTGGGCTATTTTATTCTAATGTTTCCTATATCTCCCCATGCACTCTCTGTCTCTATTAAATAGACATCCTCTGTTAGGGCGTCACGTGCGTCTCTCCAGTGGCTCTGGTTTCATAGTGACCCACTCGGGTGTGATCGTGACCAACGCTCACGTGGTAACCACCGCTGCTGCCATGGCGACGGGGAGGCCCCAGCTGCGCGTGGAGCTTCACGACGGAGACTCGTACGAGGCCGTGGTGCGAGACGTAGACAAGAAGTCTGACATCGCTACCATCAAGGTCAACACTCAGGTTAGAGCAGCATCCACACTCCTGCACTCACTGGTTCACTCTAATCTGGTAGGGGTGTAACGGTGCACTAAACTCACGATTGGGTACGTATCTCGGGTTTTGAACTCACGGTTCAGTTCGGTTTGGTTTGGTTATAGTTAAGAGAGAAAAATGCAAAATGACTGCTTGTAAAGGAAATGAGTTTGAATAAGTTAAACAGTGGCAGTTTAACATTTGTTAGCTGTCAGTGAGTCAGCAAGTGTTTCAAAATAAAACAAAACGTTCAAATAAAATGTATAAAAATATTTAAAGAATGTAAAAAGAATACTGCTGCAAATTGTCCGATAAATAAAATACTTCTCAAATAAAAGTGGAAGTACCTTTTGCATATTTGCGCCATACTAAGGCAATTTACGCCATAATTACGGATTGCGGTTCACCTCTGAAAGTGCCTGTATTGTGACGGTGTCCGTACGAATATGTGTATTGTTACACCCCTTATATCCGGTCAAAGCTCACAATAACTCTCTTCACCCTTTTCTCTTTTTTTAAATTACGGTATAGTAATCTAGTCATTATTAAAGAGGACCTATGATGCTTTTTGACTTTTATGACCTATAAACGTTGTTATGATGATTCATAGTCATGCTTAACCATACTAAATTATCAAATAATGACTTACATGCATTTCGACATATTCCCTGCTGACCGTCTGGGGTGTCTGTGCAGAGCACTAAACACTATTCTAGCCAGTCGAGAAGTCACGTCTTCAAAGCGGTCTACCCTTTCATAATTTGTGACGTCGCATAAAACTTTGTGACGTCTCCACGCGGATGTTTCCATGTATGGTAATGCTGTCACTTCCCTGTTCGCGTCTGCCTCGCGCCCTTATAGGTCCATGCTCGCGCTTCCCGCCACTGAAAGTGTTCCGGAAGGAAGGTAACCAATCACAACGGAGTGGGGTTTGCAGGAGGGGGGGGAGGGGAGCGGAGATGGCCGAAGCACAGGCGGAGGGAGCCGAAGCACACACACTCAAGTGTTGACAGGATGTGCTGGATCGCCAAAATAAGAGAAAGAGCTTCCCGAAAATCTACATAGTTTTTTGTGATGTGATTCGTGTCAGGTTGCTCTATAGCAGTGTAAAACAAGAAATTAAGACCAGAAAAGTAGCATAATAGGTCCTCTTTAACCTTCTCGCATTCTCATCCCAAAAACATTCTGCAGTACACATGGACCCACATCCTGACGTGTTTCTGATGCGCCAAATCCTGACAGTTTTTTGCTAGACATTCATACGACTAGCGGGAACTCTTTCCTAAACAGCAGCTCTGTGACTCAGAGGCGCAGCGCTGATGTGTGTATTCTCACACCCATAGCTCAAATACTTTGACAGTTTTGTAAGCGCAAGCTCTTCATCTCCGGCTGTCCGTCTTCCAAACTAAACCGACAAACAAATGATCACTCAGTACAAAGAAAAGTTCATAAATGATGTCAGTGCCTAGAAACCTACATGCCAATTAAACAGTCACTATTGTACATTATTTCCAATATTATTTTTGAAAGTGTTACAGTCGCTAAATCTCTTGGAATTCTCATAGATGGAAATCTCAATTGGGAAAATCATATAACACTTTTAACATCTGTTATTGAGGAAAATCCTTCTCAATCTATATTACACAATGATCTATCCATATATCTCATATTGTAACATTGTTCGGGCTAGTACCTTTTAAAAGCGACCTCAACACTATTTTCTCTATGCAAAAAAACGCTCAATCGTAATGATAACATTCTCCAGGAGAGTTTCCAGTTGTATGGCTTTACTCCAGTCACTGAGTATCCTACCTATTTTCGATCTAAATAGGTAGGATACCTAGATCGAATAGGTATCCTAGACTGTATTTTTGTTTTTCAGTCTATTCACACAACTTACTCAAAGTCTGTTTACGAAATGTATTTCAGTACAATTCCCAAATCCATCACTGCAACAAAAGCAGATAATAAATCTTCATTCTACTTTCTTCAGGACATCTATTGTATTTTCAATATCCCATGACATACCGAGGTTTTAATTGTAAGAACAACCAAGTCATATTTAGAACAGCACTACCCTAAATCACCTCAAGAAGCAAACACGTTTTTCATCAATATTTTGTTCAGTTAAGCAATGCAACATTATAAAAATTACTTTTCATAATTTATCCACAATTCATATTTTAATACCCGATTAATAATGTATTTAATTTAGCCGTGTCACGCATTTGTTGTACTAATTTGTTTTTCCTTATGTTGTATGTCTTGTATGGGCCACCATTACAAGCCCTTATTGTTTTTTACTGGAAATTTCAGTTATTATTGATTTGTTACTTCCAAATAACTATAAACCGTAGGCTATATATCTTCTTCATTTTTTACTGATCTTTTATGTATTTTTTCTTATGTGCAATAAATAAACTAAAACCCTTATTCCCTTTTGCCCCATGTGTCCCCATCTCATTCGTCTGTCTTGTGTGCAATGTGTGCGTCCACATCGGAGCAGAAGAAGCTGCCTGTGCTGCCTCTGGGCCGTTCAGCTGATCTGAGGCCAGGGGAGTTTGTGGTTGCTATTGGCAGCCCCTTCGCCCTCCAGAACACTGTCACCACAGGCATCGTCAGCACCGCACAGAGAGACGGGAAGGAGCTGGGCATCAAGGACTCAGACATGGACTATGTCCAGACTGATGCTATTATTAATGTGGGCTCAGACACATACGCACACACATACACTTGCACAGACACACACACGCACACAGACACACACACACACACACACACACACACACACACACACACACACACACACACACACATCCACACATCCTTTTGTTCAGGAGGATGAATGCACAGAGTTTCTGACATTCATTTTTTGTTGTATATGTTTTGTTATCTGTCAAATTAATTGATGTAATTGTGTCCATCTCATATCTCCCATTATCCCTGAGAAGTATGGAAATTCTGGAGGACCCCTTATTAACTTGGTGAGTTACGGTGTGAAGACTTATATGTGAATGACTAGTCAATGAGACAGTGGGAGGTCCAGAATCTTGTAATTTTCCGGGAAAAAAAAGTGTCCTGTGAGATATATGCCTCAGATTTATCTTGACCCAACACATTAGAAAAATGTCTTGTTGATTTCTGACTTTGGAAAATCATGTATAGTTTAATTGTATTTACAAGGGAATGGAGGAACTCGTATATTTGCTTTAGCTTTTAATAATTGATGAGCAACAAGACAGGACAAAACATCTGACATCATGAGGAATATGGACTGTGTGCTGCTCACATGTGTTTGTTCGTGTGTGTGTGTGTGTGTGTGTGTGTGTGTGTGTGTGTGTGTGTGTGTGTGTTTCTCTCTCCCAGGACGGTGAGGTGATAGGTATTAACACTCTGAAGGTGACGGCGGGGATCTCTTTCGCCATACCCTCAGACAGAATCAGTCGCTTCCTCACAGAATCCCAGAGCAAACACGAAGGTCAGGGGTCAAGGTTTAAACAGCTCTTATATATTTCAAATGCAATTGTTTTTATTGTTTTGAGATCCCAGTACCTGTAGATATGTATGAAGCAGATTATCCTCAGCTGTTGTGTCGTTGTGACAGAAAAGACAAGGTTGCAAAGAAAACTGACAGAGGAACCGCAGTCTGATGCCGGTGAGTGTGTGTGTGTGTGTGTTTGCTGTGGCATGTTTTCTCAGAGTTCAAGTTTATACTTCTGTTGTGTTTTTTTTTTAGATCTCTCAGAAGAGAAGAGATGCTTTTTGGGCATCAGGATGCTCACTCTCACCGACCCGTGAGTTGTAACATCAACACACACACACACACACACACACACACACACACACACACACACACACACACACACACACACACACACACACACACACACACACACACACACACACACACACACACATTGTAACTCTGTATTGCACAGTCTGAATATTTTAATTCATATTTGTTTATGTTGAAGCAATAACAGTGACATTAGTGTTGTTGTGTGTGTGTGTGTGTGTGTGTGTGTGTGTGTGTGTGTCTCAGTCTGGTTGCAGAGTTGAGACTTCATATATCAGACTTTCCAGATGTCAGCAGTGGAGTTTTGGTGCACCAAGTCCTGCCTGACACCCCTGCGCAAAAGTATGTTCACACATGCAAAAAACCCAAGCAGACACACACACACACACACACACACACACACACACACACACACACACACACACACACACACACACACACACACACACACACACACACACACACACACAACCTTTCTATGGAATAGAACACCATTCCTCAAAGTCGACTCAAAAACAAAAAATGCATTGGGCTCATAAAGTGCTTCCTTAATGTATTTTATTAATTTAAGATTGGAAAGTTGATTTTATAGAAATAAATGACTTGTTACTTCATCTACTTTTTACATTACAACTTGGAGCTCCATTGTACCTCAGTCACCCTCCATAGCAAACTATTATGCTACAGCTTCTTTCCTCTGTGTTTTAGCGGAGGGCTTTTGGAAGGTGACGTCATAATGAAAGTGAATGGAAAAGCAGTCCACGCCACCGCAGACATCCGCGAGGTGTTGAAGCGTGAGCAGCCTCTCCTGCTGGAGATTCGCAGAGGCAACGACGACTTACTGTTCAACATCCAGCCACAAGTTATAATGCGTTGAAGAAGTGAAGTGTTGGGTCAGGTCTCAAGAATGACTGCACTATACTGCATATTATGGCGACATGCGAACACACTGATTATAGCAGAATGGTTGGGCATGTTCTATCATGCAGACTCTGTTTGATAAAGCAGTAGTTAAATTTACTATAAAATGTTCACGATTTTGCAGAGGAATTATATTTTACATTGTACATTGGTATGAATCCCAAATAATTTCACAATAAAAGCTTCCTAACAAGGAACTGTACTCAAGTATGTATTTGTCAGTCCAGTCCGTTCAACAGCTGTTGTCCATCCGCGCAGACGGCAGATTCCACTCCCCTTGTTTATGTCTTCTGGACCCTCTTACGTCCCGTCTGTCTTGGAAAGCGGTTCACCTAGTTTAAACAAACCAAAGCCGACACCTAGACAAACTGAGAACCAACAGAGACACTGGGAAATGTCTTGCAGCTGGAAAAGTCACTTTTATCCTCTCCTGTTTTGGTCATGGAAACCCTCATGCATAACATTTTCTGAAACTTAAAATCAAGGACAAAAAAAGAGTGATTGCGGGACTGCTTTAAGATCATCTAAATTCAGCCGAAAACTTAGGATAACACTCAGCTTTATTAGCATTTACTTAAAGGTATAGTTTCATTTTTTAAATGTTTAGCTCGTTGGCTCACTCACAGGTTCAAAACAAGGTGACAGAAACTATTCCTTTAACTGTGCGTGCATTTTTAAAGGACATATGGGCAAAGATCTCTCATCACTAATTAGCTCATCCAAAATACTGGTAGTCAATGGGAAGTATTAGGCTGCCTTTGCCGGCAGTCAGAAAATAAACTTACAGCGTCAATTAATGGTCATGTGTGCTGGTTGAAACTTGTTTATTTTCCACGATATTTGAAGCTCTGTATTTTTTTTGTTGCAAGTTATGTTATTTTAGAATCAAATACATACCAAAAGGAAACCGCGTGGTGTGCATGCATCTACTCGTAAACACAGACGTTTTACTTTGTTGACCAACCGACAAGCATAATCCACAGTGGTTTGTGCATGAAAAAGGTCAATAAAAAAATCCCAACATGGACACAGGACTGTCCAGTGATGTTTTAAAGTTTATCTTATGACTGTCGGTGGAGGAAGGCTAATACTTCCTATTGACTACCTATATTTCAGCTGAGCTAACTAAAGATGAGAGACCTTTGCTCACGTCTTCTTCGGAAATGCACGCACAGTTAGAGAAATGGTTTCTGTCACCTTGTCCTGAACCGAGAGTGAGGCAACAAGCTAGAAATTAAAAAGTGTTGAACTACTCCTTTAAAAATAAGATCAAATGAAATCATGGGAAGTGTCTTCTTTGTGGCTTGACTACAGTATCTTAGGACAGATGTACAGACATGTCCTCCCGTCACCTGAAAAGTGACCCCAGCTGGGTTCATACTGGACCCAGACAGACAAGCCTTTTTATGTTTATTTATAAGACTGTGCCATGTTACTATTGGCAACACCGTGAAAGACAAGAGACAGACATAAGGAAGATGGAGAAAAGAGTAAAGAATGGGAGAGAGATCAAGAGTAAAAGGGAAACACGGTCTAATAGAGTGTAATGACAGACTACCACAGTGGACAGATTAACAACCATATCGCCCACTAGGAGTCCTCCTTTAACGTGTTTTCCTTTGGGCTTTTGAACTACACTGCTACAGTGTGTGTGTGTGTGTGTGTGTGTGTGTGTGTGGTGTGTGTGTGTTTGTGTGTGTGTTGTCGCAGGCCAACTTGTGTGTGCATGGTGCTTTCAAGTCCTGCCAGGACATTTTGTCGATGCAGAGCGCCAGACTACTGTAGTGGGACAGACAAGAAGACACAGCTGTTTGTCCTTATACAGAAAATATATCCCACATTTAAACGACTCCCTCTTGAATTTGACAACAAGGACTTCCTTGTTCTATGCCAAATTGAGTAACATGTCTGCATCAAATACATAAAATAAAATAAAATTATCTATTTTTCTGTCAAAGTGCAATGCAATATAAACAATATCTTTACCACAAGGTATTTATGTTCTCATTCTGGATGAGTTAAGCCCCTGTTCAAGCCATTGACCAATGAATATATCGCCATCTAGAGGCCACATTGAGCATGTCTGGCTTAAATGAAACAAATTACGATTCCCAAATAGAGCGCTAGATGGCGTGTTGTGTATAACAATCTGCCCCTGACGTGGCAACTGATGCTAACGGTATAACTACTGCATACTGTAGGTCAAGTATAGAAGCAGTCCTCACATATAGCTCTGGTTTCAAATTGGGTAATGGAGCTAAAGTAGAGGGCACTGTTAAACGTCTGAAACCGCATCAAGGACAGTCATGGATGTTATATTCAAGCAGTGTGCATCCACAGCAGGGAACACTTCCCTGAACAAAAACAAATTATTGTTGTAATGAATTCCAGACAATGGTTTTGTCAACCCTTGTCTCTATCATTAAAAACAGACAAGGAGAATATTTTATTAATCATAAGACTCATTTTGTGATAAAAAAAAAAACCCGGTTTGTCCTGCATAGTTTACTGTTACTGGTTAGATTGAAACACTTATATAGATAGAGCCTGATGTCCTGATTACCCCATTGCATGACAAATAACACTTAGGCATAACGTGGACTGTGACATTTATTGCTGGTGGGTCCTGTAATGACAATATTCACAAAAGCCGAAATGTTAACACTAAATAATATTCCATAATATCCAGGCGTAGTTGCAGATTAGGTGATGAGTTTGTAATCTAGTGTGAAGACTGTGGAAATGTTGTAGCATCTATTTATGATTAGCCAAATACTTTTTGGGAACTCTGCTTAGTCTTAGGGTAAAAGGTCAGTTCAACCAGCCATGAGGACTATTTCTAAATCTTGGAAAACACTTGTACATCTTAATCTGCCAGTAAAATGTGGGATCCTGCATTTTTTGGGAGTTTGACCAGTACTGTGGGCTAAAAGTCAGAATTTCTTTGCTTCTGCTGCAATTTTCTTGGTGGAATGCCAACTCGCTGTCATACTACTTTGAATAGTTACCCTTTATCCATATAACTATCTGCATACTATATTGGTTTGTTTTGAGGTTGTATTTTCTGTCTTTGTCAGAAATCCTCTTTGAACAGGAGCAATATCAATAGTCTGCTAATACTGTATCAGAAATTAAAGGGACCCTGCAAAACCTGTTTTCAAACAGCTTCTTACTATCAGTGCTGGAGTCCTACGTGAGCACATAATGTCCAAAGCTGGAGCAGTCGTGGTCATTTCACGTAAGAGTTATCTGTTTGTTTTTTCCTTCTCACTGTTTTGAAGTGGGCGGGACTCTGTTGGGAGAAGGTGATGTCATGTATTTCTGTGTAACAAACAGGATTCAAAAACCCCTTAATTAAATTCTGACATGGCAGATAGGCTCAGACTATTGGTTTTGAAAGGTTGAAAATGAATCATTCATTCTGGATACCAAATGAAGGATAGCATTTGTTAACACAGCACCAAAGTCACGCTTGTCTTGGTTGATTTAGCGGTTGTAGCTGTTTTCAACAATACTTCATAACGATTGGCTCATTCCCAGCTGTCCAGCTAAAATCCAGATGTATGGTGTACAGTAGATGCTGCTTACTCTGTTCATTTAACCCATGCCAACACGGTTTGCTTCTGCCCCTTTGCTATTTTGTATTGTTGATTTAACCAAGATTGAATGTTATTAGGGGGATTAACTGTCCAAGCACGATCGTGGTTGCTGCCCAGATTCTTTGAGAGCTCCCTCAAACCGCAGATTTTTTTTTTCCATCAGCTCTTACTGTCTAAACATTTGCTATTAATAGTCAGCTCCTTCACCAAAGTGTGTCCGAATGAATATTATTATCAAAACGTGAAGGAAAAATGGTGTAGAGATCAAACGCATTCATTTGTTTGGACTTCATGCATCATTGTTCATATTCAAAAGTCCTTCTCTTCCTATTTTTCATGTAGTTAATTACAATGGGGGGTAGTGGACCTTCAGCTCAGCCAAAATGTTCTCATAATGCTTTGTTTATCATTCAGAGAGGGAGAGAGATAAAAACTGAGGGACATTTATGATATAGGACACACTCATAATGCCCTATATATGGTGTCAAAGTGTGTGTCATCGGTGACCTCAGAGCCTGATGACATTTTGAGCGCCATTGGCGGTGCTTGATGGATGCTAATTGCCATCCCATCTCCTTGTTGGTTGCAAACAAACACACATACACACATATGCGTTTTATATGTCACTCCAATTACCCTCGCACTGCTATTAGCTGAAACATTGAGCTGGTAATAACAGAGAAAAAGCTCCTTGGCCTTTACTTACTGTAAGCGCTCTGCTGTAATGCTCAAGTATTTTACTTAAATAAATCCATCAGGTTATGCTACTCCATCCTTCTGCTAAACTACATCTCAGATGGACAAGTTGTACTGCAGCTGTATTTATCAGTTACTTAACAGATTGTTATTATTAATGCAAACTGTAATCAAGATTCAAGATTCAAGATGGTGAATTTGTCATGTGCACAAATATTATCGCAGCAGTTGTTGGCAATGCAATTCTTAAGTCCCAGGCTCATTTCAACAATTATATATAGAAGAGAAAAATGTATACGAGAAGCAACTCAACAAAGAAAGTGTCATATAGTATTATTGTAAAACATCGTGAAAGAGTATTATGGATTAAGCGATATAGAGTTGTAATAAGCCCCACATTTACCGGTTGCAACCTCAAGGTAATACACATGAATGCATCAGTAATCATAATCAAGTAATGCTATTTATATTTAACTTATATGTAGATTTACGTATACTTTTACTTTTGGTACTTAAAGTATATGTTAATGCTAATATTTTTGCAATTTGATTGTGACGCTTCCTATTATTTCGACACAAACTGTGTTGCAGCTAAAAGTCTGTGTGTGTGTGTGTGTGTGTGTGTGTGTGTGTGTGCGTGTGCGTGTGCGTGTGTGTGCGTGTGTGTGTGTGTGTGCCTGCGGGTTTTCCTGTGGTCAAGGGATTGATTGAATAACACTAGACTGGGAAGATTTCCAAGGAGAATAAATTGCCAAAAAAGTTAATATTTTACATTATGTGGGCTCAATCGAATCTCCAGCAGCCTTACTATACCAGACGATACTACATTCAGAGTTGGAGGAACTTTGGAGGCGCAGACTGCATATCGAAGGGGGATCTGGCGTGGCAGCAGAGCTATAGACAGATTGGCCTCAATACAAAAAAATAAAAAACTGTGTTAAACTGTGGCCTTACAGTAGGACTGCATGTACTGCTAACTACTTCCATGTGTCTGAAATCCAACCCCCACTGGATGACTCACCGCCTTGCAGACCAAAAACTACTGTGGGCAACTGCACTGTGATGAAAGATGAGAAGAGAAGAAAGTCATTTCAACCCACCGCACACACACACACACACACACACACACACACACACACACACACACACACACACACACACACACACACACACACACACACACTCATCCTCAGCATACAGCAGCTAAAGGCAAAGTCTCTAACACAATGAGGCTCCACAACTGGACAATTAGTGTTGGAAAAAAGCTAAGTAGAACCATACGTTGTTGTGTTGGGTATTATGTGTGCAATCTATTATGTGCCCCCCCCCAAAATGTGATCAAATAAACAATGCAAAGCTGTGTATGCAAGGATAGTCCGTGAGTATACTCATGAAAGACGCTGAATCTTTCATTTTCCAAATGCGAACTATACTTTTTCACAAGGGCTTGAATTCCAGGCATTCCTGGCAAAGGTATTGTCTGTTTTCATTGAGTTTTCCACTGGAAATACTCCAGTATATCCTCAGTCATTTGCAGGTTTTTATTGGACTGAGGGACTGGATGACTCCTCTCCTTTTTTGACTGTCTCTGTCTCTCTCTGTCTCTTTCTATTTGTCATTTTAGTATATTCAAAGCAGTGTTTTGTCAAAAAAAGAGAAAGGAATGATGATACAAATAAGGGAGGACAATACTTTATGCACTGGGAGATATTTTTCATACTTTTTTAGCCCCTCTCCCCGTCTGTCTAACCTTTCCTGTACTTTCAGTTCTCTCTCTTCTTTCATTATACTTTTTTTCTCAAAAGGAAAATTAATCTACACTGTTTTTTCACAATCTCTAACCTCAAGCCTTAAAAGTAAAAGTATTGAAGTAAAACCACAACATATGGTCAACAATGGCAGCATGTTGGAAGAGAATGTGCCCCTTCCTCCTCAAAGACAGTCAGTGGCTAGCATGTGAAGTGTGGAGCATTTAAACATCCAGATATTTCCCCCAGGAGTTGGTGGAGACAAAAAAAAAGAATAGAGCTAAAAGAGGGGTGAAAATTTGACTCAGGCTACAATCGTTAGGTGACTCCACAATTATGTTAACGTGATCTGAAGCTACTGGATGTGTAAAAAGTGCTACTAATCTGTATATCTGTGATACAATGAAAATTCAGCTAGAGCCTCAAGCATTTGTCTAACCTTAACCTTGCATTCGAAGGTCTTAAGCTAAGAATATGATTTTTCTTATTTATTAAGTACATTTATTAAGTACATAAAATAGAGAATATGTATTATTAATGTTAAATAGTGCACTTGAAGGCTCTAGATGGCTTAATTTTTTCTTTTTTAAGTCAGGCTGGCTGTTTCTAACTGCCTGCTGGCTGCAGACCAATGCTCAATGGAGCACAACCAAGACAAAGGTATCAATCTTTTCATCTACTGTAAATCCTGACAAGTAAGTCAAAAAGCCAGTTTCCTAAAATGTTGAATTATTCTTTCGAGAGTATTTCCGACATGCTGTGGGCAAAACTGTTGAACAAATCTCTTTCAAGCCAGACGGAAGCCAATGCTTTGCTGTGGTATTACACAAAATTCCTCAGGACTGGATGGCCTCATATACACCATGCCGAGTAAAATCACACACTCACACACTCGCTCACAAATGCTTGCACACACACACACACACACACACACACACACACACACACACACACACACACACACACACACACACACACACACACACACACACACACACACACTAACCCAGCAAAATGAGCCCTGAAATTATTTTGTCAGGGCTCCAGTGATAGCCGAATCATGTGAGCCCTTTCTCTGTCTCTTAACTCTCCCTTCTGGCAGACTGCTGACTCATGCTTTTTCTCTCTGTTTCTTTTTTTAAAATATAAATCCAGTCTGCAGAGTTTTTCCTCCACTCCTCTTCCTTCTTACTGAGATATTTATTTTGGAATTCATAATGATACAGCTGCATTTCTTCATCTAATGACCTCTGAGTGTGTGTGTGTGTGTTCTGTGTGTGTGTGTGTGTGTGTGTGTGTGTGTGTGTGTGTGTGTGTGTGTGTGTGTGTGTGTGTGTGTGTGTGTGTGTGTGTGTGTGTGTGTGTGTGTGTTTGTGTGTTTGTGTTTGTGTGCATGTGCATTGCTGGCATATTTTTTAATGTATTTGAGTTGGTTAGGTTCGTAGATTGTGTGTGTGGGTGTGTTATAGTAATGTGCGTAACCAGTTTTAATCGGCTGTCCCGCCTGTGCAGTTTATTTAATGTTTGAATGAAACAGAATAATTGCCTGCTACTGTAGTTGTACTCTTTTAATGAGAATCATGCCTGCTGTGCTTTCGCTGAAAGCCTAGCATTCTCTGGGTAGAGTTAGCACACATTTGGAGATCAGCATTTACGTAAGTTCGGCTGGGAAAGGTTCCTCTAAACTTGAGTGTTTAACAGTCTTAGGAATATTTATTTCTTTGGCCTGACTCTCTAGCCTAGGCTGACTTTTCACCAACATCCCCGGTGGAGTGCCAGGTGTGCATATTAACTGGTTTGCACAAAGTGGGAAAAAAATAGGCAGAAATCGCCTTTTCACGGCAGAAACAGAGATGTCTGGAGTCCACATCTGTGAAAATAAAAACAAAAAACAAAACAAGCCAGCCAAGGAAAGCCAAAAAACAAAAAAAAAACTTTATTTCCAAGATTACAGAGTTCAGCTTTCCTTGGCTGGCTTGTATGTTTACACTAACTAGCAAAGTAGATAACTGCAAAGTAGAAACCACATGTTCTGTGATTGCCCAGATCCAAATCAGCCCACAGGACAGTGAACTGGAGGAACTCTGCCTGTAAACTCTTAACTCTGCACGTGCAACAAAAAGATTGAGTTTGACACTATTCTTGACCGTTTTAATTTTTGCAGAAACAAAAACAACACTGTTTTTCCCCACTGGTGGAAGGATGTAAAAATATGAAATGTGGATTGGTTGGTCCATCAGTCACTCCGTCTTTCAGATTTCCTGTTAACCTTTTGGACAAGAGTCAGATATCTCGACAAACAATGGCCAGATTTATGCTGTGGAGTCAAACAAGACCAACTCAATTCAACTGCCCTGCTTAAAGGTGCAGTCTGTAGAATGTATTGGCATTTTTCAGAATCTACTAAAATGGAATATAATATTTATTTTTATGTTTTAATTAGTGTATAATCGCTCGAAAATAAATGTTTTTATTTCTTTTATTTCCTTAGAATGAGCCTTTTATATCTACATAGGAGTAAGGCACCCTACACAGAGACCGTACAGTAGCACAGGATGGACATACTTAACGACCGTATGCATTTTTTAGTGGGTTTCCTGGGGAAATGCACCTGTTGGTAGATAAAGAAGAAGTACTATCGAATAAATAACTAAATTCATTTTCTGCTCCTCACTTGATATTGTGGAAAGACTTGAGGCATTGTTGGATGATGCCATCTTGAGTAACTAGTTTCTTGTCCTTGAAGGCCACTGTAGCTTCTGTATTTATTTGAAAGGGCGGGGTTATCAAGGGAGTGTTGCAATCTAGAACTTTTTATTTCTGCACCTTTAATGGAATATACGAATGTCCTTCATGTTTACTTTATAAACATGCATGCTGAGCCACAGCATATATAATTCATTATGTTTTCCATTCAAATACATAATTAATGTACTTTACTGGGGAAAAAGCCAGAATAAATTCATATAATTGATTTAAGTAATTTTTTTAATATTGTGGTGTGCATGCCTAAAGTGAAATATTCCTCTCAGTGTCGAGCTAATCTGTGTGTGTGTGTGTGTGTGTGTGTGTGTGTGTGTGTGCGCGTGTGCATGTGCGTGTGTGTGTGTGTGTGTGTGTGTGTGTGTGTGTGTGTGTGTGTGTGTATATGTCGACCATCAGCCATGTTTCCTTAACAAAGCTGTTAGAATGTTCACGTTTGACAGTTATTGTTAATGTCATCAAATCAAAGATGTGGAGAAAAAAAAAGTGTCTCACATCTTCATAGCATCACACATACACTGGCACACGCTCATCCCCCAGCATAGCTCCATACTGTCAGCACGTGACTGAGAGTGAGATCAAACAGGAGAGAGAGAGAGAGAGAGAGAGAGAGAGAGAGAGAGAGAGAGAGAGAGGCAGGCAGGCAGGCAGGCAGGCAGGGAGGGAGGTTGAGAGTGACAGAGAACGTGGATGAAAGTGAGTCTATGTGTGTGTCTGGACATGTGAGCGTCTGTGTGAGTTAGCGTTTCTGCTCAGTAGCTCACAGGGCTAAGAACTATTTATACACCCGGACTCCCATGCTCCACAAACACTCCTCTTTCCACCACCCCCATCACATTTGTTTCCATTCTTTCTCTTCTTTGCATTTTCCTATCATCATCCCTTGATCTTTTATCACATCACTCATTCGCCTCTCATTTCCGTGGTCCTGGTTAGGTATCATACTGGCAGGGGGTGTGCTCCCATCACCTCCACAAAATGCCTGGCTCTCAGGACTTTCAACAGTACAATTGACTTGAACTGAGTGGACAGATCAGGGTTACTCCTGCTGGAAAGGAAAGGAAAGGAAAGGAAAGGAAAGGAAAGGAAAGGAAAGGAAAGAGAAGAGGCTGGGTTGTGTTATCTATTCTGGAGAACGCTTGTTGTCAAAATCACTTTTTGTCAAAATGTGTTAATATCTACTAGCGATATGCAACCAGTGTGTGTGCTGAGGCTGTATACTGGTATGTAAACAGTAAAGCCTGGGCAGTGTATTAACACTGGATTTTTTTCAGTGCACACAGTATGGATAGCAAATCGTGAGGAGATATTCAGGGATTTTGATAAAAAGGGGCTTTGACAAACGCACCCTCCAGAATTGCTGATTCCACCTTTAAGGGTGATTTGAAATGTTGATTTTCAGATTAAAGGAGAAGTAAATTATATTTTTTTGTTAATATACGCATTAAATCACTCTATATTCATACAGCAATAACTAAAACAGTATGGGCAGTTCATAATACAGGTCTACCAGTCATTCAGCTTTGCAGTAATTGCCAGATACAATGTCGAGTATTCCGCTTGTTTTATCCAATCATGAAACAGATCTCAATAAAGAGGCGGGTCTCTGTGCCCGTGAACGATGACCCGCTGCTCTCCATCGCGGCATTATCTGACAAAGACGGCTGGGCATGTGGTGGTGACGTAGGGACGAGGGACTGCGGCCACTGACAGGAAGTTAGCTTAAAGGACCATATCACTTACTTCTCCTTTAAAAATGGCAAACCTTCTTTACAAGCTTCTCCTACAGGGGAACCACGGTTGGCTTGCGTGCAGTGGAAGGCATGGGCTGAAGACAGATGGATGCGTGGACTGGTTGACAGAGAGTAAAATCATTTTCCAACTCAAATGGAAATAAATAGAGGCAATGAGGGAGCTCCACATTGTGTTGTCAACCGTGGGAATTGTGATGTCATGTAATGGTGCACACACTGAGTCATAAGGCCAGGGGCAGTGGCGATGGGGGGAAGTGGGATGGACCCCTGATGTCCTTCTATAACTGGACTTTCTTTAAGTGCTTCTGCCATGAGCATTCTGTTGCTTGTGTAACAGCTTTCATAGCTCTGGGATTCCAGAGGAAACATGTGCCCATCGCGAGGGTTCCTTTTTTCCCCCTCTTTTTCCCCCTCTTTCTTCTTCTCTCTCTCTCTCTCTCTCTCTCTCTCTCTCTCTCTCTCTCTTTCGCCTTCTTAGCAAGAAAAACGTTTTTTTCCTTCACAGCACAAGAGCCATTAAGGCAACACTCTCAAGGTCAGCGTTACCACTGAGGACAGCAGAATGACAAAACAAAACAAAAAGCTGAGAATGAGACAGCTCATTTTAGGCGTATTATATTAGTGCATATTTCACAGAGCTCGTCAATGATTAAGCATAAATGGAGCCGGTGGGTACGGCAGGGATAAACAACATCTGGGGAGCTGAGGGAAAGAAAGGCAACACAGCGCACCTTCATGCCCATAGACAGAGACACACAATGTTCACATAGTGAGGGAAGAGCTGCCCACGCATTGGCTCACACGTGCTCTGACACGCTGGCATCGCTTGCAGAGGTTAACACTGTGGGAAACGTAAAATGGCTCAATCAAAATGAGTCATATACACACACATACAATATGTAATAAATATGACATGAAGCTATCCTGCCATGAATAGGGACAACATCCGTTGTTTAATTTTGCTTGAGTTATGGAAGAGTGTGATGCATTGATTAAAAAGACATATATATAACATAGTATGATGTGTGTTTTGTTTGCTTTGTTTCTATGTGGGCATTAGAAATGATTCTATGAAAAACCTACACATTGATGCACAAAAGCATGCACATATCTATAACTGTAAGGCTTTTTGTCCTATTATTATTACGAACACATTTGCATTATAATTCAGAGAGGGTGCATAGAAAGAGAAAGAGAATAAAAATGTCTGTTAGATTGTTCTGGAGAGGTAAGTGCAGGCAAATATCCATCTATCCTACCTGCACATGTCCCCCCTTCAATGCATTATTTATTTCCTTGTCCTCTACTCAAACTGCATTTGTAACGTAAATTATCATAAGTATAGACAGCCCCGACTATGTTCAAGGATTTTGTTTACACTAACGCACTCTGGCCATTGGTTTCTTACAGGCATTTGAAGGGAGATCAACACAAAACAGAGCCGAAGAAAACCAAGTTCAAAGAGTTTTAAAGCAACTAGAGATTTGGTGTTGCTATGGAGATGAGCTTGTGTGCGTGTGTGGGTGCGCGTGTGTGGGTGGGTGCACTAAATCTTTCACTGTGCTCACAGTTTAACAGTGGCTCATGTTGGTCAACTGGAAGGCATATACATTGTTTTTCATAGAGAGGACACAAAGAGTAACTCAATGTCACATACACACACACACACACACACACACACACACACACACACACACACACACACACACACACACACACACACACACACACACACACAACAATATTTGAAGATGTACAGATGCTAAATTTTTTTTTATATTTCCAAAGCCATCACTCTGGAATTTTATGGAGGAACAAAAAACACTCTCATCATCTTTTTCTTCTTCTGTGCAAACATGATGACACCCCCATCTCTGAATGTAACTCCTGCTCGCATGAACATTGTTCAAACGTCACATGAGCCAGAAACCCACTGCACGTGCAGGGTGCTCGGCATCCCCAGCGAGAGAGGCGGCGCTAGAGAGTGCGCATGTTCGAGAGTAAACACAGCACACTTGGCAATCTGAAGTCCTCATTTACACAGCTTTTCACTTTGGACTAACCGACAAGGGGGGTTACTACTGGATAAATAAAACAACACTAATTTAATCACTGGATGAGTTAAGCAACATCTAATGGGGTTAAATTGCCACTGATAGGAAAGGTTTGTTTTGGGGCATTTCAGCACTGGACAGCTCTCTCGGCGCGTCTCTCGAGCTCGCAAGTGTCTCTTTTTCTGGCATGTGTGCCGGGAAAATGACCATCGATCACAGCTGGTGGTGGGCAGGAGCAGTGTGCTGCTGTTAACTTCTGAGAGATGAGCATACCGGAGTTCCTACTGGAAATGTCCATTGTGGTGATAGCTGTCGTCTCGCTGTTGACTAACTTGTCAGTGCTGCTATGTTTCACCCAGAGCGCCGACTTGAGATCCCACGTGTCGGGCGTCTTCACCCTGAACCTCTCCTTCTCCAACATCCTCCTCACCATCATCAACATGCCCGCAACGTTCCTCGGAGTGACCAAAGGCGCACAGCCCTTCGGGGACCCGTTCTGTCAAGGCGTGAGTTTCGCCGAGACTTTTCTCACCACTAATGCCATGTTGAGCATGGCCGCGCTGAGCATGGACAGGTGGATAGCGGTGGTGTTCCCCCTGAGTTACTCCAGCAAGATGCGCCACCGGGACGCCTTCATTATCGTAGCGTACTCCTGGATGCACGCGCTCACCTTCGCCCTGACACAGCTGCTGATGGACTGGGGAGGTTACAGCCACACTTACGCCTCGTGCACCGTTCAGCTGGATGGGGAGACTGGGCTTGGGGTGGGGGTGGGGGGAAGCGGCTCGCCGCCTATGCGACGTTCACGGCGCTGTTCCACTGCGGCAGCTTTGCGCTCTGCCTCCTCGTGCTGTGCTTCGCCTACCTGAAAGTTCTGAGAGTGGCCCGGTCTCACTGCAAGAGGATTGACTTGATCACAGTGCAGGCCCTGCTTCTGTTTGTTGATATGCACCCCAGGTAAGAGATAGCCTACAACTCGATGCTGTTGTTGAGCCCTGACATTTGCTTGGAAACCTCTACAGTTTGACTTGTTTCAATGGGGAGCTTAAAGCTATAGTGCGTAATTCTTTCACTGGCAGTTACATTCAAACCATTGCCAAATGAGTTGACACAAAGTTGATTAGGCGGCCTATCAGATCCACAAAACTCTCTCTGTATCTCTAAGTATGTCAGTGTTTACAAACTGGTGTCGCCCCCCAGACACTGGCGCAGGAGCTCAGAAAAATCTGAAGAAGCGCCTAAGAAATGTTTTTGTTGCTGATTCTACTTCTAAGAAAAAAACCTGGACCTGTTGTTGTAAATACGCAGAATTCCTCATGGGGGTGACAGAAGTTACGCACTTTAGCTTTAAAATACTCAGGGCTGCACACCCTGTTCTGTAAAGCTAATTATATCAAAGATAAATAAATCATCTGCCATGTCAACACACGTGAGTAAATATTTTTCTTTTCTGTCTGTTTGTCAGTGTGAAGGAAAGGTGTCTAGCTGAGCAGAAAAAGAGGGGGCGGCGCGCCACCAAGAAAATAGGCATCTTCATCGGCTCCTTCATCCTGTGCTTCTCCCCCTATGTCATAACAAGGTAACACACTGCTCAGGAGCTAACTGTCTCTCTCTCATCATAAGGGCTTGTATAACTTCCCACAACACTCATCCGGCTCTAGATGCTTTTACCGTAACAGCCCTAAAAAAAGTCTCACCGCATCACTCTTGTGGTGTGTCTGATGATGAGTCAATGTTACAACAATGAGTGAAAAAAAAAACAATCAATAATTCAACTACAAGAGCCTTGAAATATGACCTTAAGCTCAAGTCTCTAAGATTTGAGATGTTGTAATATTGCAAAGTACTCCTAATATTTTCGTATGTCCTAATACAAAAGAGTGCAGCAAGTGTTGAAGTTGCAGTTATTCGGATTAATTAATTGCAATTCATTGAATTGATAGACAATTGGCACTTAGCACATCATATTTTTTAAAAAGTTATCAGCTAAAATGTAAAAGGCTGAATTAAAATATATATTTCGGGATTAAAGATTGCTAATGCACAAACATAAATGTCTATGGAAGCCCATTTACGCCACCTACTAGTAAGTCTCTTTCCAAGTGTTTTCCCATAATAAAGAGAATACAACTGATTACATACGATTAAATACTAACTCCTTATTATGGCCTATTATCACATAAATAAACTAATAATTTTAAAATATGAATGTAGTGTTTTTTTTTCTTATTGTTAAAGGGACACTGTGTAACATTTTAAGTAATTTATTAGCTAAAATCAATATCCTCATTCATAAGTATGTCCTCATTGGTGTAAAATCACCTCTGCCAATAATCTGAATTATCCTCCTGAGCGGAGAATTACAAATATTAATATTACATTTTGTACATTGAGCAGGCAAGTCTTATGGAGGCATCCATGTTTTTGGAATGTCATCAGGTGCATTGTTTAGAATTTAGAATTGTTCTTGTCCTTGAAGGCCACTGTAGCTTCTGTTATTATTCTAAAGGGTTGGGGTTACCCAGGGTGCGTTGCATTCTAGAACTTTCTTGATGTCATATTACACATTGTCCCTTTAATGTGTGTTCGACAGAAATGTGCTTCCATATTCACTATGTCAGGACCAACTGAATTGACTGTCTTCTGCTTGCATCTGTCCTGCAGGTTGGTGGAGTTGTTTCCCTGTGTGCACGTTCCTCGGTACTGGGGAATCTCTGTCAAATGTCTGTCCTACGCCAAGACCTCCAGCGACCCCTTTGTCTACTGTCTGCTGAGGCAGGAGTACAGGAAGGTCCTGGTCAGCATCATCAGCCGCTTCCTGAAGAAAGACCATTACTCTCTGTCTGTCCACAGCACCAGCAGCACGCTAGACACCACAGATGACAACGGCATTGTCAGAATTACCTGAGCTCCATGTTCAAATCATTCAAATGGTTAATAAAATTCAGCACCTGAATCCCTTCTGTGGGAGGGCCAGAGGTCAGGTTCTCTGAAGAGCTCTGCAGCCTTGAAGATGCAAAGGGAGTCAGTGTCTTGCTCAAGGGCACTTTAGCCCAGGGGCGGACCGCGGGTCTATTTAAGCCAGAGTGTCGTCCCGCTAGGAGAATGGAGAAGTATTTTAATGATCGATGAGACTACACTGGAGCCTGAAGTGTGCCAAAGGCCTTCATAGACTCTACAGACTGCTGTTTCCATAGGGCGGGTCAGTTTTCCTGCTGAGTAATCACCAAGGATACACCACATGACGCCCATGACACTGTGTTTATTACTATCATTAATGTAAATGTATGTTTGAAGTAACTTTGAATTTGTTTTTGGGAAGTGGTCTTAATGTTTCAGTGGAAAAACGGGAGAAATGTTCATTCTGAAGACTGTTTTGAAGCTGATAAATGTGTGTAAATGGATGTCATTTTGAACACAAAGACTGTACAATTATTTAAAGATGTAAAGTCACAGCAAAAGCACAGATTAAATAATAAAGTCCACTGCCACAGACAGACTATGGTATATTTTATTTCTTACCCCTTTAGCGATTCTGGTCAATGCTTGCTGTCGAAATCACTTTTTGTCAAAATCAGAGAATATCTTCTCACGATCTGTCCGTACTCTGTGTGTGTGTGTGTGTGTGGTGTGTGTGTGTGTGTGTGTGTGTGTGTGTGTGTGTGTGTATGTAGAAAAAAAAAATCCAGTGTTAATGCACGGCATAGGTCCTGTAAATGGGCATGTTGCTTGGTGGGCCCCCTTTGTTTACATACCCTTTGCTTACATATCCATTTACAGAGCATAGGCTGTATATTAACACCATACTTTTCAGCACACACATAGTACAGACAGGTAGTGGATTAAGAGGAGATCTTCACTGATTTTGACAAAAAGTGATCTTGAAAACAAGTATTCTCCTTGAATCACTGACTCCACCTTTAGTGACCTGGTCGTTACCCTTCATATTTATTATGACTCTATATGTTGTGAACCAATTCTACATTCACATTATACATCCCTGTAATAGTCTTATTAATAGATCATTACAAAAATAAAAGAGCAAGGCCATCAAGGTAGACTAAGTTTCGCAAGCTGATGATGCAGATAAATAGTATTGCATTGAAATGCATGATGATCAGGCTTAGGGAGCCCTATTAGGCTATGTCAAACAAACCCAAAGCTTCCTTCACTCCCACCCCCACCCCCACAAGCCACGTTACCTCCTTATCGTGCTCCCACACACACACACACATGCACGCGCGTACACTCACACACAGACACACGCACACACACACACACACACACACACACACACACACACACACACACACACACACACACACACACACACACACACACACACACACACACACACACACACACACACACACACACACACACACACACACACACACACACACACACACACACACACACAGTGTAATATGATCGTCGCTCGCTCGTAGCTCACAGCAGTGACCCATAATCCTGGCGCGCCTCACGTTTTTTTTTTTTTTTTCGGGTCAGGGATGCTCGGCGCAGACAAAGGAAGGAGGTTGCCGTGCTGCGCGGGTGGTAATTATCCTCCTGTATGGTGAGCGGAGAAGTTTGCAGCTTCAAACACACACACACACACACACACACACACACTGCCACATCACACGGCGCAGCTTACTGCACCCCAACAACATGCATTTAGGACTTTTGCTGCTGTTTCTCTCCTTGGCGAAAAGTTGTTGGTGTGCCCCGCAGCAGACATGTCATCCAGGAGACGAGCTTCTGGGTAAGGTCACTTCAACTTTAAACTAATGATTCATAGAAATATGCGTAGGCTACTGTAGGAAAGCAAAGCTACAAAGTGTGGGGGCTGACGAGTTGGAAGACGCAACTTTAACTCGTTTGAATGAGCAATTTGGAATATTTATGACTTATACTGAACTCTTCGACGCACATTGTCAATAGCAACTGATTGAGATGAGGTGCAGAACCTTTACCGTTAAACACGCACCCTAATTTAAACTAACTTTAATTTAAATGCTGTAGTGTAGCCTAATGCTGTTTTTTTTTTCTTGAATTATAATTACTCTCTATTTTGAAAAGCTTTATTGCGTATGAAATACTTTCATGTTGACTTCCGTAGACAAATTCTCACCTGCAGCTTTTGAACCACTTGGCCTTTTATAAACAGTCATAACGCGAATTCCGTGTTGTGGCTTGTCCCCTTCATTTTGAAGATGTCGCCTCCTAGCGTTTTCTTTGAGACTCGCTCATCTGTTCATAACGTCTGTTGTTCGACTTGCGTTTTCTTGCAGGAAGATGCAGCAACAACGTGTTCGAAGAAAAACGTAGGTGGCTATTTCATTTCACATTGTGCACTTTAGAACCTTACAGTAAATTATATATATGACAGTTAAGATAGGCCCATACGAAAAGGATGTGACATGACAGGTACAGGCAGTGATCTGAGACCTGACCTTCAGGGCTGGATAGAAATACCAAGAGCCACTGCAAGATGCAACAGGCCTCCTCTCCTCATAAAAATGTTTTAAAAAAACACACTGGTGCTGTTAACACCAGGTGTTATACCAGCCAGGTGTCATCTTTAATAGATGATAGATAGATAGATAGATAGATAGATAGATAGATAGATAGATAGATAGATAGATAGATAGATAGATAGATAGATAGATAGACTTATTTCTTCTTCATTCTTCTGTTTTTCTAAAATGACTTATGCCCATCTAAAAGATGTCGCGGATCTTTCAGCACAGCCCATAAAAATATAAGATGAATATGAATCCGATGAACCTAGATCAAGTTCAGGATCAAGATTGAGAAAATCAAAACCAGTTCTAGATCAAGCAATAAACTTTCACAAGATGTACAACATATAATATATATTTTTTTTAAGATTTTTTTAAAGATTGTATGCTTTATTGATAGTGTAAAGACAGAGTTGAAATGGGGCAGAGAGGGGAGTGACATACAGAGAATGACCGCGGGCTGGAATCGAACCCGGGTCCGCTGCTGGCCGAGGCCCATGGGGGGGGACGCCCTACCAACTGAGCTAAGGGCGCCCCCTACAAAATATAAGTTAAGAAAAAGTTTCAATTTGAAAAAAAGTTCTCAGCTGTCTCTGCCTTGTCTCTCCCACAGCTACCTGCACAGAGCTGAACCTGGGCTACTGCAATGACATGGACTACTCTAGGTGGGTCGTAGAGGTTGGTAGCCTACTAATGTGGCTGAGGCAATCAGTGCCAGGCCAGTGAAATACTTGTACCGGACACACATTTCAAACTTAGCTCTTCTTAGCTGATATGTTTAACACCTTCTGTAAAAAAGAAAATTCTGCCATTCCAGGACCATGTACCCCAACATCCTTGGCCACCGGAGCCACATGGAGGCAGAGTCCGGGGCCGAGTACCTCCTCCTGAGTGTCATCCATGGCTTGCTAAACGGGGAGTGCTCCCCCGAGATTCGTCTGGTAGGCTGTTCTGTGATAGCCTCGCCGTGCCGGGACGACAAGATGATCAAACCCTGCCGCAGCACATGCGAGGCCCTGAGGAAGGACTGCAGCCACGCCTTTGAATCCATCGAAATGGCCTGGCCCTACTTCCTGGATTGTGACCGCTTCTTCGCCAGCGACCGCGAGGGCTGCTATGACCCGCTGGCGGCGCTGAGAGGTAACGGTCACATTGTTGTGGTGTACTGTTTTTAAAAAGTGGAGTCGGCAGTTTCTGGAGAAGGCTTGTCCATCAAAATCACTTTTTTGTTTAAAAATCAGTCAATATCTCCTCACGATCCACTACCTGTCCGCAGCTGTTTGTGAGCTGAAACAAAGATCCAGTGTTAATAAACAGGCTAGGCTCTGTAAACGGACGTGTTATAGCTACGGTGGGCCCCGATTGTTTACATACCCTTTGTTTATGTACCAGTTTACAGAGCCTAGGCTGTATATATTAGCACTGGAGCACACACAAAAAGTAACATCAGGTATCAGGTGAGGAGATATTCACTGATTTTGACTCCACCTTTAAACAAATGCATACCTACTGCTCCATGAAACCGACTTATTATCTTTCTCGTTCCATAAATCTGGGTATCCCGCCTCCAGCCAGGCAGGAGCTGGAGAGGGCCACACCTGAAGAACCCAGCACCATCATCCAGTTCACCTACTACTCCAACGCCCAGATGTACAGCTTGCTGAAGAGAACGGCAGCCAAGTGCTCCCACATCTCCCACGTCTACAGCATCGGACGCAGCTCAGAAGGCAGGGATCTACTGGCCATCGAGTTCAGCAAAAACCCAGGACAGCACGATCTTTGTGAGTATAAGGGAAAACACCTGTGTGGTATTGTGATAACCTCTTCCTTATTGTCAAGTAAGTCCAGTGTAATAAAATGTCCACTTATCTCTTCTTCATGATCTGCTAACCTAGATTTAGTAAAGAAGACCTTAAAAACTGCATTAACTGATTTTTGGCCACTTGAAGGCAGTGTAAGCTATAGCTGTAAACACAACATTGAGATACCAGCTTCTAATGTTCTAACATTTTTACATCCAGGAGATACTGACCAAGCAACATTAACATTCATTAGTTTTCCTGATGCATGTTTATGGAGATCTGGGCCTTTATAATGTATTGTTACTACTGGCAGCAACTTTTCGCCAGATATTTCCCTCTGGAGTATATACAGAAACAAAGAAGAATAAATAAATAAATAAAATTAACATTCATCTGGGGGACACAAACACAACTCCAAATGCAGGTTAACGTTGCTACATGTCTGCTAGATGTGTGAATAGGGCAACAACTTTTCCAAGGAGATAAAATGAGTAGAATTTGTTAACAGCTTGTCCTGTTACAAAAAAATGCCCACATGAAAAGATGGAAGAAAAAAAAACTACTAATGCCGCGTTAACCATGTTTGCTTGTCTCTGTAAAACTGTTAGTGGAGCCAGAGATCAAGCTAGTGGGGAACATGCACGGCAATGAGGTGCTGGGCCGCCAGCTGCTCATCTACCTGGCCCAGTACTTGTGTTCAGAGTACAACCTGGGGAACCAACGGATTCAGGCCATCGTCAACACCACCCGCGTCCACATCCTGGCCTCCATGAATCCAGACGGCTATGAGTTGGCCGCCTCAGAGGTAGAGGATAACAATGACCCGGAGCTCAGCAACCAGGAAGTAAATATGGTTAACATATAGGAAAAAGACAAACCGCCTAGTATCCGTTCTCGACCCCACTGTCTGTGTCCCCGGTCTGTTGTGTGGAGGTGGAGGAATGAGGTACTCTGCTGAGGGGGAGTATTGAGCATTTCAAAGTTTTTATTTATTTTTTTATTTTTTACAATGTTGTTTGTGGGTTGTGAAATGGGTCACCATGGAGCAACGCGATGACAATGTTGTAAGTTAACTGTGTGTTTAGTGGACAACACTGGCTGTCCATTGAATGCTGTAGGATAAAGAAAAAGCCTTTGCTCTGCTCTAAGATCACACTTAATTTACTTAGTCTATTCGAGGGTAATTTAATATTTTTTTTTAGTATTAAAGGTGGAGTCAGCAATTCTGGAGAATGCTTGTTGTCCAGATCACTTTTTGTCTATTTTGACAAAAGTAGTAGAAAACTTTATTGTCCCCGTGGGGCAGTTGGGTTTGCGGCACAGTCGCACTTCATGACATAACATCAGACAAATTACACAAACAGATAGTCCATACATCAGACACTGACAGACATAACATGAAGAACATACATTACACACTACAATGCACTATACACCTTTGGACATGACCAGGCCAGCTGGACATAGCTTATTTTGACTGATTTAAGGCTTTTATGGCTTGTGGTTTCTGATTGTCTTTTTCTGTGACTCGGTGGCATTTCCAAACCAGCAGACAATACAGAAGGTTAAAACACTTTCAATGAATGCAGTATAAAACATTTGGAGCATTTTGTTATTGACATTTCCTTTGCTGTGCCTTAGTGTGCAAAAGATCAGTCCATGAGTCCCATTTAAGCTTGTTGTCCAGCACAATGTCAAGGTATTTGTAGTTTGTAACAACCTGAATAGTCTCCCCATTGATAAAAGTGTCAGTGGATTGTTGTGACTTTCTAAAATCTATGGACATTGCTTTGGTCTTTTTAGTGTTTAAAATTAAAAAGGTGATTTTTACAATAAGCCTTCTCCAGAATAGCTGTCTCCACCTTTAAAGAACATAATTTACTCAAGAGGACAAGCAGTAATGTCTAGGGTTATATTTATATATTATATTTTTGGAATCTGCTGGTAGATCTATAGGTTTATATCATGTAATTAGAGTACTCAAGCCTTCTACTCTATTTTCTACTAACAAGCGTATTCTACTAATCAATTTACTAATCATCACTTCATGAGTTAGTTTAGCAATTGTAGATGTCCCTCTGCTATGTTGATTCTACTCTACATTATTATGTAGCAGGATGTGTATACGACTGAGAGCAATTTTCTGCAGACAGAGTGGGACTTCTACAATGACATCTCTTGAGCCTTCTAATGCTCTGAATAACAATACTGTGTGTTGTGTTTTTAATAACTTATGTCTCTGGCTTTGTCGCTGTGCCTCTGACAAGCTCTGCATGCATATACTGTATACTCACACTATGAAGATCATTTATAACCATGTATGTGATGTGCAATCCAAAAAGTATGAAGCCTATAATACTCGTGGTAGGCATTCTATAACACACTGTATGCATGTGTTAAGATGTTTACGGGCATAAGCAACGGCATGCACTAATTTGAATGTTACGATTACAGATTACAATTTTACCATTTGACATTTATGCACCGGTGTTGGCTATTCACAACACATACATGGCAGACAAACATTAATGAAAGTGTGCATCATATTGAGCCTTTTACTTATAAGATCACATTTCAAATGTATGCATTTTTTTTCTCTTTCTAATCTACATACAGTATACTGTATATTGCATGCACTGTATGTTTTCCAATTGTACTTAGTGTGTTTAATATTAAATTGAAACCTCAAATTTTTTACCATATTTGTCATGTATATGGCAACATATGCGTTTATATTAAATGATATGCATACTAATTTACATAATTCAAAAAAATATCCCTTTATGATTGTTTGGATGGATAAATTATAGGTGCAATTTATTTTCTGCTCACCTCTAAGGTAAATGACTAATGGTTTCCTGGTCATTTGATTTGCTACCTTTTCTCATGACGGATATGTGGTCTTGTCTACATGTTAACAACAGAATTAACAAAGATAGTCTAATATGTTCTTTCTTATAATTACTCTAATGTCCATATCATTTGCGCTATATTTTCTTGATATAATCACTGCTCCTGCTATTGTCTAAAAATCATCTTTATCATCTCTTTTTATCAGTCCAGATTTTAACACTCTTTAATGCTCTCAGCTGTTTGAACCTAAATGTTTCAGGGCCACTTGTTGAATGGTTGGACCAATGGACGGACTAACGCTCAGAATATTGACCTCAACCGTAATTTCCCGGACCTCACCTCCATTTTCTACCGGAACCGCCGCAGCAGGCACTACCGCATTGACCACATCCCCATCCCCGACTCCTACTGGTTTACTAAGGTAAAGGGGATAGCTTTTCTATTATAATCAGATCTACGGAAAATGTTCATGGTAAGATGCTGTGTTTAAGCCTGAATACCATATCAATCCAATCTTGCCTTTGGCCTGTAGGTGGCACCAGAGACCTACGCAGTGATGAAGTGGATCCGCTCGTTGCCATTTGTTCAGTCTGCCAGTCTCCACGGAGGGGAGCTGGTGGTGTCCTATCCCTTTGACTTCTCTAGACATCCACATGAGGAGCGCATGTTCTCACCCACTCCAGATGAGCAGGTAGGGAGGGAGGATAGATGGATGTCACATCGAAGGTGCATACAAAGGTTGGGGTTGACAGTGCTGCTGGATTGGCATATTCCCCGTCAGCCGACGCTTATCTTTTTTTCTTCATCTTTAAATAAGATTTTTAAGTTGTTAACTTGTAATGCAGTATCGTCACTTAGTTTATTTATTGCAAATGTTATTGGTTTTCCATCAAACCATTTTCTACAGCACATGTTTAACCGTATACACCAGGGGTGTCCAAACTTTTTTCACTGAGGGCCATATACAGAAAAATCTACGAAGGGCCGGGCCAGTTTGCAAAAATAACACATTTATCAGGACATGTAGCTGCTCTGATGTTTAGTTTCATAGTGTCTTCGTAAATTGTAATCCTTCTTCACGGCAACACTTTACTTGCACATTAAAAAGATACATCCCCCTCTTGTTAAATGCCATTGATACACCCAGTGTTTTCTGCTTTTACGTCTAATGTCCAGCTTGGTGAAAATAATAGCCAGCTGAGATCCCGCCCCTCCTAGGGGGATCCGGGGGTATGCCCCCCCGGGAGATTTTTTTAAGTTTTTAAAGTGAAATGCATGAATCTGGTGCACTTTGAGAGGGAAATTAAGAGGCTAAAGCTGAAGAATTTTGTATGAAAAAAATGTAAACATTGTGTCAGATGTATTAGAACAGGGGTTCTCAAACTTTTGATAGCTGAGGGCCAATTTAGGAACCCAACATTGGACCGAGGGCCGCCGAAGGAAAATGAAATAATTTCAATGGCCAGGTTGCGTCTTTACAGTTTACATGTATTGGTCTTCATCCAGTAATGTGTAATTAACACATTTTAATTAATTAATGAAGGGCTAGGTTTCCCCCCCAATGTATTTCAACATTGGGGGGGAAACATTAAAAGCGGGGGTCTGGGGGTTGTCACCCCGAAAAATTTGAGGTTCAAACACTTCATTTTGTGCATTCTGGTTAATTTTTATGCAGTAATTTGTGTCTTCTGTATTTATTTATGGTGGACATGTTAAGGAAAAGACAACTAGCTCCCATTGACGCAAATCTAATGGAATATAAATCAGTAAGGCACTGAGGCATTCTGTATTGCATTCAAATATTTATTCTACTTTATTGTTCAAAACTTTCTGCACATTGAAAACGTATCACCTTTTGGAGTGTTTTTTGTAGGACTCACTACTCATGATGCAGCAGCAGTGTTAACTATTATGACACTATACATTGGAAATAAACAGGGTGGGCTATCAGCAGTCAACTGGCAGATAGTTCCATGGCTATCAGCAGCCAGCTAACGTTAGCTTGTTAGCTAAACTTTAGGCAAAATAGTTAGAAACCAGATAATGTTAGCATCCATCCTTAGACACTTAACCCAATGTAATTCACCTTGAAGGTGAGAAAGTGCATCGTATTGGGCTTAACAAGCTCACTATCTAACAACTTACATTGGGACCACTACACTGCCTGCTGCACTGCGGGAGGCAGAGGCAAGCCGAACGTCGGCAAGTTTAAGATTGCATGGTCCACTGTAAGGGTGTTATTATTAATACTTGGGGAATGAATATAAACAATTAGGGGGGATATTTAAGTGTTTCGACCCCTGTACTTTTTTTTTTTTACTGTTACGGGGGACGCATCCCCTCCATGCGTTTCAATAAAAAAAATATATATATAATTTTTTTTTATTATAATTTTTTTTTATATAATTCATAATTCAATGCGGGCCGCACTTTGAGAACCACTGTATTAGAAGCTATTGGAGAAGGACACATGGATTTTCCATAATAATATTAATTTAAATTAAAATATTATGCAGGGTCCTCTGGGATGGCCTTGGTGCTCTTTTTCTTTTATGGAACATATTTCTCTGTAATATAATGAGTGCATTTAGATTATTTAAAAATGAAAAGGGCCATATTGCATTATATTTTTAAAATGTGCCGAGGGCCAATCAATCAGTTTTGACACCCCTGCACTAGTGGGTTAACTAAGAAATGCAAAAAAAAATATATATATTTTTTTTTCAAAGGGCCATATTGCATTATATTTTTAAAATCGGCCACGGGCCAATAAAAAGCGGGCCGCGGGCCGTAGTTTGGACACCCCTGGTATACACTTACCATGATCATCTCCCAACACTCAGGCCTTGAAGCAGCTGGCTCGTATCTACGCAGACGCCCATGCAACCATGGCAAACAATGACACTGAGAGGTGTGGAGCCTCCTTTTACCGAACCAGGGGCATCATCAATGGGGCAACGTGGTACAGCTTTGCTGGTGGTGAGACACAACATCTTTTGAATCACAGAGAGAACCATTCATGCATTGTATTGGATCCCTCTCACATTGTACATGTCTTGCTTGCAGGTATGTCGGACTTCAACTACTTGCACACCAATTGTCTGGAGATCACTGTGGAGCTCGGCTGTGACAAGTTCCCCTCAGTGGCTGAACTTTACCCGGAATGGAAAAGGAATAAGGAAGCTCTGCTCAGTTTCCTGGAGTCTGTACGTGTTAGAAAGGCTTCCTAAATTGAGAAAGTGATAGTGGAAGGATGAATAATTGAGATTTATCATTTTAAATAATTGCCACTTGCCAAGTCAAATTTGCTGGTAGAACACACAGACAAGAAAGGACAGAAATAGTTAACAACATATAATATGTGTGTGCCCATAAGCATAGGGACTATATACATAAATGTAGGTGACATAAGCACTTGAGCCAGAAAAAGTCAGTAAAGTATGTAAATGATATGGATTTTCATTGTGCTTCCTGTCGCTCAACAGGTCCATCGAGGGATCAAGGGAATAGTAAAGGACGTTGATGGAAATGGGATAAAAGGTGCAACTCTCTCTGTCAGGGGCATTAGGAAAGATGTCACCACAGGTAAACACAATCTCACATGGTTACACATTTTTCAATGGTTGAAACTTCTGTGTTCATTTTGTAGCTGTTTATCCTTCAGAAAGTCGGCGTCATGATGTATGCGTGAGCCATATTTTTTCAAGGTTAAATCATGGATTCTAAAACATTTTGGCTATGAAAACAGCGTGGCTCTCAGAATGGCAAAGTTGGATCAGCTGGTCCTTCACTGCAACAGTCATGAAATATATCAACACGTTTAGGATAGATCGCCATGAAAACATCCATTATGAACAGATATTCAAGTTCCCCAGATGATGACTATAAAAGACTTTGGCAATCCCTTGAATTCTTACCATGAATTTGAAATTTGTGGTTTTGATTGAAACGTCTCAGCAGCTGGACTGTCATGATATTTAGTAGCCTACTGATATTATTGTCCTCCCCAGGATGAATTGGAACAACTTTAGTGATTCTCTTACTTTCCCACTAGCGCCATCATCGGATAAAAAATTCATCATGCCCAATACTCACATGTCCAAATATCTGCAAAACTCATGACCTTCTCATCAGGCCTCGGCTGTACTTTGTGTTTAGTTATTGCAGTTGCTAACACACTAAAGTAAGATGTTGTACATGGTGATTATTGTATCAGCTTAACTTAGCATGCTAACATTTGCATTTAGGTCAAAGCCTGCTGTGGCTAGACCTATGTAAATGTGCATTTCCCCCCTTTGTCTATCACACTTATTCCTTTTACTAAGCTCTTATTTCACTACTTATCTTCTTTCCTTTAGATCATCCCACGAAACCTAACCCTATGTATTTCCTCGTTCTCTTTCTACTCTTGCCTCTATTTCACTTTTTTTTTTTTACAGCTGAAGACGGAGACTACTGGCGGCTGCTCAACCCCGGGACTCACATTATCACGGCCACAGCTAAGGGTTTCTCCAGGGTCACTAAGAGGGTTCACCTGCCTCACCACATGACCAAGGCTGGACTGGTCGACTTTGTCTTGGAGAAGGTTGGATCTTTGTCCGTATTATCTTGTCATCCTGTGCAAGGCTATTCTCATCTTTTTTTACTGTGTTACTCTATAACCATGGAAAAGTTTTACATTTGTGTTTAAAGAAATCCTGATCTAATACAAGGAGAAGAGATGTATTGTAGCACAAATAGCTATTAGCCTATGTCCGTCTACAGGGTGAAGTTGGCGATTCTGGAGAATGCTTGTTGTCAAAATCAGTGAATGTCTCCTCACAATACAGTACGCTACATCTCCGTACTGTGTGTCTGCTGAGAACAAACCAAGTGTTGCTACACAGCCTAGGCTCTGTAAATGGGCATGTTTCTAGCAACGGTGGGCCCCCTTTCTTTACATGCCCTATGTTTACATACCACTTAACTTAGCCTACGCATGTGTACTATTTACACAAGATTTTTTTTCAGCGCACACACAGTATGGACAGGTAGCGGATCGCAAGGAGGATTCACTGATTTTGAGAAAACAAGCTTTCTCCAGAATCGCTGACTCCACCTTTAATGGTCTTAAATGAAAAAGGCACATTGTTCAAAGACAGAGCTTCTTGTAGAGATGATCATTCCTTATACCAGCTCTCCATCATCACCATTTCCCTTTGTCCTGCATCCAGGAAGTGGTTGAGCCCGATTTCGACGACCACCTCTTCCCCACAGTGGACACGTGGGATCGATTTGACCCCTACAACCAGTTTGAGCGCTACGGAGAACCAGACGTGCGCGAGGGAGGGGTAGAGCGACAAGAGAAACCATGGTGGTGGACCTACTTCTCCCAGTCCGGCTTCTCTCCTCCACAATGGCTGCTGAGAAATGTCTAGAAGTGATACAGGACAAACAAAGACCCCCATGCATACCACTGAGAGACCGGTGATGGACTGTACCCACATTCAGTCGCCTTTGCTGCTCTCAGAAGCGTCTTCGTAGCAGGAGCCGAGGCACTGAAATCACCAGTAGCCTACCTAATTAGGTTTCAGTGCTCCCTGGAAGGATGTAAAAACGCCTTTTTTTTTTAACCCTTACCAGGCCACAAATTTAAATCCAGCCCGTAAGCAGAGGTTTTGGCCAGTATTGCTTTGTAGCTACATTTAATGTCTTTTAAGTGAAAAAGAAAAGTGAATCCTACAGGAAGTAAATGAGTTTACGGATGCCTCAATCGTCCACCTTTTCAGATATGTACACAGTCAAAAATAATGGCATTAACGTATTTGAATGTTAGGTGCAAACATTTTACAATTTCACATGTGATGGCAGCTGCATAAAAGTTTTTGGGCACATTCTGTAATAATTGAGTTGGGTAGAAATTTCATGCAGGGTGGACTTCATCATGCGATTTCCCTTTCTGTTTATACCACATTGTATGCATAGTACAAAGCATAGCCTAAGTTCTACAATAAAAAAATGCAGCATTAATTAAGCTTGGATTAGCAGCATTATTCTGCCAATTGTGAAATGTGAAATCTTGCTTTGTTTTCACAAGCTTGAGAAATAAATATTTAATGTTTGTGGCATATCTTCTTTTGTTTTTGTATTTAATTAAAATTATGAAGTTATTTAAAAAAAATGTTGGTTAGAAATGAAGGTTGTAAAGCAACAGGGCCTTCTTTAAAATCTATCTCCAGATGATGGTGTAGCTTTCGATCACCAGAGGGCGCCAGAGAACAGGTAATGACAAACAGTAGTGACTCGTTTTTTAATTAGTAACGGATGGGAAAAGAGGGTTTGTATTCTTCATTCATTTATAAATATCTATGTCCATGATAAATATACATGCACGTTTCTCAAGCACATTCAGACACACGCCATTAAGAATAGGTTTGGTTTCTAGATTGTACAGTCTGTTCAGCGTATGGCCTCTTTAGCGAAAAGTACTTCTTTGGAGTCTTGAAAAAAGAAGATTATACTGTACGTAAGGGCGTATCTGTTTTTTTGGTACTGCACATTTACGAAGTCATCTTGCGGATGTGCACATTCTTTCTTTTTAAATTAGGCCTAGGCTAATTACCGGGCGCGTGCTGTAGCCTATCCTTGCGCCACACAGGTGCGTTTGCTCTGTTGTAATATCACCGGTTTCTTCGAGTTGTCCATGGAGTTGTTATGCAGTCTGGCAAACGTTTTTGGAATAAAATTAATGTTACTAGTTAGCCGGAACATTTCACCCAGCTTTACCAACCGAGAAGGTTTAGGCCTACTGACTGTAGCTTATGCTAGGCTACTTAATTTAGTTTTAGTGAGAAAAAGCGTCGAGCGACATGCTAGGCCTCTGCTTGACAGAGGCTACAACTTCACACACTACTTTCCATCAGAACTTGAAGTCTCAGGTAGGCTTCTTAGTAGGCCTATTTTTATTAAGAACAGTCAGTATCTTTCTCCCTCCTACGTAGGCTATGTTTTCACCTGTCACTCGGGTGTGTAAAAGCAGTCCCTGAATATTCTACCAGGCCAGCATGAAAAGCAGCAGGACACTGGGCCCCCTGCAGACCTCCTGTAGGCTACACTATACTTTCTGTTCACTATGTCTGGAGCTGCCAATTTGCCAGTCAATTATTTAATGAAAGGTTAGCCGGCTTTCCACCTCTTAAACATCTCCAATTTCATTTTTCAGGTTTATTACAAACGAGTAGTAGCATTTATGGGTGAATAAATTGTGAGTTTGTCATACTAGTTTAAGCTCAGGCCTCATTCCTATTTAGGCGTAGGTAAAACGAGTCAGTATGCCCGGGCTGTGTAGCTTGCACAGCTAAATGGAACACTGCCTTTGTTAGTGTTAACTAGTGCAGTGCCCGTAGGAAGCAGGTAAACAAAGAAACATATTAGACAGTACATTTGGCTGCTATCAGTGGTGGCTAATTTTACACTGTTAAAGGTTATTATCAGTAAGTTACTTTGTAGAAGTTGGCTATAGAGTAGGGCAACATTCCTTAGTGTATTGTGTAAAGATAACCACAAACTAATTCCATGTGTTTTGTTAAGTGAAATGAAACAGAAAATGTATTAATTAATTAAGTGTTGAATCCTAAAGAAGAATCGAGCTGTATAGGTGTTACCTATACAATCTGATATTATGGTAGGCTACCTTGCAAACTGCCATCCATACTGCACAATGCACTCAAACTTACAATCAGTTGCCTATATAGTAAATGGCTGCACTGTGTATAAAAGGAGTCTATGCTGCACGCCATGACAACATTGTCAACCCCATTACCATTAGGCTATTGTTAGGTATTTGAAAGATAAGACAGAGTTTGGATAACTGTCACTTAACGTTACTGTGTCAGTAGCAGTCAGCTGGGTGGGGGGGGGGGGGGGGGGGGTGACTTGTGTCCGCGCGCGGGCGTCCGCATCCGAGACCGTGCTGTCAATTAACGTTAACGTGTCAGTAGCAGGCAGCAGTGTGTGTGTGTGTGTGTGTGTGTGTGTGGTGGTGTGGGGGGGGGGGGGGGTGACACGTGTGCGCGCACGCGCGCTCGGTGTGTGGGAGCGGACTTGTGTGTGTGCGCGCGGTCGCGCTCGGGCTTTCAGTTTAGATTTTAAACGGATATAAAACATTTTGTGGAAGCATCCGAGACCGTGCTGTATTATTACAGTGAAAATAGCGTGAAGTGCAGTCTTTACCACTGAAGCGGACAGGTGGAGCAGATTAGGAGTTGATGAGGAGTTGTTGAGGAAGTAAGGCTGTGTCGGTCTGCTGTGTGTGTGTCGCTCGTCAGAGGGAGGCGGGGTTTAGTCGGCTCTGTGCGCAGTCTTTACCACTAAAGCGGACAGGTGGAGCAGATGAGGAGTTGATGAGGGGATGTCGAGGAAGTAAGGCTGTGTCGGCCTGCTGTGTGTGTGGCTGTGGCCGTGTCCGGACTGCCATACTAGCGTCCTACATCCTACATAGGCTACTCACCATCTATATAGCCTACTACATAGGCTACTGTCTACTCATCGATCGATTGTGTATGCGAGGTGCGTCGAAACGTTTTCAGTTGAAGTATACTCAAGCCATGAAGAATATCTTCTTCTTCTTATAAGATTCAGGCCGTTTAGACGCTGTTTAGCGTATAAGGGCCCGTGTCCACCTAACGCCTTTTTCCCACCGCAAGCGCCTTTTTTCAATTGATTCCCAATGAGAAGCGGCCGCCTCGGCAAAAGGCGGCCGCTCGGAGAAAAGGTTTTTTTCGAGCGTTTTTTTTACTTTTTGTGCGGCCGCTTCGAGATTTGCAAGTTGAAAAAAGTTCAACTTTTCAGAAAGGCGGTGGGGACGTCACCGCCGCTTTTTTCAAAGGGCCAATCAGATATTAGATCGTCGGGACTCGTCGCCTTAGCAACAAAGAAGACGGAAGAGAAACTGCTTTTTCCGCCTCTGTTTACCCGAAACTGTACGAAAATAGTGACTTAAAATGACCAGAACAGAGGGAGGAGAGCCCGTTTGTGGGAGCAGATTAGGCGAACACTTGATTTGCTGTATTTTTTATCTCCTACGGATCGTTTCATGCGCACACGTCAGCCTACAACTTGCTCTGTGTGTTTTGCAGGAGCCGCAATAACTCCTCATCCAAACAGAGGATGGTGGAAAGTATTCTCTGTTTCATAAGACTACTCATATTAAAATGTAACGATTTAAATAGAAAACAGCAAACCTAAACAGTTAAACCAGTGTTGATAGGTCTGACTGACAGGTGACGATCTGCTTTTTTTCTCCTCTGATCACAGCGCTCTCTCCCAGCTCATAAAACGCTTGAAAAAAGCGGTCGAAAAAAACGCTTGAAAAAAGCGGTCGAAAAAAACGCTCAGTAGACACACTCCCGAGCGCACAGCCAGCGTTTAACGCTGGAAAAAGGCGTTAGGTGGACACGGGCCCTAACCGCCCTTAGGGCCCGTGTCCACCTAACACCTTTTTCCCACCGCAAGCGCCTTTTTTCAATTGATTCCCAATGAGAAGCGGCCGCCTCGGCAAAAGGCGGCCGCTCGGAGAAAAGGCGCAGCGCCCAGCGTTTTTTTTCCGAGCGTTTTTGACTTTTTGTGCGGCCGCTTCGAGCTTTTCCAGTTGAAAAAAGTTTAACTTTTCAGAAAGGCGGTGGGGACGTCACCGCCGCTTTTTTCAAAGGGCCAATCAGATAGTAGATCGTCGGGACTCGTCGCCTCGGCAACAAAGAAGACGGAAGAGAAACTGCTTTTTCCGTCTCTATTTACCCAAAACTGTATGAAAATAGTGACTTAAAATGACCAGAACAGAGGGAGGAGAGCCCGTTTGTGGGAGCAGATTAGGCGAACACTTGATTTGCTGTATTTTTGTATCTCCTACGGATCGTTTCAAGCGCACACGTCAGCCTACAACTTTCTCCGTGTGTGTTTGCAGGAGCCGCGATAACTCCTCATCCAAACAGAGGATAGTGGAAACTTAAGTATTCTCTGTTTCATAAGGCTACTCATATTAAAATGTAACGATTTAAATAGAAAACAGCAAGCCTAAACAGTTAAACCAGTGTTGATCATAGGTCTGACTGACAGGTGACGATCAGCTTTTTTTCTCCCCCGATCACAGCGCTCTCTCTCCCAGCTCTCCCAGCTCATAAAACGCTTGAAAAAAGCGGTCAAAAAAAACGCTCAGTAGACACACTCCCGAGCGCACAGCCAGCGTTTAACGCTGGAAAAAGGCGTTAGGTGGACACGGGCCCTTACAGGTTAGATATTGAACTCGATTTTTAGAGTCCTGTGTTCATCATCTGTGTTTTAGACCTCTTGTTTTATAATTGTTTTTTTTTTAGGCGGAGGATCCCTCCGACGCTCTCTGTCCGGCTCATCACAGCACTCAGCTGTCTGTGAGTTGAGCTGGACGAGCTGCGGTGTATGGAACAGAACAGCGATATGTTCTTCTGATCTCTCTCCACTATCAGACTCACATCACTCATTTCACTTAGTAACTCTAATGTTGTTTGGTATTTATCTTCATCTCTTATCTATTGTAAGAGTTTATGAATGACTGCACGTACAGCTGTCAGATCGCGGACCCCAAACAATGTCGTTGCCTAGCAACTTGCTCGAAAATATTTCATAGAGACAGTGCATATAGACAGTGCATGGCGCGTCATAATCTGAGGCCACGCCCATCGTGGGGGAAAACAATACACAGCGCTCCATCCACTTTATATTAAATGACACCCGTATTCGGCAAACAAACTTAATAACAACGTAATACGACATGCCTTTCACAAATACACGTTACTTTCTTTAAAGCCACGACTCTTGTCTGTCTATACGAGCTGTTTTGGTGAAAAAGTATTGAGCAATTTTCAATATCGAGACAAAACTCTTAACTAATGTATGCTGAATGCTAGGCTAATGTTAGCCTTCTGCTGTAGGCTAACCCTCACGGACGGGAAAAAACACCTCAATATTGAAAATTACTCAATAGTTTTTCACAAAAACAGCTCGTATGGACAGACAAGAGTCGTAAGTAACGTTTTTTTGTTAAATGGATGTTCGATTACGTTTTAATTAAGTTTGTTAGCAGAAGACGGGTCTCCTTCAATACAAAGTGAATGTAACGGTTTTCAACGGTTTCCCCCATGATGGGTCCGACCCGGTCCGACCGGACAAAAACACCTCAATATTAAAAACTACTCAATTCTGTTTCACAAAAACAGCTCATATAGACAAACAAGAGTCGTGGCTTTCAAGAAAGTAACGTTTTTTTCCTAAATGGATGTTTGATTACGTTTTAATTACGTTTGTTTGCAGAAGACAGGTCTCCTTCAATACAAAGTGGAAGGAGCGCTGTTCAATGTTTTCCCCCACGATGGGCGTGGCCATGGGCGTGGCCTATTCCATGCACTGTCTCTATGGAATAGCCCATAGCCGTCAAACCAGAGTTTTTCTGTGCGGCGGCTCACACCGGCGATGTCTCATCAGTGTGAATTTCGCCGTTACCCACCACAGAGTTCCACGCCAGGTTTCACCAGGTGAATCGCTTTATAATGTCTATGGGGGCAAGGGTGGGCGAAAAAGCAGGCGCAGAGATCTTACAAAGGCAAAAAGAATCTGCTCGCGCGCTTAGAGCGCGCTCGCATCGTCGGTGTCTCTGCCCTAATCTAACTGTCTAGTAGGCTCCGGCGCAAAGACTATCTTTCTCTTGCGCAGCACCAGAGAGACTTTATAGAATTGTATTTCGCTCTATCTCTCTCTTTCTCTCTCTAGGCTGTGCGCTGCATTATAATGTGTGTGATTGTGGATTGCACGGTGTGCTAGTGAGTGTATTTGCGTGTTGGTAGGGGTCCATGGCTGATTTGTGTCCAGGGCCCGTGGTCATGTTAATCCGTCCTTGCACACTGGACTCTGCACGCACTTTACAGAAGTGCTCCTGCAGTGCGCTCACAAACAGACTTGAAGTCGCACACGGTTACGTTTCTCTTTACTCCCGTTTACAAACGCGCAACTCTTAAACAAATGAATGAGCATAATACTCTTGTGGCAGTTCAAATGTATGTAGTTTTGTCTCTAAATCGTGAAGTATCCGTTTGGAGGGGGCCCGAAAAAATGCGGTATGCCTAGTGTAATCTTTCCTCTTAATCCGGGCCTGTTTATACCCAAAATCTTCCCGGAAGTTAGTACTCATCCGGGAATTTCTCGCATACCCAAACTCGCATACCCAACCGTCACATACTCAAATTGAAGTCAAAATGAGTATGAGTAGGACGTTAGTTTGGCAGTCCGGACACGGCCTGTGTCTTGATTCAGGGGTTGCAGCCTACGTAGGCTGCATTTGAAGACCGATTGCGTCATAGCGGCGCGTAAAGGCTGGCCCATTTGCAAGGCTCCTTGCAAGGCTCCTCATATGCGGCTGAGAAATGCAGCCTTCGTTTCACGGTTTTGAAGGCTGAATCAGATGTATCCTTCGTGGCCCAACATATCCCAAGATTCATTGCGTTTTTTTCAGAGATTGCATAAAATAAAATAAAAAATAACAAAACAGCAACGTGTTGCTCCATCTTCTTAACTTTTATCTTCCTTTCTTTTTTTCTTGTACTTTTTTTTCTTTTCGTCTGGTAGGCAAATTCTTTTTCTTTTTTCCTCCATTGACAGGGCTGTCTCCGTTGGCAGCAATCAGGGTTGCTAGGCAGCACAGGAGCGGCGAGTCGTCACGCAAGGTAACGGCTTGTTACGTAAACCGGAAATGCTCATTTAACAAGGCTCGTTGGCCTTGGAATCGGCCTTAAAATCGGCCTTCATAGGCTATAGCCTTCATAGACCGCGAGACTGCGTCCTACCAAGTGCGTGGTCTCTGTAATGGGACATAGCTTGTGTGTGTGTCCCGCTCGTCAGAGGGAGGCGGGGTTTAGTCGGCTCTGTGCACACGTAAGCTACTATTCGCCAGCATGATATAAATATGATAACTTCTACAACTTCAAAATGAAGGATGAAGGATGCACACCTTTGTGCTGTGTTTAAGCAATTTCCGGAAGCTCATGCCGATCTGACCAAAACTCAGAGGGATATGCGAGCCACAGACACACAGACAGACGTTTCTTGCTTTATAGATAGATAGGCACATCTGTGTATGCTGTAAGGAAAGGTAATGAGGGAATGTTCAACATATTCTCACCAAAATCACTTTCCACAAATGTTACAAGACTAGTGTTATTAAATATGGCCCCACACCTTTTAATGCTTTTGTTCCCCTTAGTTTTTGGATAGCCTTATATATTATTTTGGGTGAGGTTAGTTTTCTGTTTGAGTGCAGGGTGGCATTAGTTAAATGTACTGACGAAAAAATTATTATATTGTCTACCTTGAGATTAGGTTGAACAGGCAGCTATAATAGTACGCAGAATCAAACCAACATTTTTAATGGCATCTTTGAGGTGACAAATGTATGGTTTGTTCAATTGTCCTGTGTATACACTGCAGATACGGTTACAAAATGTATCAAACATGAAAAACACATCCCCCATGCTTCTTGCCATTATATTTGTAATTGTCACACGAACAAAACAGCTCTATTCCACATAAGAATAACTTTTTTCAATAGGGATGTTCAGCAATGTCTATTCATCCAAATCTCAAAATCATATTGTCTGCCCTTACCATGTTGCATGCATGCACGTCTGCATTTTTAGATACAGATACTGATTCTTTTCATATTTTAGGTGAAGAGAACCTTTTAATCCCCATTCCTAGCAATGGTTTAAGAGATTAAAGGTTAAGTGAGCCATATATTTAGGTTAATATACGTATTAAATCGCTCTATATTCATACAGTGATAACTTATATAGTGTGCGCGTTTCATACCTCCGATCTCTCAGTCACCCGCTCTGCATGTAATCGTCAAATTAAATTGTTCGGGGATCCCGAAAGTCAGAAGAAAGAACACTACAAACCGGCACCCGTCTCACTGCCGGTGCACCCACAGAGCGACAGACGAGTGAATGTTTATGTGCCTACAATGGCGGAGCAGGTAAAAATCCTTCTCAATGTCTGTTTTGATGGTTTTTATCATGTTTTATCACACTTATGGATCTAAGATGATGCTAGATAACTTGCTGCCTGAAGACCGCAGTGCATTAATGTAGTGACGTAGAGACGAGCGAGGGGACTGCAGTAACTGACGGAAGTTAGCTAAAAGAACTATTCCCCTTACAGCACCTTTAACTGAGCAGCCTCTTTTCACATTATCACTATTGAAACTAACTTCCCGAGGCAGATTCTGGCGGACTGAATATGCATAGGACAATACATAGGCACCCTTTTTTATAGATTTTAAATAGACACAATTATTTAAAGGGACCTTGCATAGCATTTTGCACCGTGACTGCAAATAGCACGCTGATAATGACATACATACAAGTAATCCAAGGTTGTACTATTGTCTGTAGTGTCTTTTTATTTAGGGCTGCCCACCATAATCCATGTGCACCACCTGTATCCTCCTCCAGCTTACCCGCTTGTCACAGCTGGAGCAGAGAATGCACCAGCAGTCTTTATCAATAATATCTGTGCTGTGGGGCACAGGATTGCGTGCAACCTCTCCTAACCAAAAGTCCATCTGCTAGCTCTTTCTAAAGCACACTGACCTGTGTTTGAACTAATGTGTACTAAGCCGGAGCTTGATTCACATCCATAATATTCTCCTATCCCATAATTAGCTGCACTGTACTGAGCCCAAGTATAGTCTGTATTATTATAATTTTATTATTATTATTATTATTATTATTATTATTATTATTATTATTATTATTATTATTATTATTATTATTATTATTATTATTATATTACATGCTGTTAAAAAGATGGCAGAAGTAGTTTTTGACCTCGCAGGTTATTCTTAATGCTCCCACCAGATTTTATTATGGTGTTAAACTTAATGCAGTATGCAGTAGGTGGAGAATCATCCTCATTTTAAAACCATTAATCGGGGGACTCAATTGAATCCAACATAAATAACATGGGCCACACCAATTTCATTAGTGTTAATAAAAGTCATGTTGGTGTTCCTAATGTTCCGTAGATCCCACAAAGCAGGATGTAAACCATAGAAGTTGTACATTGAAATGTTAACGATTTAAGCCACAGAATGAGTGCCAGGCATTGAGGTCTTTGCCTTTTTGAACCTTAAAGCTCCCATATTATACACTTTTCGGTACTATTATACACCATATTATATGGTCTTAGTGGTCCCTAATACGTTTTTCTTTAATTGTTTGCTGAAAAAAACTTTCAGATAATTTATTGTACTGTGCTGATGTTCAGCTAATCTCACAATGGCCTATTTTTTAAAAAGAGCTGCAGCTCCCCTCGTAAATATACAATCTCTGAGCTGTTCCCGCCCCCTGTCCGGAAGCGAAGCCAGATACGCCTCGCCCTCTGTCTGTCAGGGCCGTGGACCAATAAGAAATAGGGGTGTGGGCTGCACAGTGGAAGCTTCTGGCTTTCCAGTTTGTGAGGTCAGAAAAGGGGAAAATTCTGACTGGAGTATATTGGGGGGGGGGGGTGGGGGTTTCAGAAAGGGGGAGAGTGAGAACAGGAGAGATCGTTATTTTCTTTTATATTTTGGCAGTCTCTAGGCACACCGTGGACCCATGGATATGTTAGAACACATTTAAAAAAGTGCATTTACCATAATATTTAATGCTTTGGGAAAGAATGTTGAAAGTATTTAGAGTTAAGAGTGGATCACCTTATCTTCTGCTAAATCACTTGATAAAAACTCAACAAACCTTCCTTTAACCTCGTTACTCTTTGTTATAGGGAGTCGAAGTCTGGATTCACACATGCAGAACATGCATTATGGATCTGCTTGAATACTACTGGTTCACCTTTATTGACTTCTGAACAAGGTATGACACTAACCACAGTGATTATTAGCACACAGCTTTTCTGTTTGTATCACACTCTTTGCTAGTATTGCCTTTTGTGCAACTGCTTTCTTTTTCTAAATCTCTATTATGTAATTAGGCCTATATACAGTATCTTACGTATTTAGCCTACTGAAGCAAGTCACACAACACATTCATTGTGTTAAGTAACAATATTTATTCATTAATGTTTGGCTGCTCCATCTCAGCCAGGTCAGGTAAGTTTCACTTTCATTGTAGCTGATGGGCTTGCTTGACACACATCTGTTGTTAATATTATATTTACTTTAGGCAGCAGGAGTCTGTCTAAAGTCAGATGATCACTCTAAGTCAAATAGCAGAATCATAAAATAAAGCTGTCTGCCTCCCTCTGTCTGCCTGTATTTCTCTCTTTCTCTCTCCACTGCTCACTTAGTCACTCCAACAGTATCAGCAATAAAAAAAAAGTCCCAATGGCATCGGCTAAAGATAATCTACTGCTCATAGTGCCATCAATTGTCAATATATGATTCCATCGACCGTCGGCACAACCCTACTATGTTATCACACATTTCACGATGCATTGTTTTGTTTTGTATGGTCTCTGTTATGACATTGTTAATACCAATTGTAAAACAGACAGTAGCAACTTCATGTCCATGCAGTACAAACTAAAATATGTTTTATTATTCATGTTGCTGTCCAGTCAGCATTTGTTGTCACTCTGAAATTATAGTTGTATAACAGAAGGTAAAGTGACAGCCTTTATTCCTAATTTTCTGGTAAACGGAATAACATTGTTCTTCCAATAACATACTGTAATTTGGGTGAAAGGTCTCTCTTGAATTCACAGTTCGATCGGGTTGGGTTATTCTGTCTAATGTGTCTACACAACTGGTCTCCCATAAAAACAATCAAACCTCATCTTAAAGAAGGCTTTAAATATCTTCTCTTAAAACTTTCTCATCAACATCTCTAATTCCAAGGCCTATTTATTTCGTCATCAATGAACCCTGTTTCTGATGTCAGAGACAACATATGAACAGATATGGTGCATTCATTGGTTTTATTTCTGAAAAGGCCATTTTTGAATCATGCTATAATTATCTTCTTTCCATGCAGTGTGTTCCCACATCGCCGCCTCCTTATGTTCCGGTAGTAAGTTTCCATCTGGCACACTGAAGTCTCTCTCTCTCTCTCTCTCTCTCTCTCTCTCTCTCTCTCTCTCTCTCACCACCATGTAGTCACTTTCAATCTGACTGCATCACTTTCTCTAACATAACCCATTTTAACACTATGCAAATACTGTATAATGCAAATGCCAAAGCACTTTGCTCTGAACCTCCGCCATCTCTCTAATTTCCTCTCCCTTTCTCTCTCTCTCTCTGTTCCTCTGTGTGTCGGTCGGTCTTTCATTCCTGAAGCGATCTAGCTGCTCTGCCCCAGGAGTGGAGGCCTGTTCAATGTGGCAGAGATGATTTGTTTGCTTTGCAATTATTTTCCGTCAGTGGAGACAAATGGATTCATACTGCATAGAAAAACCCACACAGACAGAGAGGGACGGCACGATGAATGCAGTGGAACAGACTAATTTGTACTGCGCACAGATAAAGATAGAGATGGGGAACGTTAGGCACCTAGGGTAAAGACTGGATAGCTTTATACAAATCTCTAAGGACAAAAGGTATCTGAGTACCATGTGTCTGTGCTGCATAACACACATTTGTGGTGGTGTTTTAATTGTTGCTGGGCAGGTCTGTGATTTTAAATGAACATTCTCTATTGATGCAAATGTCCCCACTTATCATGGGCTACTTGGTGCTCAGTTGATGTAATTAATCGTGTTCTCACTCATCCAACAATGCAATGTTGCTACCGCCAGTCCAGAAATTGTAGGTCAACATGGGTCTTTGTTTTCCCTATAGCTACTTTTCATGATCTGGTCTCCTAAATTACTTATACACTAACTGGTAACACTTTACAATAAGGTACACAAAAAAGAGTTACTCTTCCAAAAAGAGTAGTTACTGTTTTGAAAAGAGTAGTTACGGTTTTAAAAAGAGTGGTTACTGTTTCGTGGCGACTCAGTAATCCAACTGAAAGTAAATATAATATCACCAATATATCAATGAAAACAGACGGTCAAAACAGCGTCCAAATGAGCTAAAATCCTAAATACAATAAACTGTAACATGGCAAACTTATTTTTATGTAAGATCTAATTGATTATTCATTCATTTTTTCACATGTTTACATGTTTTGAGACAGAGGATCCCTCCAACGCTCTCTGTCCGGCTCATGAGACAGCACTCTGTCTGATGAGCCGGACAGTTGAGTTGGGCGAGCCACGGTGTGTGGAACAAAGCGATCTGTTCTGATTTCTCTCCACTATCAGACTCGCATCACTCATTTCACTTAGTAACTCTAATGTTGTTAGGTATTTATCTTCATCTCTTATCTATTGTAAGAGTTTATGGATGACTGCATGTATTAGTTGTCAGATCGCGGACCCCAAACAATGCAGTTGCCTAGCTTGCTCGAAAATATTTAATTTTCCTCTGCGGGTCAAATTGACCCAGTGCGGCGGTTCTAGGAATAAATGCCTGTTTTTTTTAATCCAGATTAATTGTGACTTTATTTAACCATGGGGAAAGCATCACAACACAATTTTAGGAAAAGTCAAAGAGTGGGGGGCTTCAATATTTTATAAAAGTCTAGTTCTAGGGTGTATTCACACATGGAAAGTCCGTTAGTTCACTTGCTTTGGTCCAGACCAAATAGAATTTGGATTTTTTTTGTTGGTGTGGTCCACTTTCATATTGCCCCTTTTGCAAGTGAACCAGCAATACGAAGCAAAACCACACGTGATCTGAAGTCATTCATTCATTGGACAGACATTCTGGGGTGGAGAGAAGCAGGAAGAACGAAGTAAAAACTGCGAAATATATCATTGATATAATATGGTTAAAAATAATAAAAAGGCCTACATCTAGCCTATAAATAAAGAAGAAACACATCAAATTATTATTGTTTCATATGGTTATAATATGTAGCCCCATGTCAATGCCACGTTATGTGGCTTCTAGCCTACGATGTGAAACATCATTTTTACTGTATTCTTGCTGCTGGACGCGCGGCTCGCGTGAAGAATACGCTCAAACTGAAACACAGCTGATTTAGCTGTGTATCAGCTGGGTGTCAGTTCGGGGCAGTTCAGCACCAAACTGACACGGGGATAGTACTGACGAAGAACAATAAAAACACACACTTCATGCAAAGCGCAGCGTGAATCTGTTGGCACTGTAGGCTACGGGAGACGCTCCTCTCCATCTGATCGCTGATCCGCACGCGTCATTATCTAATGTAATATTTTCGCTCGGGGCTCCCGGTCAAACCACAACTAATCTTCCTAACAATGGCGACAACAACACTTTCCCATAATGTGAAGCTGATGGCGATTTATTAAAAAAGAAAAGAAAGAAAAGGCGCAGTGCTTCCTGCAATTGGGTCGGATCGAGTCCGGCCAAATTCACACCACAAACGAACTGCAGCAGAGTGCGTTTCGAAGCGCATCGAGACCACCTCTTCAGCTGGGTCTCGGAGCGTTTGTTTGGTCCGCCCCTGGGTGCGATTGCTGTATTCACACCTGTCTGAAAGATGCGCACCGAAGGTGGAAGTGCACCTGAGTTCGTTTCAACCGAACTAAACACAGCATATGTGAATACACCCCTAGTGTTAAAACAGTAACTACTCTTTTTTGGAACAGTAGGGGAGAACGGGGTAATTTGTCACATGGGTTGGATGTCACATTCGTTATATCTCGCCACCAGAGCGCGCTAGCTCTGAAATGTTGATATAAAAAAGGTCCAGAATTGGGATCAGAGGTCACATACATAGACTTCCTTGGAGTTAGATTGCTGCATTTCAGGTGAGAGGATGTTTTGTGTTTTTCATGTCAAATTCAAAATATTTTGCTTCTCAGTATTTTTCTTCTAGGCTTTTACAGAATGGGTTTATAACAAAACACTTGTTACCCTCAGAAAGTGTGAAGGGTAAACTATAGTTTAGATTGTGGTTAGCAAGCTAATTAGTTGTCAGATGGTTGTTGGCCTTGATGCTAGCAAGAAATTCAAGTTGGGGTTGGTCGTCAAATTTTTGGGGGTTGGTTGTCACATGTTATCTCAAGGCTGCAGCCAGAAAAGGAACCCAATAACGAAAGAAATTGTCAAGCTGTATCCTCACTGACACCCCAGAGAAGGAAAGAATAGAGCAGGAAAGGCAGCTAGCAAGCAAAGAAAAAGGGCAACAAAATCAAAACAACCCAGTCATCCCAAACTAGACCAGCTGCCAAGGCTACAGAACGTTATGTAGGCCTATTTGTCAACTTGACAATGCAATTAAACATTCAAATTTGGTTCTGCCTCCTTGCCTTCTTTTTAAGATTTTTCCCATTAAGGGTGTATTCACACATGGAAAGTCCGTTAGTTCACTTGCTTTGGTCCAGACCAAATAGAGTTTAGATTTTTTTTGTTTGGTGTGGTCCACTTTCATATTACCTCTTTTGCAAGTGAACCAGCATTACGAAGCAAAACCACCGTGATCTGAGGTCATTCATTCATTGGACAGACATTCTGGGGTGGAGAGAAGCAGGAAGAACGAAGTAAAAACTGCGAAATATATCATTGATATAATATGGGGTTAAAATAATAAAAATGCCTACATCTGGCCTATAAATAAAGAAGAAGAAAATCTAATTATTGTTGTTTCATATGGTTATAATATGTAGCCCTAATTCAATGCCACGTTATGTGGCTTGTAGCCTACGATGTGAAACATAATGTATAGCCTACGGTATTGTTGCTGTTGGAAAGTAGGCTCAAGCTGACACTCAGCTGATTAAGCAGTGTATCAGCTGGGTGTCAGTTCGGCGCGTTCAGTTCCAAACTGACACAGGGACAGTATTGACGTTCACGTTGGGAAGAAAAATAAAAACACACACTTCATGCAAAGCGCAGGGTGAACCTGTTGGCACTGTGCGGGAGACGCTCCACTCTCCATCTGATCACTGAACATATAAGCATGTGTACGCGTCATTATCAACTGTAATATTTTCGCTCGGGGCTCCCGTCAAACCACAACTAATCTTCCTAACAACGGTGACAACAACACTTTCCCATAATGTGAAGCTGATGGCGATTAAAGAAAAAAAAGAAAAGAAAAGAAATCAAAGGCGCAGTGCTTCCTGCAATTGGGTCGGATCGAGTCCGGCCAAATTCACACCACAAACGAACTGCAGCAGAGTTCGTTTTGAAGCGCATCGAGACCACCTCTTCAGCTGGGTCTCGGTCCGCTTGTTTGGTCCGCCCCCGAGTGCGATTGCTGTATTCACACCTGCCTGAAAGATGCGCACCGAAGGCAGAAGTGCACCTGAGTTCGTTTCAACCGAACTAAACACGGCATGTGTGAATACACCCTAAGATAACATTGTGACAAACAACCCCATAGTGTGTGACAACCGACCCCTTGATGGGGTTGGTTGTCACAATGTGTCAGAGTGTCTTTGATGGTAAATTACTTCTTCATTACAATAAGTTGGAAAAAAAGAGAGACACACATTTCTAGCCAACACCTTAAGCTTCAATTTAATGTAGGAATGGCTATTGACAGATGTTTTGGTGATGAGCAATTCTCACTAGAGTAAAAAGTGTGCCTACTTACCCCGTTCTCCCCTAACTACTCTTTTTTGGAACAGTAACTATTCTTTTTTGGAAGAGTAACTACTCTTTTTTGGAACAGTAGCTACTCTTTTTAAAACAGTAAGTACTCTTTTTTGGAACAGTCGCTACTCTTTCTAAAACAGTAACTACTCTTTTTGGAACAGTAACTACTGTTTTTTAAAACAGTAACTACTCTTTTTGGAATAGTAACTACTCTTTTTTGGAACGGTAGCTACTCTTTTTAAAACAGTAACTACTTTTTTTAAAACAGTAACTACTCTTTTTAAAACAGTAACTACTCTTTTTGGAATAGTAACTACTCGTTTTAAAACAGTAACTACTCTTTTTTGGAAAAGTAACTATTCTTTTTTGGAAGAGTAACTACTCTCTTTTGGAACAGTAGCTACTCTTCTTAAAACAGTGACTACTCTTTTTGGGAAGAGTAACTACTCTTTTTAAAACAGTAACTACTCTTTTTTGAACAGTATCTACTCTTTTTAAAACAGTAACTACTCTTTTTTGGAACAGTAGCTAATCTTTTTAAAACAGTAACTACTCTTTTTTGGAACAGTAACTATTCTTTTTTGGATGAGTAACTACTCTTTTTTGGAACGGTAGCTACTCTTTTTAAAACAGTAACTACTTTTTTTAAAACAGTAACTACTCTTTTTAAAACAGTAACTACTCTTTTTGGAATAGTAACTACTCGTTTTAAAACAGTAACTACTCTTTTTTGAACAGTATCTACTCTTTTTAAAACAGTAACTACTATTTTTTGGAACAGTAACTAATCTTTTTAAAACAGTAACTACTCTTTTTTGGAAAAGTAACTACTCTTTTTTGGAACAGTAGCTACTCTTTTTAAAACAGTAACTACTCTTTTTGGGAAGAGTAACTACTCTTTTTAAAACAGTAACTACTCTTTTTTGAACAGTATCTACTCTTTTTAAAACAGTAACTACTCTTTTTTGGAACAGTAACTAATCTTTTTAAAACAGTAACTACTCTTTTTTGGAACAGTAACTATTCTTTTTTGGAAGAGTAACTACTCTTTTTTGGAACAGTGGCTACTCTTTTTAAAACAGTAACTACTCTTTTTGGGAACAGTAACTACTCTTATTAAAACAGTAACTACTCTTTTTTGAGCAGTATCTACTCTTTTTAAAACAGTAATTACTCTTTTTTGGAACAGTAACTAATCTTTTTAAAACAGTAACTACTCTTTCTTGGGAGAGTAACTACTCTTTTTTGGAACAGTAGCTACTCTTTTTAAAACAGTAACTACTCTTTTTTGGAAGAGTTACTACTCTTTTTTGGAACAGTAGCTACTCTTTTTAAAACAGTAACTACTCTTTTTTGGAAGAGTTACTACTATTTTTTGGAACGGTAACTACTCTTTTTGGGAACAGTAACTACTCTTTTTAAAACAGTAACTACTCTTTTTAGAACAGTATTTACTCTTTTTAAAACAGTAACTACTCTTTTTTGGAACAGTAACTACTCTTTTTGGAACAGTAGCTACTCTTTTTAAAACAGTAACTACTCTTTTTTGGAAGAGTTACTACTCTTTTTAAAACAGTAACTACTCTTTTTTGGAACAGTAACTACTCTTTTTTTGAACATTAGCTACTCTTTTTTGGAAGAGTAATTACTCTTTTTTGGAACAGTAGCTATTCTTTTTTGGAACCGTAGCTACTCTTTTTAAAACAGTAACTACTCTTTTTTGGAACAGTAACTACTCTTTTTAAAACAGTAAGTACTCTTTTTTGGAACAGTAGCTACTCTTTTTGGAACAGTAACTACTCTTTTTTGGGAGAGTAACTACTCTTTTTTGGAACAGTAGCTACTCTTTTTAAGACAGTAACTACTCTTTTTTGGAAGAGTTACTACTATTTTTTGGAACAGTAGCTATTCTTTTTAAAACAGTAACTACTCTTTTTGGAACAGTAACTACTCTTTTTGGAACAGTAACTACTCTTTTTAAAACAGTAACTACTCTTTTTTGGAACAGTAGCTACTCTTTTTAAAACAGTAACTACTCTTTTTTGGAACAGTAGCTACTCTTTCTAAAACAGTAACTACTCTTTTTTAGAGAGTAACTACTCTTTTTTGGAACAGTAGCTATTCTTTTTTGGAACAGTAGCTACTCTTTTTAAAACAGTAACTACTCTTTTTAAATCAGTAACTACTCTTTTTAAAACAGTAACTACTATTTTTGGAACAGTAGCTACTCTTTTCAAAACAGTAACTACTCTTTTTGGAACAGTAACTACTCTTTTTTGGAAGAGTAATTACTCTTTTTTGGAACAGTAGCTACTCTTTTTTGAGTACTACTTTTTTAACAGTAGCTACTCTTTTTAAAACAGTAACTACTACTTTTTTGGAACAGTAGCTACTCTTTTTAAAACAGTAACTACTCTTTTTAAACAGTAGCTACTCTTTTTAAAACAGTAACTACTCTTTTTGGGAGACAGTAACTACTCTTTTTTTTTAAACAGTAACTACTCTTTTTAAAACAGTAACTACTCTTTTTTGGAAGAGTAACTACTCTTTTTTGGAACAGTAGCTACTCTTTTTAAAACAGTAACTACTCTTTTTAAAAGAGTAACTACTCTTTTTTGGAACAGTAGCTACCCTTTTTGGAACAGTAACTACTCTTTTTAAAACAGTAACTACTCTTTTTTGGAACAGTAGCTACTCTTTTTAAAACAGTAACTACTCTTTTTTGGAACAGTAGCTACTCTTTCTAAAACAGTAACTACTCTTTTTTAGAGAGTAACTACTCTTTTTTGGAACAGTAGCTATTCTTTTTTGGAACAGTAGCTACTCTTTTTAAAACAGTAACTACTCTTTTTAAATCAGTAACTACTCTTTTTAAAACAGTAACTACTATTTTTTGGAACAGTAGCTACTCTTTTCAAAACAGTAACTACTCTTTTTGGAACAGTAACTACTCTTTTTTAAAACAGTAACTACTCTTTTTTGGAAGAGTAACTACTCTTTTTTGGAACAGTAGCTACTCTTTTTAAAACAGTAACTACTCTTTTTTGGAACAGTAGCTACTCTTTTTAAAACAGTAACTACTCTTTTTAAAACAGTAATTACTCTTTTTTGGAACAGTAACTAATCTTTTTAAAACAGTAACTACTCTTTCTTGGGAGAGTAACTACTCTTTTTTGGAACAGTAGCTACTCTTTTTAAAACAGTAACTACTCTTTTTTGGAAGAGTTACTACTCTTTTTTGGAACAGTAGCTACTCTTTTTAAAACAGTAACTACTCTTTTTTTGGAACAGTAGCTACTCTTTTTGGAACAGTAACTACTCTTTTTTGGGAGAGTAACTACTCTTTTTTGGAACAGTAGCTACTCTTTTTGAAACGGTAACTACTCTTTTTTGGAACAGTAACTACTCTTTTTAAAACAGTAACTACTCTTTTTTGGAAGAGTTACTACTATTTTTTGGAACAGTAGCTATTCTTTTTAAAACAGTAACTACTCTTTTCGGAACAGTAACTACTCTTTTTTGGGAGAGTAACTACTCTTTTTAAAACAGTAACTACTCTTTTTGGAACAGTAACTATTCTTTTTAAAACAGTAACTACTCTTTTCGGAACAGTAACTACTCTTTTTGGAACAGTAACTACTCTTTTTAAAACAGTAACTACTCTTTTTGGAACAGTAACTATTCTTTTTAAAACAGTAACTACTCTTTTTGGAACAGTAACTACTCTTTTTAAAACAGTAACTACTCTTTTTTGGAACAGTAACTACTCTTTTTAAAACAGTAACTACTCTTTTTTGGAAGAGTAACTACTCTTTTTTGGAACAGCAGTTACTCTTTTTTTGGAAGAGTAATTACTCTTTTTTGGAACAGTAGCTACTCTTTTTAAAACAGTAACTACTCTTTTTTGGAACAGTAACTACTGTTTTTAAAACAGTAACCACTCTTTTTAAAACAGTAACTACTCTTTTTTGGAACAGTAGCTACTCTTTTTGGAACAGTAACTACTCTTTTTTGGGAGAGTAACTACTCTTTTTTGGAACAGTAGCTACTCTTTTTAAAACAGTAACTACTCTTTTTTGGAACAGTAACTACTCTTTTTAAAACGGTAACTACTCTTTTTTGGAACAGTAACTACTCTTTTTAAAACAGTAACTACTCTTTTTTGGAAGAGTTACTACTATTTTTTGGAACAGTAGCTATTCTTTTTAAAACAGTAACTACTCTTTTCGGAACAGTAACTACTCTTTTTTGGGAGAGTAACTACTCTTTTTTGGAACAGTAGCTACTCTTTTTAAAACAGTAACTACTCTTTTTTGGACGAGTTACTACTATTTTTTGGAACAGTAGCTATTCTTTTTAAAACAGTAACTACTCTTTTCGGAACAGTAACTACTCTTTTCGGAACAGTAACTACTCTTTTTGGAACAGTAACTACTCTTTTTAAAACAGTAACTACTCTTTTTGGAACAGTAACTATTCTTTTTAAAACAGTAACTACTCTTTTCGGAACAGTAACTACTCTTTTTGGAACAGTAGCTACTCTTTTTAAAACAGTAACTACTCTTTTTTGGAAGAGTAACTACTCTTTTTTGGAACAGTAGCTACTCTTTTTAAAACAGTAACTACTCTTTTTGGAACAGTAACTACTCTTTTTAGAAAAATCAACTACTCTTTTTTGGAACAGTAAATACTCTTTTTAAAACAGTAACTACTCTTTTTGGAAAAGTAACTACTCTTTTTTGTGTACCTTATTGTAAAGTGTTACCTACTAACTTCTAATATACAGTGTTAATTTCTTTCCGCTTTGAGTTCACTGCCAACATAGACCCAAAACAGTAAATAGCCTATGTAGACACTGGAAAAGAGTGTATTGATCACTAAAGCAAAACAACTTTATTACCCCCTATTTTCTGGTAGGCTACATCTGATCGGCAAAATATATTATGGACAAGCAGTGTGTGAATGAATGGCACATGGGATAGGCTATCATTTAACACAGTGCAAGCAGTCTTTGTGATTTGTTTACCTTGAATGTTGACATTGCGATAACTTTACATTTTTGATTGTGTGCAGCCCTTCTTCTGATATGCAACAGCACATGTGTCTTGAAAGACAGCATAATTCTCCCTGAATTGCACACATTGACTAATCATTTAACTCAACACCTTCAAAATATCACTGGCAATGGTTCCATTTTCTTTATCATCCTGTACCCATCCATCACAACTTAAGCATATTTTTTTTTACTTCTATGAATACCACTTATACATCATATCTGATGGATTCCCATGTTTAAAATCAGCAAGTGTTAATATCACCAGAGCACTTAAAGGTCTATTTCACAGAAAGATAAATGTAGGCTTAGACAGTGAGACCATAAAACACTATTTCTGCCTTTTCTCAGGCTAGGATGAACCAATTTAATTTTTTTTTGCACATTTATACTACATAGGATCTCAGAATTCAATTAACCTTCATATTCCCACCGGTGAAATAAGCCTTTAAGATGCTTATGGTATTACAAAACTAAGAATTGGAGGCTGATTTAAACACTATAATTACCAAAAACTGGTAATGCCGATATAAAATGATCACATCATTAGGCGATATAGGCAGTTGGTTAGGGAATTTGTGGTCTTGGTTAAATACTTAAAAAATGCAACGCTGACTTGAAGCACAAGAACAGATGTGTTTACTTTCTAGCCCAAACCACAATATTTTCCTAACCTATTCTAAAACCTTAAATGTTTAAGTAGCCTAAGCATAAGCACATGCGAAATGCAGAATGCCAATTTCTGTCTCCGGTGTCAAAGTGCTGTGTTTTGTACGCCCAACATCCACCCTGACCACAAACTTATGACTTCTGTTTGAGTACAAGAACCAACACTTGGTCAACTCAAAGTGTTGGCAGTGAACGTTATCCACTCCCAAACACTGTATCCTGTAAAACCAGTTTTGCTGTGTACATATTAGAGGTTGTTGTAGCATAGCTTTTCATCTCACTAATTTTAAATAATAAATAATGATAAATGTTTGAAAGTACTAATTGCAATTTTTCATGCATAGTTTGAAACGGGCTACCACAAAATGTAGTTAAGAGATTAGGCCTATAGACTGGAGGGGAAGGGTCTCTCCACTTGCCCTTAATGTGTGAGGGACACAACTGCTGCATAGTTTTTCTGTTTCTGTTGAACTTTCAAACTATCCACAGTAGAAAAGATTAACCTTTTCCTCCTAGCTCGCGTCTCCTTGATTTTCTCTTTCTCCTGCCTTCTGTCTTTATGAACCTGTCTCCCCTATTCCAGTGTCTCTGACTATCCCTTGCCCTGTCTCCCCCTCCTCCGTTGCCTCCCCATATATGAAGGGCAGGTTCAGGGGTCACCAATTACTCGGAGAGGACTGAGAAAGTTGTATGGGCTCTGCCCTCTGGGCTGCCATGTTGCATTATCATCAGTGAGATTGCAGGTACACAGCAGCCACTGGCTGCCGACAAAACAACCACAACCTCAGCCCCAGCATCAGGCAGTATAGACTTAGCTAGGTTCAAACCCTCCTCATGCCTGAGCGGCTAGCTGGCTCACAGTTAGCCCCCCTTTCTTACTGACCTGCTGGGCAGAACTAATATGTATGTCTAGACTTCCTGGGAACTCCTCTACCTGAGAATACACAGCTGCCCCGTATGTGTGCAGATTTTTCGTCAAATTTTTTACAAATTTTTTGCTAATTTTCTGTCCTGTACCGTGGCTTTACTTTGTTTTGGTCATGGCCTTGAGTTGACAGTACACTCTTTTTATTTTATGCTTATTAAAAAACTCTCAAATCCTGACTTTCAAACCATTTGGTGTGTTCAGGAGTCAATGCTTTTGCTCTGTTAGAAAGTGCTGCAAAGTGTAGTGGACACTACCAAACAGTCAATCTGCAAGCTATTTTCCAGCAATTTATTTGTAAAAGTAACAATCATCTAATTTAACATACCATCTGAACCAAACCTGTTGAAAACATTTTGCAACACTTCCAAAGGCGTATGTTGTAATCGGAAAATGTGGAAGTGTCATGGGGAAACCAATAGTTCTTAACTCTGAATAGTTCCAGCATTGAATACCATTCATCTTCAGTGTTGCCCAAGCACGCTCCCAGGTAAATTGATCAAATGACTACATTTCTTTTCAACATTTTATGTATAAGCTTATCTTGTGTATCTAGTCAACAGTGGTGTTTTGTTAAAGGAATAGTAAAACATTTAACATTTTAAGCCTCAATTTTCTGATCAAGAAAAGGCGACAAAAAAAAATGTTCCTGTAGCTGTGCATGCATTTTTGATGAAGACTTTGAATAGGTCGCTCATCCAAGTTAGCTTAGCTCAAATCTTTAGCTCATATAAGTACGCCAAAATTAGTTGTATGACTGCATTGTGTCCAGCTTTTAGTAGCAGTTTAAATTGATTGTGGCTGCTGATGCTCTGTGTATTTCACCTTTAAAAGATGTGATGGATTGAGAAGATCTTCAGTGTAGCCCTCTTCTTTCTTTTTGTTCTGCTTAGAAGTTTTTCACATTTAGCCCAACAACATTAAGGCAGCCCATTTCACCACTTTGTTTATCCTGTCAGCCTCGGCCACATGGGTGCTATCTCTGTAGCCGACAGACAGAAAAGCACAGCCCAGCTCTGTTTAGGCTGGGGCCAACAGAAGCTGTTCAGCCAGTTGGAGTTGAAATGGCTCCTGAATAGAGAATCCCAGAGTCCCTGATTTAGTGTGCTCAGCCAAACCCTTGGTAATTGCAAAAACAGCACTTGGTCCACTAATAATGGGTGCGTGTCATCTCCAATCCCCAGTCCGCCTGTCTGTCCGTGCCACAGAGGCAGCAGTTACAGATTTGGGTATGCCTCTGGACGTGCACAAAGTAAGGGCAGAGAAACAGTAGACTGTGTATGTGTGTGGGGGCGGTAGGTTTACGGGAGCATGGGTACCTATTGTAATAATTTGTGTGTGTGTGGACAATGGAAAGGACAAATACAGTCTTGTGGTAAAGCACAATTTAAGAATATAACCAACATTCCTATTCAGCTGTGCAACCATGATTTAGACTCAGCATTTGAAAAGGTAAGACTTTATCCTCAGCTGGCAAATAACAACTACACAGTAATGGCTAGTTGTGCTATCAGTAAAATAAGTCTCTAAAGTTGCCAGTATTGCACAAATGTGTAACTTCCCCTTTACATCTACCCTTTTATTCTTTCGGTTGCTGCATCCAGACATACGAATACAAATAAGATAGAATAAAAAAACATTTCTAGCAATAATAGCTACATGTACCATTATGAATAGACATTTCCAAGTGGTTAGAAACATTTCTAAGCTAATTTATCAGTTTCCTTATCTTTTTTTACTGTTTAACTGAGTGTGATAACTAAGTCCTAGTGTGAGAAATTCACAGTTGGACATCTCTCTGAGTCACTTCCTATACTAAACACTCTCATGGCTAGCCAACCGTGACTCCTACAATGGCCATCACAAGGATTTACTAAAACACCGTCTGATCTTTCCTGTTCTGCTGCTATTGTTTTATTTGATTTTCTCTGCAGAGGCATGACGAACTGGTGTCATCGCAAACAAAAGAACAGTGTCTGGATCTGACCCCAAAACTAATTTGCCAGCTTAAGCTCTTTACACAAGTGGCAGTTTCACAAGTACCCAGTTTGTTTTCCCTTCATTGTGCTTTCCCTTTATTTGTTGTGATTTTCTTTTTTTTCTTTTGTGTAAAGAAAAAAGGGGATTGAGATATTTATAAAAACAAGTTTCTTTCCTTTGTCTGTCTGCATTTACACATTATTTTACTATCCTCTCTGGCATGCTGTTTTAATTTAGTTTTAAAATGTATTGTTTTTTTATGGTAAATTTGGAAACAATTAATTTTTCAATATCAAATAATTTAGATGTTTGACTGTCACTATACCAGTATTATTTTATTGGTTCTTCTTAAATGAATCACCTTTTTTCCTTGTTAATGGCTATTTTTTCTTTCTCGTGAGCTTTTTGCATCGCTTGTGATTTGTTAAAAGACACTATCTGCTTTTGATTTGGTTGGAGTGTTGTTGCCATAGCAGTGTGTGTACCACAACAACCAGTGTCTGGTTGCTTAAGGGGTCAGGGGTCAGAGCAGAGTAGCCCTAAGCACCAACACTGTGTGTGAAATTGGACACAGCTATGCACCATTTGTGTGTGATTATGGCGATTTCCTAGGGCAACTTCTGTCTGCACCTTCTGACAGACATATAGAGTCGCACGTTGTGTATGCTATGACAGGACCAAGGGCTGGCGATCTGGTTTCACACTAAATTAGTGTGGATTTTGTTTCACTGTTTCATGAAGACAATAATTCATATATAACATTATATATAAGACTATAGGCTTGTGGAGATTAGTCGCCCTAGACAATTTGAGAAATAATGAATGATCTTGATTCACCATTTTGACAGAACAGCAGGAAAAAAAAGTGATTTTCTTAAGAACATTAAAAGGTGACTCATGTCCAATATTAATACATAACTACAGAGGAAGGAACACTCTACTCAAGGACTCAAAGCATAGCATTCTTAACCCATTGATGACTATGGCACCTGTGAAAAACACCTCTTAAACCCTATGTCAATCTAGGATACATATGCTTATCTCCTGAGGGTTTTCTGAAAACCAAAACCTTAATATCTAAGTCTCTGCTAACACATAGAAACATGAAATAAAATACTTTTAAAAGGTAAGGTTCACAGGTTTTTATTTAAACAGAAGAAAAATAAATAAATAAATAATAAAAAAATATAACATAGGGGAGAACGGGGGAATCTGAGGCATCGGGTTATGTGAGCCACCCCCTGTATCTAGGCAACAGAAAACATGTCATGTGAGATATATGTTTTCAAGCCCCTCTCATTTCCCCATGGCCCTGAAAGAGTGGACCTCATGGTGCTGTGGTAAGCATGTTTTTTCACCAAAATAGGTATTTTGCATGTAAAAGTAAATGTTCTTGCTGTCAACTTAATCAACTGTTGTGCCAAAGCAAATGTATTCACGTAGAAAATCGTTAATCATACGTGTTGATGAACTACCAACATGAAACTATGTGATGCTGATAACTGAAGATTAGCCTGCAATGCTAAGAGAGGTAGTTGTTTCTCAAATTGTGGTGGTGGGGGAAAGTGAGCCAAATGCTGTGGGGGAAAGTGAGCCACTGTCTCACTTTCCCCCCCCTTGAGGCACAAGTTAAGTTTAGTCTTAAACATATTTTTTTTTTAATTTATTTATTTATTTCTTTCGGACAATTTCACACAATACACAATTATCTCTTTCACATCATAAATCTTAATTAGTATTGCCCGAAGGGTGACGGAAGAAGCCTAAGGCTTATCGAGTCCCGCCCCCACTTTCATCAGATTCAAAAATATTGTAATGTAATATTACATGACATGTTTTATTTTAATGTCATACACATTGTAGAAAAGCCATCATGCCAAGGAAATACACCAGGAAGACGACCTGGGGCAACCACACGGAAAGAGCACCTTCTCATCTTTCCCTGTAACCTTCAGGGCTGGAATGTAGAGTAGGCCTAGTTGTAGAGTATGACAGGCTGATGTTATAATCCAGTTGGGTCTTCTCCTGTGTTCTGAGTCCCAGGCTGTTCTCGCTGGTTCTGATTTTCCTATGCTTTGACCCCCAGACACTAGCTGGCTCTAAGGGTCCTGTGTTCTGACCCCCAGACTGTGTTCTAATCTAACTGGTTCTGTCTTTCATTTGAATCTTATCAAAACCTTTTGAATTATAATATGTTGTATTTGATTTTGAATTTTGTTCACAGTTACTTTCAAGTGTTTAGAAAATTTGCTTTGCTTAATTGACCAAACCCCATCATTCTTTTACTAGTCCGACATTAGTTCTGTAATGTGTGGCTAGCTTTCAGGATTCTTACTGTTACAATATGTGTTGTTATGGTAGTTTCAGAGTGGAAAAAGTAAGTGAATCAGTTTATCCCACAGCTGGGGTAAAGTGAGCCTAATGACAACTTTTTTTAAAACAATCATATTTTCACTGCCCTTTGTCTTCAAAAAATTCTGCTAATGCTCATTTCTAGGAAACATCCTGAATTAATGGGAAATGTGTAAATGTTAGTGATAAATCATTTTAGCTCGCTTAGAGGGGAGCAAATGTAAAAAGTGGCTCAGATTACCCCGTTCTCCCCTACATTGTTTTTTTGTTTTTTTTAACATGCCACTCCTGTTCTCGATCCAAAGGATCATCCGGTACTACACCACAAACCTCTTCCTCCCTCTCAAACTCCTCTCCTAACTCTATGTCGCTGCCCTCGCTGTCAAACTCTTCCGCTGACTCAGCCGTATTGCCTCTTTTCAAAAATTGTCAACAAGAAACGCACGTGTATGTCGGTTTGATTAACGTGATTTTCGGCCAACCAGACAGCATTTGGATTGTCGCGTGGTTTTAAAAATTCAACAAGACCCGCCTCATGTGTATTTGAACCGACAGATCATTCTATGCTGCACGTGCCATGAAAATGAAAACAACGAAACAAAAATGCTGCACCATGCTGCAGCCGGCAGGAGGTAAATTGCTCCGCCATGCAGCAGCCTGCAGGAGAGTTAGAGTTGCGCTACGCCGTAACCGGCGGGAGGTACGATGTTGCGTCGCGAAGCATTTGCTGGCAGGAGAGTCAGAGTTGCACAATGCAGTAACCGGCGGGAGATACAATGTGGCGTCGCGCAGCAATGGGTTAAAGGCCACACTCTGAGTCAGAACGCACTTGCATGCACCACTCCTATGATTATACTCATTGTTTTAATGAGTGGTATAATGCTGTGGGGAAGAAGAACTTGTCCTACATTTTTATAAAATTAACATGCATTTTATTTCACTGTATCCATTGTTATAATTGACTCCTAAACAGGAAATCTAAATGATACTAAAATAGAGTTTTTTAATTTCTTCCTCTAATTAAATTAGTCTAGCTTATCAAATTACTTATTAATAATAAATAAATAATAAAATGTGTGTGTGTGTTTGTTTGTGTGACAAAGGAATATCACTCTAGGATTTATGATGGCGAACTACAAAGATGGCAGAAGTTCTCGTGGGAGTTGACCGTCATGCGAGAATTTGAGGTGGCTATTTGGTGGGTAACTTGACGTAACTGAGAGTAGGGGTGTACGGTATAAACGGTATAGAAGGTAAACCGGTATGAAGTTGTGCTATGATATGGATTTTGACTCTACCGTGTCACCGGTATAGCAGTTATAGGCCTAAAGCAGTGATGAGCGCTACCACACAATGAATGCTGGTGGCTGCTGCGTCATCGTCAGCTGGCACGTACACGGCCAATACATCCATGACAATGCTGCTAGATCCCGTGTCATTCACAAAAATAAATTGTAGTAGAGGAAACTGGTGGATGTACTGTTACCGTGCTGATCGGCTAATATCACTAGTTTTACAGAAGTGTGAATATGAAGCATAAGACGATGAGACGAGTAGTAAGGATTTATCCACTGTTTATTTCCTTCTTTAACATGCACAGCAGCAGACAGATCCCGGGAAAAGAACAGCAATACGCTTGTGATGACAAATTAAACAGCTGTTGCGACCGGCGAATCCCGGCCGTTTAATAACGTGCATAAATTATAACTTATTACAGCGATCGGGAAACTCCATGTACTTACTCAAACAGGCGATGCAAAACAAACTCTGGGAAAGCACGTTTTAATCGTGTAATGATAGTTTACTGCGGCAACTTGCACGCTCACACAACTGAGGGAGAAAGAAAAGGAGACTTCACTAAACAGAGGCACCGGCTGACTGACGTCACGGCCGCTAACTGACAGCTATCCGCACTGAACAACTCACATCTTAAAGGTCTCATATTATACACTTTTCTGTTCTATTATACACCATATTATATGGTCTTAGTGGTCCCTAATACATTTTTCTTTAATTGTTTGCTGAAAAAAAAGTTCAGATCATTTATTGTAGTATGCCTCTATACCCTGATGTTCAGCTAATCTCACGATGGCCTATTTTTGAAACCGAGCTGCAGCTCCCCTCGTAAATATACAATCTATGAGCTCCCCCCGCCCCCTGTCCTGAAGCGAAGCCATACGCTTCGCCCTTTTTAAACAATGATGACGCATTTGCCTGTTAGCATGGTTAGGTTTAGCCTACCCGTGAGAAGAACCATGTCTAGTGCTAGTAACGCAGGAGCTCAGCTGCACTTTGAACAGTTTGACATGACCGATTCTTGTCTACATGACAGACTATGTTCATACAGATGCACTGACAGCCACAAGCTAATGGAAACGGCATGTTACACACAATAAAAATGCAGCATAAGACGGTGGCTACTGCAAAGCTAGCTCGGGAGCTAGCTGCTAAAAATATCACTAAAATCAGTGAAAACAATAGCTTCAAAGTTGACTTCTACACTATTAGCTTCCAATCCTTTGTCCTGTTAAAAACGAGGCATTACTACACTGGTGTGGGGAATATAAATATGGTATTTCGAGCAAAAGCTGAATGCTTGTCCCAAAGCTAATAGCTATACACCAGTCAGGCAAAAATACCAATAAAAACATTTCTTTCAGTTTCACTGTTTGAAAAAAAGAACAAATAGCTTCCTATCCATTGTGTTATTAAAAATTAGGCATTAATAGACTGCTGTGGTAAGATAAATAATACAGGCATATTGTCGCTTAGCGACAAGCAAACAACATGGGGGTGAAGGAATATTTTTCCAGAGGATCTCGGGCCGTGGATCATTAACAAATAGGGGGGTGGGCTGTACAGTGGAAGTTTCTGGCTTTCCAGTTTTTGACGTCAGAAACGGGGAGAATTCTGACTGGAGTATATTGGGGGGAGGGGTGGAGGGTTTCAGAAAGGGGGAGAGTGAGAAAAGGAGAGAGCTTTCTTTTTTTATATATACTTTGGCAGTCTCTAGGCACACCGTAGACCCATAATTATGTTCAAAAACATCGGAAAAGTGCATTTGCACAATATGGGAGCTTTAAAACACTATAAGAAAATAACAAACACTGTAACCTATACACTTTGGGGCCTTTTCTACAGAAATGCATTGCATTGCCATTCAAAAAAAAAAGTCTTACATAAAGAGCGGTCAGTTTTTTATTTTGCTACCGTGAGCGAGTGTTGAACACTTGTTTACGCGCGCCTCAAGATGGTACGGCTCGTTCTCGTCACTCACAGCCCAGTGAGAAATGCTCCTCGCGGTGTACACAGAACAGCATCCGCGAGGGGAAACGCTTCATCCAGTCATGACATAAAGAGCGATCAGTCTGATAAACTACAAACGTGAGCGAGTGTTGAACACCTGCGCGTGCCTAGAGAGGGCCAGGCTGCGCTCCTCACACAGCCCGGTGAGAAATGCGTCCTCGCGATGAAGCTTGTCCACTCGCGGAAACTGTTCTGTGCGCACGTGGTTTTCATGTCAGTTTTCATAAAAAATAAACACCACTCAAGGAGTTTAATCTGAAATTAAATTTAAGAGATGATAGAATCAGAAACCGATTGTAAAAGAAAAGGCAGCCACCAGAGCATCATCAACTATATACTATATAGAGTAACTTCATACACAAAAAGTCAGGGGTCAATATGTTTGTATATGTAGAGTGCTTTACATATACAAACATATTGACCCCTCCCCTCCCCATCCACAGAGCAGAACATTGCAGATTGCTCAATAAATGTTGTTTAAATCCCATAGGGGAAACCGGGGGCAAGTGTAACACTTTTTGGTTTTTGATTAGTCAAAAACATCTTGTACAATTTGGATAATTTATTCTATGTTATATTACTGTGCTCTACTTGTTAATATAAATTGTATTTATTCTATAAGCAATAGATGTCCTATTAATACAAGAGTATAGGCCTACAGTAATAGCAAGTCTTTTACCCCTTCACAAGCATTCATTTAAAGATAAATGAATATAATGTGATATTATACCGTTACCGTCTATGCTTCAAATTATACCGTGATATACATTTTAGACCATACCATACAGTCCTAACTGAGAGTTGAATATTCTACCTTTAACCATTAGGGGAAGTAGCATGCAGAGCATGTCTGTAACCTACTGCTTCAATCAAATACATGCAAATCATATTGGATGATGCAGGAATACTTTGGTTTTGTCTTCACGCAATCTTAACTTTAAAATTACAGAAACTCAACACTCATTAAGAATACATGAGGGGAAATCATGAGTGTAAGAGTGTGTGTTGATGTGCGTAGTTAGAAATGAGAAGGAGAGAGAAAATAAAAGACACTAGCTGCATTTCCAGAGCACATTGAACTGTTTCCTTCAATCACACAGTGGTATACAAATGCGCATCTGGGTACATTGAGTTGAATTGATTGAGAGGGAACAATTCATCGGCCTTAAGAGTGGCTGCAAATAAAAACACATTGATAACTTCCCGGTTAACGGGAGTAAAACACAGTGAGCGAAAAACACTGATATCAAAACTTATGCAAGTCAGAATTATGTTAAATCAGGAAACAATAAGCTCATCAGCTCTGTACTTTAACCTTAAGTTGATGACACATAACATAGATAGCCTATCTACGCATATAGCCCAGACAAATGCCTAATTGAATCGCTTTGTCCAGCGATGATGAGTGGAAGGCAGTTGGGGTATTGAAGAAAATGGGAGACCACTTGTTGGGCCTTGCGCTCTGCTGGAGTGTGTCTTGTGGGAGACAGTGGTGTGGGACAGCTCAGCTGATAAGGGCAGCGGGCATCACAATGTCAAGGGAAGGAGGGCAGTGGGACAGCGGCTCTTCTTGGCAAGAACAGGCTGTCTGTGGTCCGATGGGCAGCGTAGGCAAGGCGGAGAGAGGGGAGCGGGTACTCAGCTCGTTTTGGTGAGTAAGCGGAGAACTCCGCTCTGCTTCGGGACTTGCGCTCTGCTGGCACTGTGTCTGGGGGCAGCATAGTAACTGAACAGCTCACCTTATTAAGGCAGCGGGCAGCAGCGGGACAACAGCTCTTCTTGGCAGGTCCGCTCGCTTGAACTGGTCCTTGGAACGGGCAATGCAGGCTGACTTGATGAAGGAATCCTGCGTCTTTGTGCACGCTTTGCATGCGTGAGGGTTCTGTTTTGAGGAAATGCTGAGGTGTCTGCGTCAGCTCTGGTGAAGAGATTTATGTAGGAAAACTATTTGGATCCGAGAAAACAAAAGAAAATGTTTCAAGCAGTCCATGAACTCGTAGCAAGTATACAGACTGGGACTTGGGGTTGCTTTTTCCTAGGCCTCGGGTTTAAGCATTGAGGTACCTTCGTTAAGGCTGGAATCCGTGGGTGAATGGCACAGATGAGCAAATGACATTCTGTATTAAAACAGTCCAAATGCATTCTCATCCAATCAGGAGGGTTAGTTTATCTTATCAGCAAGCAGTGTTTGCATTCAAACCAGCCAATACAATGCTCTTCCTTCCTTGGGTTAAAGAAAGCTTTGAAGCCGTGAGAGGTGACTGGGTAAACACAGCAGGGTGCCTGGGCCCTGCAATGTCTGTTTTGGACTTTATGGTAGGCTTCAAATAGAGTTTCATCTCATGTACTTTGCAAAGACTCAGGGCGCACTGACACTAGGCAAGTTTGCCTGTTCCATGCTCCAGTACGATTGCCCCCCCTCCTCCGCTGGCCTGTGGTCACACTGCTCCCAAAGGCCGTGGCCTGGGCACGATTGCTCCGGCATACATACTTCATCACGTCGTAATACGATACATACGTTATCACCAAGCGTCCTCGCTGCCAGAGTTAGTAGAACAACAATGGAGAACATCAACACAGAGAACAATACTGTTGCCTCTCTCACGCTTTTTTTTTGCCACACATGGAACGTCACAACTGCTGCTGCTGCAGCGCTGCTTCTAAGGACGTCATCCAGCTCACGTTGCGTATCCGTATTCGTGCGTGTGCGCGTGTCATCTCATTAGCATCTGTGCCGTGCCCGGGCACACTTCTCCCAAGCGTTCTGTGGCCAAGGAAGTGTTCCGTGCTAGAATACGGATGACGTGGTCACACTAGCCAAACGTTCTAGACTTTAGTATGCAAATGAGCTCGGGCTCGGAACAGAGGGCCTAGTGTGAGTGCGCCCTACATCCCCAAAGGTCTGGTTAGATTAACCAACCTCTTAAGAAGGACTATCCCATCTTAAATGAGTTCATCACCTCCACTGGGGTCTGGGATGGTTGATTCTAAAGAGACACGTATGTAAACATGCGTTAGTCTCTCTTAGAATGCACAATGGCAGCATTAACACATTACAAATGAGACACTCTGTGTAGGCACAACAGCACCTAGTCGGTTTATCAAAGCTTGATTTTGTATGTTTAAAGGCTCATTATGCTGTCTGAGGGGAGGGGGATTTGTTTGCATTTGCAGAGCCTGCAGTTAGTTTATGAACATATTTCTACATGTAATTCTTAGAATTGAATAATAAGGCACCTGCGACCAAACATAAGACTATAATAGGTTGTACACAAAACATGCCACTGTAAACAAAAACAGTGAAACTGTAACTTATAAGATAGCTTTCTAACTTCAAACAGTATTCCAGGGATCTTATTTTCCTGTGAGGAAAGTTTGCTTATCCACTTATTTAATTTAATTTTCATTTAACCTTTACTTATACTCGAGAGATCAATTGAGGGGTGACCCTCATTTGCAATGATGTTGGGTCAAACAAATGCAAAGCAAAAGCAACACCACATACATATAAGATGCAAATTGATATACACATCAAATACAAAACAAGCTGCTAAAGAGAAAAAACAATTGAAACATTCAGACAACGCTGTAGGATGGCTGCAAATAAAATGAAATGGGTGAAAGTAGAATAAAGCCTAATTAAAACGGTAACAGGTATTGTTCGGCAGATTTAAGATAATATGTCTAAATTTGCTAAAGTATATGAAGGTATTTATTTTGATGTGTTGCTGTAAGTTGTTCCAGGAGTCAGGGGCCCTGAAGCTAAAAACTGTCTTTCCAAGCTCAGACCGGGCTTGAGGAACATATAATATGAGAATGCCAGTGAAGCGGGTCTGATAAAGCCCATCTGAAATGTGCAGCATTGTTGTCAAATAATGTGGTAGCTTCCCAGTTAGGACTTTATATATAAAAATATGCCAATGTAAGTCATGTCTTTCTTTGAGAGGACCACCCAACCTTTCCATATAAAACGCAACGGTGTGTGCCATAAGCATCTCCTGCGATGAACCTTAAAGCAGAGTGAAAAACAGAGTCCAGGAGTTTAAGACATGAATGTTATGCATGCCGGTAAACCACATCACCGTAATCAAGGACAGACATGAAAACTGCCTCAATAATAATTTTCTTACTAAATAAAGGGAAAGTGGTTTCGTTGCGAGAAAAATAGCCATACAAGATTTTTTATGCCGAGATATTTATATTCTGTTTGTAAAATGTGTAGCTCTTGCTCTAGAGAAACACATATATTTGTTTTGTCTGTATCCTGCAGGGTGTTAAAAAAGCTCAGTAGGTTTTTTATAGATTGGTGCACCGAATCAGAAATGCAATCCAGTACTGTGTCATTGGCGTACAGATGGGCGTGACAGTTTTGTAGCGATGTAACAATGTTATTGATATAAATTGTGAATAGAACTGGGCCCAAGATTGAGCCCTGTGGGACACCGTTTATAACTGTTAAAAACTCAGATTGGTAGCTTCTCAGTTTAACTTATTGCTGTATATCAGACAGACAATCCCTAAACTAGCTACATGCAGAATGATCAAAACCAATTTCATGCAGCCTCTGTAAGAGCAAATGGTGGTCAACAGTGTCAGAGGCCTTTGAAAGATCAATAGAAAGTGCAACACAGTGCTTTTTTGGTCTAATGCTGTAGCAATGTTGTTTACAACCAGTGACAGCAGAGACAGTACTGTGGCCTGCCCTAAAACCAGATCGGAATGTGCTCAAAATGGAAGCACTGGCTAAAAATGTTTTTAACTGATTTTTAATAAGTGATTCTAGGATTTTTGCCTTGCATTGGAGTTTGGATGGAGCTGCAGAGACAGGCAGCCTCTGTATGTTTGTCTTTAAGCATTGTCCATTTGTACAATTAGTTATCAGATCCGATGTTTATATAAAATATATGTTGGTTCTTTATCGGTTCATGGGCCATACTCAAGTCACAAATCAACTCCAATATACTGTTTTGAATGGTATGGGACACATACCAGGGCTCAAGACTAACTTTTTTTACTAGGAGCACTGTCGCCCCTAACTCAGAATTTTTAGGGGCGCAAGCAGAACATTTAGGGGCAAACATTAAATAGACCTGCAACGCATCTATTAAAATGTTTCCCAATTTTAACTATATTAGGCCTATTGATATTGTATTGCCAGCATGTTTTGGAGCACACTGACAACAGATGATACATTTCATTGTTTTTTTTATTTTGCATCACCATGTGAAATTCTTCAGACATTCCTTTAGGAAAAGGATTTTTTTTCCCCATTTTCACCACAACCACTTCTACATCCAAGCCCTCTGATTTTTCCTACTCTATCTCTGCTGACTCCTGTAAGGAAAATAGCCTAGTTATTGGCCCAAAGGTAACTATAGGAGCTAGATTACATTATCAACTAATTTGCATTATCGCCTATGCTTTTCTGAAAGAGGCAAAATTAATAGAAAATGCTGACACGGTAATTACAAATTAACTAGGCCTATTTACATATTTACAAACTCACTTTACACACTTTTTTTGTTGCCATATAACTACAAGTTAGCTACTTCATAGATATGCACTGGCCTATTGAATGTGGACATATAAAACAATTGTCGTGTTCACAGAGCCGGCCCGAGGCATAAGCGAACTAAGCGGCCGCTTAGGGCCCCCGACTGCCTGGGGGGCCCCCTAAAAAAAAAAAAATTTTTTTTATTTTTTTTAGTTTGTGTGTTTGATATTAACATCATACTATGCAAATGTGAGTTATCATACAAAAAAAGGAATACAATGTTTTGGTCTAGATAATTAATAGCCTAAAAATGTAATCAGTTCATCTCGGAGGAAATCCGAAATTATCTGATCATGTCACGTTCACATCCATGCACAGTGTGTATTGAGTTTATTTAAAAACAATTGGAAATGGAGCTGCCCTCAGTTGCCCATGCACTGTGTATAGTCTATAGCCTATGTCAGCCTTGTCTGTGGAAAAAAAGATACAGTAGCTGGATAACAAAGTTCTTCTGCTTCGTTCCTCACAATGCATTTAAATGCATTCACTATATTATAGAGAAATATGTCCCGTAAAAGAAAAAGAGCTCCAAGCCCAAACCAGAGGACCCTCCATAAGATTTTATTTTATATTAATATTTTTATGGAAAATCCATGTGTCCTTCTTCAATAGTTTCTAATTCATCTGACCCAGTGTCTGCAAATTATTTGTTCACACAAGATTTCTCAGATTTAGCCTCTTAATTTTCCTCTCAAAGTGCACCAGATTCATGCATTTCACTTTAAAAAGGTTAAAAAAATCTCCCGGGAGGGCATACCCCCGGACCCCCCTAGGAGGGTCTGAATCTCGGCTGTCTAATATTTTCGCACAGCCGCACAGTGGAGGCACTAGCGGAAAACACTGGGTGTGTGAATGATATTTAACAAAGATCTAGAGTTTCAGCAGCGCTAACATTGGAGAGGGGCCCCCTAATCATATTTCGCTTAGGGCCCCCTGAAGGCTTGGGCCGGCTCTGCGTGTTCACAAACATCACCTGGCACACGGTGCTGTCTGCTGCAGGTGGCCGGGGGCTTCTATCAGTGTAAGTAGCCTCGTTTGGGATGTCGCCGTCTTGCTAAGACCTGCGCAATTATGACACTCGTCTTGCTGAGCGCACAGCATTTTTGTTGTGTGCTCAGCAAGACGCGCGTCATAGTTGCGCAGGTCTGAGCAAGACGGCTCTAAGTCGAACGAGGCTAGTAAGTGCAGTCAGCGGTGAGGAGTAGACAGCTCCGTTGCTACTCTGCTCTCGTGTGCACGGTTAAAAAAATCGCAAGATGTGTCTCTGGACTCCAACAGCCTTATCGCTATGGCGGAAAGTGAGATGAGAATAGGTCACGTGATCGCTGTTGATCGTTCCACTGATCACTCGCGGACTCTCTCTGGGTACGTTCCAATACCCGTTCAACAGGCCCTCGTTCACTTGCCCTAGGCACTTGCCCTCGGGGGAATCCCCGCTGCCATCTTAAGTGTCGTTCCAATAGTCTGGAAACTGAAGTGAACTTCGTGAGATAGACCCTCGGAGGGCTGAGTGATCAAGTCAACATGGATGGTCACTCCGAGGTGGATATCACCCACAGTGCATTGCAGTTCGTCTTCTTCTTCTTCTCCTTTTATTTTCCGGTAGACTGTATGCTTTTAGGGACATCGCGGCCACCCGCAGGACAAATATATATATATAAATATATTCCAAAACGCCTCAATTAGGCTATCCTATTTCCATACGAACAATCCAGTGAATGTATTGCAGTTTACACATTGCTGCTATAACACCGATGGCTGCCAATTAGAGGACTATTTAAAACAAATGTTTTTGGTTGAAAGTATAAATAAGAAAATATTGGAGCAAACTATTTACATGTGTAAGTAACAATATCTTGATAATCTGAGTTACCGTGTCGAAATTCAATGTTTGTTATGCTATGGAAATGGCTTTCTGCAACATAGGCTACCTTAGCAGAATGTTATAATTCTGTAATATTTGCATTCAGATTTACCTATGTAACTGACGGTCCATTGCTACAAGGGCAAGTGGGCAAGTGGGTTCCATTTAAATCCTCCGCTCCTCCCCCGCCCAGTCTCCCTCCGCTCTCCAAGTTCCCTCCGTGCAACGTATGCTGTTACGTCATGCCAAGGGCTGAGGGTAAATGAACAAGGGGAAGTGCAACTACTATTGGAATGCAGGGTCTGTCTCTCTCTCAACGCACTAATAATAATAATGATACAAATTTCGGAATTTTCCGGTCGTGCGCGTGCCCCTAGTTTTAAAAACTACTCGCACTGTCTCCGAAAATGGTCGCAAAATGCGAGCATTTGGTCACAGTCTAGAGCCCTGCATACACGTATCATTAAACCCCTAGCAGACATGCACGATATACAAACACAATTTTCAAAATTTGCTGTAGCTGTTTCCATCAAAGTCAAAGAGCCTAAAGTCATGTGGACACTGACACATAAACACAGAGGATGCTTCGTTATGGAAAGCTGTATTTTTAGTATATGTAACTATGATTCAGGGGAGCAGTGAGAAGTTAAATAAGAGACTAGGACAATGATCATGTTTTTCATTTCAAAACAAATAGAGATCAGAATTTAGGTGCAGCTGGAAAGATGCTTTTATAGATGAAAATATTTGGTTGTGTACTCAGCTAATGAGAATATTTAATTTTAGAATAATTTCAAACATCTGAAACGTCCTCATAGATGGGCAATTGGAGGATGTACTAGATATGTTAGATTCACTGTCTGAAATGTACTAACATTTGGTTTATGCATCCAAATGCTGGATTTGAAGGCTCATGTGGAATAATAACAATGTAGGAAAAAAGCAACAATATGCAGTTATGTTTTACTATAAATGCAAAAACAATTGTTTTTCAATTATTAAAGAACAGCCGCTCATTCATCTAACTTGAATACTGCCAATGTCAAAGCAACTTCCCATTTACTCATCACTTTACTGAGTGACCATGAAAGTGTCTCCGGTCTACCTAACTCATGTGTCTTGAAATGTTGGAGGAAAGTCACACACATATTGCCAGGACATGCACTGTCACACACCAAACCCTGAACATTTTTGTTGGTGCCACTTAGCCATTGTGCTGCCACACAGACAAGCAGATCAGTAGTACCCAGAAGCATCTGCTTGCTTCTTCATTTATACTATATCAGCTTCCATGGTATATAGAAAAATCCAAAACATAATTGATAAATTGATCCGACGGGGTTTTATGTCATGTGTTTGTTTTCACAACATGATATATATTAGGGTTCTCGTGATACTAGAATTTGATGTTAGAATTTGTGAATGTTAAATTAAGTCCCTTTCTATCCTCTGTTTGTTTTGAGTGCACACCAGTTCAGGGCCATTTCATGATAAGCTGAAGCAATATATACTTAATTTCCAAAGGTCTTTTGTAACATTTATTTTGCTTCTTTAAATCCCTTTTCTGGCTCCATAAGCAGTACACTTCTGACCAGCACTTGGGTCTTCCACTTGTTCTGGAAAAACAACTCATCACGAGCATAATCAGTCTTCAATACAATGTTCAAATGTACGCACCAAGGACAAGTAATGCAGTGGATTTCCATTAAACACTGTATCTCTCTTGATGGAAAAAGTGAGAGTCGTTGTTCTTTGATTAGCATTTCAGTTATTGTATTGTATTGTATTGTATTTCCTTTGCAAGATTTTGCATTTTAAGCATTACTGATTTTTGATGACTTTTCTTAGAAACGTTTTGAGATGAGGCTAAACAAACACCTCCCAAACATTGATATGTAACAGCACTGGAGGTCCATCGGCATCATTACCATCATTATTATCATCCTCATTAGCATTGTCATCAACAACATTATTATCAACCAGTCTTTTGTTTTGAATCATATCGGCCAATATCATTTTGAAATTCCTCTATCTTTTGATACTTCAAGAGTGTCGATTTCTGCACTTGTTTCAGCAATTTCTGTTTTCAAAGCCACAGCCTCTTTTCTAGCTTGGAATTCAGCTTACATCTTGGTTTCTTCTTTGTCAAGCTTGTGCATGACAGAAGCGCGAGCAGGAACAGCAGTGGCACTTTGGCTTCTGCTCGTCTGAGTGGGGTTTATACTGTGGGGACTTTACTACTAAACCTGCCTTGGCTCTTCATGCTTTTGGCTCCACCATAATTATTATCCCAACAGGCATAGCAGTCATACTTTCATACATTGTTGTGAACCGATTTGATGTGCATGGGTAGCAGCTACTCATAAACATTTTTTTCACAGTCTTCACATTCTTTAAACTTAACAACTTTTGGTAAATACCATTCATTGTGTTCTGAATCCTTTTTTTCTTCTGAAAGCAATCCTTGTATGGAACACTGTTGCTCTGCAAAATCCTTTAATAATCCACAGAAAGCATAAGCCTGTTCAATTGCAACGGTGGGCCCCCTTTGTTTATATACCAGTTTATCGAACCTAGGCTGTGTATTAAAGGGGACATATTATGAAAAACCAAACATTGCCGGTGTTTGGGCACACTGTTTAGGTTATTGGCGTCCCTACCAGCAAACACAAGCTTCAAAAAGACAAATATGTCAGTTTCTTCTGGGACATTTATTTCGAAAAAGGGGGGATTTGAAGGTTTCTTCCAAAAAACACCGACTGATGACGAAATCGGTCGGTTTTCATTATCATAAATACTCCCACGGGAAAGCACACCAGAAACTCGGCAGTTGATTGGCAAATCAAGACGCCCCGTTGGTAACCACACACACCTGGCTGAGCCTCCACTCGCTCATGCAACAACAGAGGAGAAGCAAGCTGCAGTGTGAGCTCAACCTCAAGCTACCATCACACCCCAGCCTCGAAGCACACTAGGGCTGAATGGATTTACTTCATTTTTTGTTAGGCTATCTCCAGCAAATGTTTGCAATCTGTTAGTGTGATCAAAGCCTTTTTACTGGAGTGTGGAGGAGACTGTGCCAGGAAGACTGAGAGACACCATCCGTCCGAAATGTAAGTTGTCCTATTTTAAAAATAATTCTGTCCGTTTGTTAGTTCAATGTCTGTAATGTGCTTTATTTTATCCCTCCTATAATAACCAACACCGACTGAAATGAGAGAATGCGGGGTTTAGTCGTTAGCATTAGCGCCCGCTAGCTTTACCGTTAGCTTTATGCTAACGGTTAGAGCTGTGAGTCTTTTGCTGTGACTGTTATTTGGCTCTTTTGTGAGCTCACGTTAGTCCTGCCGTGACAGCCCCTGAGTGAAAAACAGACGGTGAAACTGTAGGGTGTGTTGGAAACTGAAGAGTATTTTTTTAATAGCTTCATCCTGCTACCTGCTAGCTGTCTGATTGTATAGCTCAAGTACACACCGCAATAAGTCTGCGGACAGTGTGTAGTTAGGGTGACCAGATCCCAATTCACCAGATGTGGGACAAAGACTACGTTTGTGCGGGAGAATGCGGGACAAAGTGCCGTTTTTTTTAAGCAAAATAAACCTGTAGTACAAGCAGCCGTAGGCCTATTACATGATCTCCAGTGTAATGTACACATAGACAGGAATACTGTAAGCTGTCTCTGCTGGTGTTTGTTTCCTGTCCATTATATTTCAAAAAGCACACAGTATCACTCAGAACTTGTTGCTTATCGAGCCAGGGCTGTACTGAATTTGTTGTAGCTTTGCCATAACAGATGTATGATGTAGGCCTATACATGTCAGCTAGGCTACATGATGTAACATTGAATGTGCCATGTTTTACAGGTGTCTGAGTGACCTGATGGAGCCGGACAGAGCCACCAAGACCGTCACACTATCCGTTCCTTCAGAGGAGGATGTGTTCACTGGGGGGGACAGGTGGTCTTCTTCAGGGCCCAACAACAACTGGACAGTTACATAAAAGTTATGGCTTTGCTTCTGTTTGATATGTACACTTCATATTTTCATTCCACTGGCTATGAATAAACTGCTTTATTTTTAAGGATGTTTTTGGTCTTTTTAAAATGTAATGATACTGTTTTATCAGAGAAAATCTTCAGCGAGATGAAAATGTTAGTTTCAAGTAATCCTTTACTGCAGGTAGCAAACAGTGACAGTAAGCAACACAATACATTTTTAACGGTAAAACTTTATTATGAATGAGTGATCACAATACAAATGATACATTATCTACTAGATATTGAAATGTTGTCAGATAATTTGCAGCTCTGACAAACCTAAAGCATAATTATTTCAACCATACATTTTACAAAAGATAATGCCTTTCCAGTGAATCTTGACATGATTCAGGATACATTCTTTTCCATCATGGTTACTGTACATTTTTACATGTCAACTCAGTATCGGTTCACAACCAAAGCTTTTTCACTCCATTGGGCTGTAGATCATTCCACAGACCTGTAAAGACAAACGTAAAACAGGGTGTATGTTACCAGTTTAGAGAGTTTATGCATAACTACTTAGCTCAAATTATGTTATTGACTGTGACATAATTAAACAGTATTTACCTGAGGATAATGTCAGGGAAATCAGAAATCTTGATGCCATTTTCACAGTTTTCAGCTCAGACTCCTGTCTGAACAGGTTCAGTTGTACATCTTTTAGTTTAGAACTGGTTAGTGTGCCGATATTTGTGGTAGAAATGAAGCTAAACATGTTTACATTGGTCTCCATGCTGCATTGGCCAAAAGTAAACAAAACTGACAGCTGGGCGTGTGCCATGCCCATGTAGGTAGGTATAGAGTAAATGAGCAGGGCGGTGCATGCACGCCCATGTAGATCTGACCAGTCAGAGCAGACTAGTATTTTGTGAAGGGGGGTAAGCTGTCAAAACCTACCTTTTGAGATAGAGGGCAGAAGAGGCTGGAAAAGGCGATGAAGAAATGGGAAATGGTAGAAAACTATTGGGTTTTTTGAACAATAAACCAAGAAAACCTTTTCTAGTAGACCTTGGAAATACACCTTTAAAACCGAGATTTTGCATAATATGTCCCCTTTAACACCATATTTGTTTCTGCACACACTCAGTATGGACAGCAAGCTATATGAGGAGATACTTATTGTGACAAATGTGACAAGCGTTCTCCAGAAACGCTGACTCCACCTTTTAAAAGTCATTATAGCAGCTAATGTTTTCAATCACACCTCTTTGTGACTGCTGAATGAAAGTGTGAATGTGAACTGGGGTTTATATCATGAACCCATTATCTGAACTATACTTACATGGAAATGGGACTTTCTCAGCTTTTTCTCGAAAATGGCCATTTTCACCCGCCCTCACTTCAACCTGTATTTTACTGAATGACGTGCAAACTGGAAGACTTTGGCAGGACCATGATAACTCGCTAAACAGACACTAAGATAATGGAACATTCTCTCTTTAAAGCCAAGCTTTGTTGGTCATGTCTCCTCAAGCAGAAACAAAAAAAACACACAAGAACACTTTAAAAGTCAGCGAGGAAGGGAGAGAATGAGGAAAAGCCCTGAAGGCAAATGGCAGGCAACATCAGTCCTGTTAGACGGAGCTACTTAAGCTGTCATGCAAGCACGTGTACATGAACGCACACAGTCAGCATCACTGAACACACAGATAGCCATGGTGATGGGGATGCTGCTGAGCTACTTCCTATGTCTTGACTACATGATTGAACATTTAGTTTGGTAATCTAGTTTTTCTTATCCAATCACTTTAATCTTTGATTCTCTGTCTCCACTTGCAATATTTCCTTTATACATTTTCTAAAGGATGGTTGAGAGAGCCTGAGAAATAAGATTTCCATTAGCAGCATCTACTTGTTGTGCATATAACAAAACTACTTTGAATGACATTCATTATATAACAACCATTACACCATAGCAAAAGAGAGCATGCAGGTGGGCATACTTTAAACCATTTAGAGTCCCATAAAACGGATACAATGGTTGGGAACCTTTTATTTATTGACAGTATTCTCAGGTTTTGTTTAAATCATGAGCTTTAACCTTAGGCATTTTCTGCATTTGCTTTCCCTTTAATTTGGATGGATGGATGGGTATTTGTCAGGGTACAGGTCAAACCAATGTTCTCTTCAAGTAGCCTAGTTTAACTCCTATATGACATAAATGACACAAATTGATGATTGACTCCGATATAACACGACTGCTGGAAAAGCAACTGACCTCAATGCTATGCAATCTGCTGTGTTGTTAGAAGTCCACCGACAAGTCAAACCAAGTGGCCCTAACTCTCCAGAGATATTTGGTTTGTCAGAGCTGATTAGACCCAGGGAGGCGTAAGCAGACACTCTGGGATAACACGTGGTGGCGTTGAGTTGAGCCGTTGGCCTCAGCCTGTTTACTCGGCAATGTGTTAGGACGGGGAGAATGAAGCGGACAACTCGTACGGATGGATATGATGATGGTTGATTTCTCTCACAAAAGTCACTCACTCTCTCTCTCTCTCTCCTCATCGTGTTGAATGACACTTTCTATTGGATTTCTCAGCCAAGCTTATTATCTGGTAATTGTGTTTGCTTGTGCAGGCATGCATTATTCACTTTGTTTCAATCTGTATGTGTAGACCAGTACAATTGTATTCTAATGGCTGTAGGTAAGAGACTTTGCATGTTTACATACAGCAAGAGAGACCATTTTCATACAGTGGATGTGTGTGTGGCAGAGAAAACACTATGGAGCTTTTCATCACAGCTCATCACACCGCGAGATCACACAACACGATGTGACAGTGCACAGTGTGGCTCAGCAAGTGCCGCTGGGGTTTTAATTGATGTTAAAAACCACCAAGTACTCAGAGTGAGAGAAAGGTATCTGCACTAAACGATCCTTCTCAAACAAAGCCATCCAAATCATTTTAATGCTAATGTTTTCACAAACATTAAAATGCCAAATTGACTTAAAAATATTAAGTGCGATGGTAAAGTTGTGAAGGATTTATGCCTTTTCATGACATTTACTATTGCATATTTTAACACTTTTAATCTGCATATGCTTCTAGAGCTGCATCAAAACACTCTGCGTAATGATGAAGAGTTAACCATTAGACTATAGCAAAGATGAACAAATTTTTCGATTCTTGCTGTTATTAAAGACTTGTACATTTTATTTATTTTTATTTTTGCTAAAACAACTGCCATACAATTCAGCTCATGTTTAATTAATTATTTTACTGAAGGCAAACAGCAACATCAAGCTTTTGTTCTTACTTTACCCTTTACAGTCTTTTTCCCTTTAGCCTCCAAACTTGTTAAAACCAAATCCTCTGCATATGACCCTCCTTAATCTTGTATAAGACCAAAGTGATCCTCTGTTAGCTTAGTGCATTGAGCTTATTACATGATGATGACTCTCTCGCATTGAGTTAAGTCATTTGGATAGGAAACACAGAAGTGCACTGGGGGAAATTAGCATAGCTTTAACTTAGCCTAACATAGCTTAGCTTGGCGGGGCTATTGAAAAAGGCACCTTTCGACTGACAACAAAGCTAATATTAGCTTAGCATTAGCGTTAGCAAACAGGGGGCTTAATCAGGCTTCAGTGCTGTCGGAACGTATAACCACATGCTTCCAAGGGTCCCTTTGGAGTTCTAATCCTGGGTCTCGGCAGGCGATGACCTCATGGGCTGGACTGGTGCCTGTGGGAGGATTGGGCAAATTGTGTGTCTAGCAGGCCACTCACTGAGATTTGTGTGTGTGTTCTTTATGACTGATTGTTTTATTTAGGCATACGACACAGAGAGACTACTGACACCGTTGAGTTGAACTTTGCAATCATGCACAGGATTAGAATTCCAGCTGTTTTGTTTGGGCGTTTTTGTGCAGTATCTAATAGAGTTCCAGTGTGTGTAGGCCCCAGGACATGAGGGCAATGATATTTCAATTGCCTCCGTGCCACATTGCATTAACAGTGTGCGTTGTTTTTCCTCTTGGCTATGACATAATTTAAAAGGTTAACCTGTCAGTTTTATCTTATGTTATTTGGCTTTCCCCTGACTAAAATAGTGGTTAAGGACATCTGTGACTGGCAAGATGGCATGCTCACCCAAGTCTACTATGACCTAAAGGCCATCTTTGACACAGAGATTATGACAGTGCTGCTACAAAGTCAGATACAATGTTAACAGGAGTAGGGTTATGCCAGCCTGTCGGCAGCAAGAGAGGACAAATGCGTTTCTACCAATTAAATGTATTTGTAACTGCATCAGCAAAGAAAAGTGAATCACTTGGGACCTACTTGTCTGCCTTTTCCCCTTGACCTATCATTAAGGGTTGAATGATAATCCAAGCAGGCCTATCGCCCTGGCAGACCACCCCTTAATGAGAGCCTAGATTGAAAGAGAGGGGGGCTTTGGGGTTAAAATAACTCCACATGTTCACACAGAAAGCTTTGATAACTGGAAGTCAGTTGACTTGAGTTAAATGCGCACACACACGTGCACACACAAACACACACACACACACACACACACACACACACACACACACACACACACACACGGACGATGAGCCCAGGGACTCTGAAGGCAGATTGCTTGGCTGTCAGTGTCGGGGACTGTCAATAGCTCCAGCCAGCCATGGGCATCGTCAGCCATAGAGACCTAGGACTCACTGGCTCCACTGAGCTCCATAGCAGAGGCAACCTGTCAGCGTGATGCAGGAGGCTTCAGGGTTCAAGAGTTAAGAGTTTTTATGAAATCTACTGTACTGAGAGAGCTTTGCTGATGGCCTCTGAGTTGGTATGTAAGACATTGGAAGGGCAAAAGATAGCATCTGCCCTGAAAGCTACATCTGAGACTGGCCAGTGAAATAGAAGTTTAACAGAGGGCTGATATACCATCTTAGCCCTTTTTAGTTTGATCTCAAAATGACCCGCAGACTCCCATTAAATTTAAATATGGTACATTTGCTCATGATTCAACAAATATTTAAACAGCAACTGACATTCGCCAGTATAAAGAGCATCCCACCTGGCAACTTTAATTCTAAATAAACCAGTTTATTGGTGGAATAAAAATATAAACTCAATCTTCAACTATACACGGTTTAAATATCATTTAATGAGAAGAACTGTATGAACTGCACTTTTGCTAATAAATACATTTTAGAACTGGAACAAAATGTAGTTGGATTTTTTATTTTTTTTTAAGTTACATTTTACTAGAAAAACATGCGCTTTTTAACTTCAGATACTACATTTGTAAATAAAGGAGTAGTAACTCAGCAGCTGCAGCAAAATTATTTTAAAGTTAATTTCTAAAAAAACTCATGATGTCATGATGTCACTGGTTTAGTACTATGTTGAACAAATAAGCCCACCAAATAAGCCCACCAAGATCATTACAGTGACGTTTGCTGTAAAGGCAAAGTATACATGTATCAGATGAAACCGACAAGATAAGTTATGAAAAATAACTATACGCTATTGCCCTGTGGTTGTGTGTGTGTTTCCATCCCCCCTCCATGAGAACCGGCCCTGTGGCCTTCCAGCTGAGTTCACAGATCCAAAGTTGAGTTAATCGGGTTTTACCTTTAGCCCCAAAAACAACATAGGAGTAATCCAGGAACAGCAGTAATCAACCATGAAACCACTGATGGCTGCATGCTGGCTCGGGTCAGGAAGCACAACAGGAAGAGACCTCGAGAGAATACCGGGACATTGAACTAATAGTCAGAAATAGGTGGTTGGGAGATATATGATCTGTTGATAGACAATATAGATAACCACAAACACTTTATATTCATCTTTTCACTTGTGACAAGTTTGGTCTCTTTTAGTAAATAAATGATTTGATACTGCTTGTAACAGATATCTTATTACAAATGGCACCTCTTTCCTGTGCTACTCTTATCATATTCCCTAAGACGTACGTGTCATTTTACAAATGACAAGCGTGCCAGTGTTTTAGGCAACAGTTGAGGGAATCTCTCCGGTTGAATCTCTGTCGTCTGTCTGAAGTGAAACAGTTTGGACCACTGTCAGTGAATCTCTGTCTCATCACACTCAGAACAATTATATAAGGAGGCTCGGGACACTGAGAAACAGAGAGAGAGAGAGAGAGAGAGAGAGAGAGAGAGAGAGAGAGAGAGAGCGGGGGTAGAGGGTACAAACAGATGAATAAATGAGTTAAGTGGGGAGAAGGGAATTTGTGCTTTCATGGTCCCTCCGCCCCCTCAGCCCCCTCCCTCCTGTTGGACAGTTGAGTGTATGCTGTAAGTGCTCTTCCCCTTCTCCTTCCGCTTCACTGCCCTGTACGCTCATCTCCCAATAGAAATTGCTCCGTGGCATTAAATATGTAAAATTAGCATTTTAAGTAGAACACATTTCTGTGTCGCGCCCTGCTCTCTCGCCGTTTCTCCCCCTCTGCCTGCTGCCCAGCCCTGAGCACATACGCCACACAAACTCATGCATGCATATGATATGCATTTGGTCATCTCCATGGTAACACCATTGGGGGAGGGGATGGGCTCGAAGATAGAAGGATGAAAAAGGTGTCGTCTTTGAAAGTAGATCAGATTGTATTTATTTTTTATTTAGTGAGTTTATTTAGGGAGTAAGTCATACCAGCACTCTGTTAATGTGTAGAGCTGAGCTGAGGCCTAGGACACGCACACACCTCACAGGAACATGGACTTTCCACTCTGCACTGCCTGCATACACACTCACATTTACCTGCACTTCTCAGCTTGTTCTCTGTAAATGTTTTATCGTTATCTTGGAATGCAAAGTATTAAACATTACTGGGGAGGGAAATGTTTTGAAACAGTTATTATTAGACTATTGAGTTTTATTGCTGCTCATACATCCACTTAGCTGTTGTTTTGCCTCTTAAAATGCATACTGCATTGTGGTAGATCAACAGCACACACACACAGACACAAAAACGATCCATTAACCTTTACCCTCACAATTTTGAGTCAAAGGGCTATAAAGTGAAATGGCAAAACACGTCTGTGGAGACAACTGGCCTTTTATACCCTGACACCCCAAGTCCTCCTCTATCTCTTCAACACCTAGTCCAACATACATACACAAGAACAATGACCTTCTCTCTATATGTGCATTTAATGCCCAGGGGTCACATCACCAATTCATCCGTAATATACCATCTATATATCAAACATTTACATAGTGTAACAATTTTCATATGTTTTGTCCAAATAGCTAAATAGATTAATTAACAGTGAAAGAAGGTTGACATTCTTGCTTGATAATTAAGGAAGTGTTATTAAAATAGTGAAGTTATTTTCTGCCTACTAAACAATTTATCATTTCAACAATTTTCTTTTGAGAATATAAAATGATATTTGCTCAATGGATGGTTTGATGCCATTCAGAAAGGTTCTCCCAAAAATAGAATGTGCCAAAAGTATACATTATGTTATACAAACCATAAATAAACCTACAATAAAGATACTGTCTGCACAAAGATAAGTATTCATGAAACAGTAATGTGCTGTGTTTCGAGAATATTTGCTTCCATTTTAGCATTACACCACACAGGACTAGTGTGAGTCAGCTGAGGGTAATGTAAGTTGCAAACCGACAATGAAAACACTAAAAACGGAAGGTGGCATGTTTAATTTCAGACGTTTGGATGATTTGGTTAGTTTACTGTTTGGAAAATACAAACGTATTTACAGTAGATTCATGACACCACTTATTACTTACCTGCCGAAGCAAAAACACAAAAGCCCAATGCAATACAACACAACCTTCCACTGGGAAGAGATTAAATACATAACACTGGTGTTAAGTGTACTAAATATGTTTGTATTAAAATTGGGGAATTATAAAAAGGTCTGAGGAGCGACATGCTCAAATCTTTCAGTCAACCTTTGTAATTGTAGAAACGGTAGCCAGTGTCCCATGTGGAACATTGATTTCAATGCAGTATTTATGTGGCTGACACTGCACTCATCACATCGTCACATACTTTGCTTTATGATTGCCTAAGTAGGAGCTTGTGCATCATGAGAGGCATCACATATTTATTAACATCAGGGATACAGTTTTTATCTGGCTATGAGTGTATGGACAGCTCTTTTCACTCCAGAAAGGTGTAAACGTTTACATATCCTGACACTTACGTTGTTATTGAAGCTGTAGCTGTTTTGTTTAAAAGACTTTTAATAGTATACATCAAGCCCATTTTAATACTTTCAACAGTGTTAGTATTAGCAACCACAGGAATACAATATATTTCAAACAAATTGGCTATTAGTTTTATGAAGCAGAAATTCATTAAGTGCATAACCACAAGAGGTTGCTTGTGAGAAAAACTTGAAGATGGGTCATTTTAAGCGGTTTCTATAGCCAGCCAATTTCAATCTTTTCGGAAAAGAGGACAGTTTTAAATTTGAAAGCTTCTCTTCTACTTTTTTGATACAAGACTGCTTTTACGTACTTTTTGCTTCTAGCTGAGATTTTCAACACTTTATAGCAAAACTTTAGAAATCATATCTGAGCGTGTTTGTGTGCAAGGACTGTTTTGGTGGTAGGAATTGGCTATTGCAATTTACCGGCAGTTATTAGAATCACTGACAGCCACCTTCACACCTACAGAAGGCTGTGGGTCAACGACTGCAGTCGCCTGGGTCAGAATGATGTTAATTTCATAGCTCGTAGTTTCAGCGTACTTGGTATCTGAGATACATTTAATGCAAGTGCTTGAACCTAGTTTGGGTTGAACCATATGCAGAATTTGCTACAGCCCATGAGAGATCCTGTTCAGTTTCGCAGTGGGTGTGAAGTAATTTTATTATCCTTTGTGGTTCCATTATGCAGCCGCTCACACACACATCACACTCGCCATGTGTTTCTATTTTGTCCTGTGTGTGTGTGTGTGTGTGTGTGTGTGTGTGTGTGTGTGTGAGATAGCCTCCTGCTTTACTCTTTGCATCTCCAGTTTGCCCTCTATCCAGCTCAACACCACTCCCAAGACCTCTGTTGTCTCACACACGCACGCAACTGACCAACCCACCACCCCTATTCCAGCTCACACTCGATGACCCTTCCAAAATGCCTTTCTTTATGTTAGTTTTTGTTTGGCAGCATCTTGTATTTCTTTATTTTATGTGTGTCCTTTAGTTAACTGCCCTTACAATTCTGTTAAAAGCTTTTAATATTAAAGGAAACCAATGCTCTTTTCCAGTGGGAGAAAAACCTCAAAATAAACTTTGGCAGGCCTTTCCTTCCAAAGCGCCCACATAATCAATCATAACCGGGGCGTACAAATTCATCAGCTTGGATCCATTTTGCTGTAGTTAGAGATCAAAAGGTTGTGAGTTGACTATAGGAAGTCCAGGTACTAACCCAGACTAATTTATCTAACATGGGAGAGATTTCGCCCCCTGAGGAGACGGGGACATGGTTTTTCTCCATCACGTCGAATATCCTCGATGGGGCTCCAGGGCACTTAGTCTTGCCACAGCATATCCTGTACGCCGTTTAACATTCCATTGATCAGATTAATTGCAGTTGATTGTGTCCTGTGTGAGGAAGCCTGTGAAAGTACACCTTTAACTGAAATAATTCATAAGATACATCGGTTATGAGATTTTTTGTTCCTTTTTTTTCTCTTTGGTTGTTAGGAGAAATCCAAGCATGTTGTACGACGTATTTCTGTACCATATATTTTTGTCAGTTTACTGAAGAATCATTGTACAATGTCTTCCTTCTGGTTTTAGGAAACACAGCTGTTGCCACCTTTTCACTCTGCTCTTTGACTGGGAATCAGTGTCAAAACTTGGCATTTATGCCAAATCGTGCCCAAAAATACAGTTTACCCTCTTCCTCTCTTGACGTTTTCCAAAATCTTTTTAATCTTTTATTGAGTTTGTCAGTTTGTGGCTCTCTCAACTTTCTCTCTCTTTCACTCACACACACTCACACGCACTCTACGTTTTTCTGCAATTATGAATAATTGTGACTGTTGAAATGTGTGTGAGTCTGGAATCCCCTGGTTCTCCTCACTGCTCGAGGGGGCAGTCACCTCTGCTGCATTGGATTCAAGTATGTGCATGTTAACAGACACACACACACACACACACACACACACACACACACACACACACACACACACACACACACACACACACACACACACACACACACACACACACACACACACACTTCATACGTTAAATGAAAGGGCAACATTCAGGAAGTGGCAGTGCTTTGAAGACGGCAATTCATGTTTCCAAGCGTGGAGCACTTATTGGAGGTCAGGCCGAGGGTCTATTAGGCCTCTCATATTCATTACGGAGGGTGAGAGGCGAGAGATCTAGGGAACAACAATACCCCCTAGTTACCATGACCCTGGACCCAGGATGTTTTTCTGTTGGTTTTTGGTTGTTAACTCCTTAGGCCTCTAAAGAGAATTCACTATACACAGGCTACAGTTTTGGGTTATATTGGGCAAGTTCCTCTCTTGTGCTTACAAAGAAGCCAAAGGGGGTTCGGGAGGAGTAAGTACTCACAATATTCACTGCGGTGTGTTTTCAGTTCCCGATCCCTGTATGAAACCAATATTAGAAGGAAGTTTGGTATTTTAGAAAGAAAAAGAGAGCCAGAGGCAACGGCCAGGAAAATTTGAAAGACGGTGGTGAAAATCATGGTGATGATTATTATCCAGACATCGAGGGAAAGGCAATTTTCAATTCACTGCCTGAGGATTAATGCCAGTGAGTATTTCCTCAATGTGCCTTATTTTGTGAATGTCTTGGCTGCTCAAATGTGCCATTACTATTCAGTGAAATATAACTGTAAGAACTTTTACATCTCTGTTACATGCTGGTCAATATGCCAAAACATGCAATGCTCAATCTCACATTGTCACAGAAATGTAAAAATATATTTAGCAAACTAAACACACACACACACACACACACACACACACACACACCTCCCGAGCCCCTTTTGGGACGATATCCTATACCACAAGCCAAAAAACATATCCTTACTGACGCAGTATCGCCTCCAAGCCCTCTTTTTCTCGCACACTATCTGGAGTGTGTGTGCGTGTGTGTGTTAAGCAGAGACGTCAGTTTAGACTAAGGTGATCGGCCTGTTCCACCCAGCTCCGGCCCCGCGGGGGTATCCCAGTGTCCCGCTGTCCCGCTGTGGGAAAGCAGAGTGTTGGATGGGGTATCCCGTAGCGCCTGCCTGGCTCCTGGGCAGCAGACAGCTAAATCAGTCACAGATTGGATTATGAACAGCGAGCTATGAATACATCTTTCTTAGAATGCACACGTGGGAAAAGGGAAAGAAGACGGGAACGTGCCGAAAGTGTTTATTATGACTCCTATTACAACGTAGACAAAACACACCAGCTCACATATTTATATCCATCAACAAAACTCACTTTTTTAAGTGGTTTACCTATATTTCCCCTTTTTTTAATGGCAATGACCTTTTACGTTTTCTTATTCAGTTTCTCTCTTCCTTGCCATCCATCTTTTGCTCTTTTTTCCTCTATCTTTTTTCTTTCTCTCCTTCCCTCCTTTCTTCCCTGCCCTAAGGTCATAGACTCAGTTTCAAAGTGTTGATCCTCATCTGAAATCTATTGCAATCAGTGCAGCACTGGACATGAAATACAGGCCTGTGAGATCTGATATGTGTGTGTGAGCTCGCCTGTTTGTGCTCAGATGGCATTTTGTTACAGTTTCAGTCCAATATAATCAATGAGACACCTGGTAGAGCGCTGGTCAAACATGTACAATGATGTGCTTCCCATTTGTGCACTCTGTTTTGTGTTTGGGTTTACTGAAGATAAGCTATAATTAAAAAAACTGCCGTTTAGAAGAAATAAAATACAACCAACACCATATCAAACAGCCACAGAACTAATGCAATGTAATACAGCAGACCTGCTATAAATCCCACACTCACTGACATAGATTGGGATTACTAAAATTAGTAACACTTTTCATACATTTCAAAAGCGCCACAAACAACACCCTCAAAAATGGTGATACAACAACAACAACTCTCTCTAACTTATTTTCAACAAAAACTAAACATTTTAGCCTTCATGGGCATTTATAACTACTGGATTTGGTTAGTGTCACTTTGTTTATGTGTATTGTAGGCAAAAATATACGAGGGTAAATTCCCTGTATGTGAAAAAACGTACATGGCAGTGATTCTGATTCGTGATAAACTGATTACTTAATTTACTGCAATGGCATAGATAGACAGACAGCCTATTGTAATAATTGACCACAGTTTAAGAGCTCAGCATCATGCAGATTTGATGCAGCTACCCATAAGTTTGAATGTATGAAGCCTGTTCCAAAAAATAAAATAAAATAAATTATATTAATTTCTTTATGGACCAGGGGAGAACGGGGTAATCTGAGACACTTTTTACATTGGCTCCCCTCTAAGCGAGCTAAAATGATTTACCACTCACATTGACATATTTCCCATTAATTCAGGATGTTTCCTAGAAATGGGCATTAGCAGAATTTATTCGAGACAAAGGTCAGTGAAAACATGATTGTTTAAAAAAAAGTTGTCATCTGTCTCACTTTACCCCATCTGTGGGGTAAACTGAGACAGACCAGAACAATCATGAGGGTAAACTGATACACTTACTTTTTCCACTCTGAAACTACCATAACAACACAAATTGTAACAGTTAGAATCCTGACAGCTAGCTTGAAAACCAAATATACAAAACTAATGTTTTACTTTACCCCACTGCCACAATTTGAGAAAAAACTACCTCTCTCAGCAATTCAGGCTAATCTTCAGTTATCATTATCACATGGTTTCATATGTTGGTAGTTCATCGACATGTGTGATAGAAGTTTTTCTATCTGAATCAATTTGATTAGGCACAACAATCGATTAAGTTGACAGCAAGAAAATGTACTTTTACATGCAAAAAAGACATTTTTGTGAAAAAAAACATGCTTACAACATCACCATGAGGTCCTCTCTTTCATGGCCAAGGGGAAATGAGAGGGGCTTGAAAACATATATCTCACATGACCAAAAATGTGTTCCGTGTCCTAGATACAGAGGGTGTCTCACATTACCCGATGTCTCAAATTCCCCCGTTCTCCCCTATATATTAACAATATCCATCAGACAAAACCAAACAACATGTATACTACCTTTAGTAAATTCACATTTACATATAACATTTATTGGAATAGCTTCACACCAGATACAATAGTATGGGTTTACTAGTATTTGGGGTTGAGGAAAAGGCACATTGATTACAAATGGTTTAACTTCACAAATAATTCCATAATACATTGTCCAAAATTGTAAATAGAAATTAAAAAAAATTACAAAAAAAAAGAAAATAAAGAAATTATGCATTATCTTATTTGGGTTGTCACTCGAAAACCATACCAGCTCAAGGGGTTTTTGAAGGGAGTCATTGTTGGGTGGATTATTTCTCAACGGGCCTATTTTGACTGTCATCAACTTCCGTAAATAGTTGTTCACTCATTATTGAGATTATAGCAATACATATATGTTGCGTGTGTGTGTGTGTGTGTACCTTTTCATATGGCTTTATTTGTGTGTATGCTCCTTGTCTGGGGGGGACTGATCCCCCATGCAGGGTTTTGAGTATCCGTCCTGATCACCAGGAGCTGATAAGATGAGTGTAGTTGTTGTCTCTCATCGCCCTGGATGAAACATTCCTTTCTAATAGTTTGGATTAGCCTCATAGGCTGTTAGCACAGGTTGGACTGAGACACTCAAAGCAATGGTACCTCTGTGTCCACTGGCCAAAAGAACACACACAAATAATAAGTAATGTTTGCACGTGGAGCAACACAATATTCCCTTTGAATAAATTAAAAAGCTTTGTTGCAATAATATTGAAAAAGTAAAACATTTTAATATTGATGGCTCCAATTTTTACTTTCAATAATTTAAGTGATGGACAATCATTATCTTCAGCTGAATTTTTTTGATAAATGAAATCACTAATATTGCCCGTCACGCTCTTTATTGTCCCACCATAAAGCTATTTAATAAGCACAACAAAAAGTTGAATCCAAGACATGACAGTTTAAGTCACCAACAGCTTCTCTCAAAGTTTACCTATCTTGTGTTTCTAAAAGCACAAGTAGGAATTCTGTGTAGTCTTTGTCCGTGGCCACTCGGCCCGTGTGCCGGCCAAGTTAGGCAAAGGCCAAAGCAGTTCTCTGCATTGTTAACAACCTTTAATCAAAGCTCAATCAAAATAGCTGCCTTTCTTCCCGTGCCCGGCCGGAGGTAAAATATGTCTGTCAGAGGGAGTCTTGTCTCTGTCCGCTGACAGACGACCAAAGAGAGGAGGCTCTTTGTGCTCTTATCTTCATCTAACCTTGCTGTCAAATCAACCTGCACATGAAAGAGAGACAACCCCTTAACTGAACTGCACGGCCCTTCATAGTCTCTAAAAAGAATCCCAACAAGAGGACAACCACCTTTTTAAATATTTGAGATGTTTTCCTACAAGTCATTCAAGTTATCAATTTGTATTTTTCCCTTAATTCCCACACATATATTTTTTCAGTTTTTGACAAGTGGTTTTACATTTTTCCTTTTTATTTCCAGCTAATTCACTTGAGCACAAACGATAGATGCACTAGTTTCAGCGCAGATACTGTTACCCATATGGGAACAGTCAGACTTGCAGCTCGAGTTCCCGGCCCATATGCTGACCACTCCAAGTATCAATCACTGCATCTAAATGACTTAAAAGAACCATATTGATTACCAATACAGCATCATAAATCAACATGCAGACACACTGTTTTTTTCTCACTGTTCTTCTCTCTTGTCTCTTGTCACACACACACACACACACACACACACACACACACACACACACACACACACACACACACACACACACACACACACACACACACACACACACACACACACACACACACACACACACACACACACACACACACACACACACACACACACACACACACACACACACACACACACACACACACACACAGGGGCCTTACAGAATCATAACAATAAATCTGGTTGAGGGGTTTCACAGGGAGATGCAGATGAAGTCACGCTGTTTGTAACCTGATAGACGATTAGAGAGAATCAAAGGGGAAAGGTGTGACGAGAAAAAAACCTTTCTGACCTAAAAATATTTATACAATTTTTACTTTGCTATATTGCAATTGAAGCAAAGGCATCTACTATATGTTTATATTTTTATTTCAAAGTGGGTCTGTCTCCTCAGAGTTCTCACTAATGGGACACATGTTCCTCTGTTGCTTGGCCAGAGGGCATACATGCAAAGGCTGCAGCAATAAAAACATTTCAGACTTGTGTTGTATACCTATGTATTTAACCCCACACTTGCAATATTGATTGAATCAAGTAGATGCTAGAGCCTCTTTTAAAGCTTTCTAGAGATCTAAAGGGGGAGGGAACACCTCTTGTAAACCACACAGTATTTAAGATGGAGCTGCATTAATTTTTCTTCTCCTTTTTTTCCTTTCTTGTGGCGTGTGTACTATTTCTGTTGTTTTACTTCTTCGCCCATTGGTTTGCTGTGTAAGTACACGCAGCACACTTACGAAACAACAAACACGGCAAACTCTGTGCAATAAAAGTATCCCATCTAATATTTATCAAAATAACTCTAGACTCTGTGAACTGAGTCGTGTTCAGTCACTCTATTTAGTGTTAAGATAGGGAAGGAGGGCAGAGTGCTGTACAGATGATATTTTTAGGTAGTCAAACGTCTTCAGTGTGTTCACTACAACATTTGAAGGTAACTAGAGATTTAGCTTTTTCTGTTTGATGTAAGGGTTTGAAGAGTTTAACTTAAAAACCAAACTAAAAGAATGCCGAGAGGCAAACATGTGTTTTGCAACAAGAAAACACAGATAAGCAAGACAAGAAACATACAACACACCTTAAAATGCAGTTATCTTGGCAATCAATAACAATAACAACAGCAATATCAGCATGTTTATTTGGATAAATAAATATGAAAAAAATAACATTGTGAAAATTGCCTTCTCCCTTCCTCTGGTTTGTTATTATACAGTATGTCTCAATAGTTTCTAGCTCTAAATCAATGTATTTCCCTTGGAAGATTTGTATATCTTTAAAAACAAATTACAAATAATATAGATATATTTTAAAAATAGAAAAACAATGGGAGTCATAAGGCTAACATTATCCTAATATTTAACCCACATTAATAGTGTCTAAAATAACCTTTGTCTTCATGTCCATCCCCTCTCCTCTTACATTGATCTCTCTCTTTTTTATGATTTTATAACCTCACTCAAAGTTTCACCTTTGGTCCCACACATCTTTCCTGTCCGTCAATGTCTGTTTAATAGTTCCTCACTCACTCGACGCCCTGTCGGAGAGAAGATCTGCCGGCACTGTTCTTCGGGCAGGTGGGGACAGTCTTATTAAATTTGCATTAAGTTGAAGGATGCACTAGTAAATGGATGCACACATAGCATAGCACACTTAAACTTTTACTGGGCTCACAATACATGTGGTGTTTAGGTATCTGCATTAAAATTTCCTCACAAACCTCCAGTTTTCCTTGACTCTTGGTTCGACTTTAACTCACCTTCACCCTTCTCTCTCTCTCTGGTCGAATTCACTGCTCTCTCGTGTGGAAACGTGAGAGTCAGTCCCTCTCCTGGCTCTCATAGTGCTCAGTGAGCCTGCATTCTACAGTAGTTATGGCCAGATTCTTCGTGAGCCATGTTAGGTGCAATATTCATTGCTCATGATATCGTATTATCTTATTAGGCCTTGATTAATGAAGATAAGTAATCTGAGATAAACGATTGTCAAGCATGTGTATCATGGTTTTGAGTTTATTTGTTTGCAGAATAGTGTCTTGTTTGCTATGGCTGATATTCAGTCAGAGCTGCTCTTGCTTGTTCAGTACTGTTCTGAGAAGAAATTGGAAGTGTATATTTTCTATGATCTCGCAGTAGCAATTATTACACCCTGGAGATGTGAGCCTTGATTCAAAATTGATTTGTATGTATTTGTATGATTTGTTAAGTTATGGAGTGATAAATGATTAATCTGTCTTTTTGTAAAGGAAAGATCATGAATAGTTCAGATACTTAAGGCTGTATATACTACAGAAGCCAAGAGGGGCGTGGGAGAGGGGAAGTGTGAGAAAGCGCCTTGGAGACCTGCTCCTGTGTTGTGAAAACAAATGCACACATCACAATGGATGGTTGGCGATGTCCCTGCCAGAGAAAGAAACAGGGAACCATGACTTTGATAGCAGTATTTCATCTGAAGACACATGTTGGTCCTACTTGTTTGCAATTACTGACTGCTTTTCTGGTAAAATACATACAGTAGGGGTCTTTCCAAGACTTACTTGCAATTGCAGCAAAGTGAAAAGTATCAAAGACAACCAAACTGTATGGCCATTGTTGTTGGCTGTATTGTCATTACTTGTGAGAGAACACTAGGTTCATGTCTTTGCATCTTTGTTACGTGAGGAAAGAGTCCAAAATATGGTCTAGCATGTTAGCATTTAGCCAAATGCTAACATGCTAATGTAAGCGTTATTATCAGCTCATAATGTTGATCTGATTTTTAGCAGTATTAATGTTAACCATATACCATCTTAGTTTAGCACATTAACATGGTCACATTTGATAATAAGGACTAAACATAACGTAGGCCTACATCTCAGGCTGTCGGGAATGCCATGAATTGTGTAGGTATTTGGTTATAAACCAGAGAACCAGACAAATGAAATTTTGACCAGATGCTGGAGCAAGATGAAAAGTCAGAAGACCACCAATTGCATGGAAATTCATCCACTAGTTATTAGAGATATTCTACTTGAAACCACACATGTGTTGTTATGGTGGTGAAATAAGGGGATCACAATGTTCTATGGGATTCATCCTCTAGGGACCGTGGATATGTGTACAAAGTTTCATTGCAATCCATGATAATTTGAATTATGGCTAAATTATCATTATTTACAGTGTTGCAGCACAATGGCTGTATCAATTTAGACATTGCTCAGACAGAATGTTGGCAGATCCAATATAATCCTACAGTTTTTGTTGAAACAAGGAATTCATATTAGCGCTCTATGTTAAGTATGGACACGTGCCCATGACTGTAAAGGCACAAATGGATTACAGAGCGGGATAGTATGAAGACCTGCAGTCTATTCTGTGCTCCAATTTGAGTGTCTGATCTGAGCAGAGCAGACAGGCGAGAGCAGCGTGCCCTAGAGTCATGTAAAATGCAAAGGAATATACTACTCTATTAAAACCTCCTGATGGTAGAGAGAGGCTACACACAAATACACACACACACACACACACACACACACACTTGCGTACACAGTGTTATGTTCATACACACAAGTGGAATGCACTTGGAATTATTGTTCAATTTGCAGCATCATATAATCCTGACACCAGCACTTATTAATTATTGCTTATGAATGGAATAGAATATAATTCAAATAATTTGCCTCCAGGTTTGAATGTAGAAATATATCAGTTATTTATTCTGTTGATCTAGTCTGAGGGAATTGTAATATGTTGTAATATTTTCAATTGCGTAAAGGGAAATTTGTTAATTTGACCGAAATAAAATCGACCCACATTCAGAGCTGTGGCTTGTTAACCATCTTCTTGGCACCTCCTCCTTCCAAGTTGTCTTCTGGTATCTCTTCCAGAACACTTCTCAGTGCACTCCAAAGTGTACTTTAGTCTAGCAAGTCCACATGTTCTCGTTTCATTATTAAACCATCCCAACAGACTATCAACTTTTATTCCGCCTGCCTCCAGAAGATGACTCTTTTAAATATTCTCTAGCACTCATCGAAGCCTCCTAACCCCAAACCACGCTTTAAAACACTTAAGTTTGAAGCTACCCCTCAAACGTAGGACAAAATATTTACTTCAAGACAGGAATATTTGACTCAATGACAACAAGCAGGCTTTATGCCCCTTAAGTAGCCGAAGTGCCGGGAGTATTGTAGCTCTGAAAAGAGAGATCTCAGATGACGTGCTCCTTTATGATAGCCAAAAGAGCCGGGAGACGCTTTTATGAGACATGCACATTATTATTGATAGACAATCTCGGTGCTGCAGGGCAAAAGTAATTAATGTCGACTTAGGTCTAATGTTCATCTCGATTCTGTCTGCTAAATTGGTGTGCAACGTTTGAGGAACATCGCATTCCGGTTGCCTTGGTGAGCCAGGGGTTAACTAGGGTTACCTCAATGCTTTCCAGTGTTTCACAGTTCACTCAAAGCTAAATTAAAGCGGCAAATGTACAATTTTCTTTGGCTACATGTCCCAAATTTCCACACATACATTTCAAATATTATTTCATACAAAATACACACATCTGAACGTATAAAAACACACTGACGAAAAACATCTTGAGGCTGATCCCAGGTAACGATGTAAAAGACAAACAGTGAATCTCAGAACTCTCCCGAGGCCACTGTGTGACTATTTTTGGAGTCAGCCCTCATCTCGGCTCATCTCCTCTGACTCTCTCTTACCGCTTACAGTTTGCTCTCTCCCTAAAACGCTTGCTCACCCCGAGCCACTTGTTTATCAGTCTAATGTTTGTTCTTGTCAGGGACAATATGTTCTCGCTCTGCAGCAGTCTACTCAGTTATTCTTCATCTGGCCCCTGGGCTGTTCTTAGTCAGCCCCTGTCCCCAGACACCTCTCCACTGACCAATGGAGGGCTTTAACTGTTTATGGCCGTTAGGTGTAAGCCTCATACAAACAACTTAGGTAATGGGGGTGTGTGGGGCACTTCAGGAGAAACCAAGTATAAAGGCATTCTGTAAAAGCTGATTGAAGTAAAGCTGTTTTGTGACAAAACACAGGAAATATGAGGAAGTTGTCATGCAGTTTATGATAAGAATAGATTATGGTTCTACAATGATACGACTAAGATAGTCTGTGTGACACCAGAAGAAGAAAATAAAAATCACCCTAAAGGTATTGTGGTGAAAGCGTCGTTACAGCATCCCATTTGAGACATCACAAATGCTTACTTGGAAGCTTCCGGACAAGAGGAATTTTCCTTTTTCATTTCCGTCCACTTGGGATGTGATTTCACACCATTAGCCCCCCACCCACCTCACACCACCCTTGGACCATAAATATTTCAACCTCTCAATCTATATTCATTATAAAACACATGCCCAATGCAGTATGTGGTTGTGAGGACACAGGGCTTTTATTTATTCATCTTATTTATTTATATTTCTTTCCTTAGGGCGAGACGTTGGTTTCTATCCATCTGTGCTGATTGCAGGCTATTACAGAGCACTTAGAGCCTCCCCTGAACTGGCCGGAGGGGAGCACAATCCTCTAGAGATCCGCTTGCTTCAGGGCTAAGAGGTGTGTTTGTTGCGTGTGTTTTTGAGAGGCTGTAACAGTTTTCACTAGAGTGATAACAAAATTGAAACTTTACCAAATGAAAGACAAAACATTTCTAATATGGTACAAGGAAGAGTTCTGTTCAGGGTTCAAGGTTTATTTATTGTGCAGTTTCTTACTGTCATGTTCATTAGAATATTTTCCATGTACAATAAATGTGCCCTCTGTGCATTAGATATATCCTTCCATATATCCTTCCTACTCTTGAGCGGTATGTGTCACCTTATGATTTCCGTGTGACATTTACGTTTATTTAATTGTTAAAGTGTTTTACCGTCTTCTTCACCTTGTCACTTGCTATTCTGCCTCAGTGTAACATGTCGTGAATCTTTTTTTTTAGACATTTTGAGATTCCTTTAGCCAAAGATTCATAAACCTTTAACCACACCAAGTCTTTATTTTATCTACACTCAACAAAAATATAAACGCAACACTTTTGTTTTTGCTCCCATTTTTCATGAGATGGACTTAAAGATCTAAAATTCATTCCAGATACACAATATTACCATTTCTCTCAAACAGTGTTCACAAATCTGTCTAAATGTGTGATAGTGAGCACTTCTGCTTTGCTGAGATAATCCATCCCACCTCACAGGTGTGCCACATCAAGATGCTGATCTGACATCATGATTAGTGCACAGGTGTGCCTTAGACTGTCCACAATAAAAGGCCACCCTGAAATGTGCAGTTTTGTCTCACAGCAAAATGCCCCAGATGCCACAAGCATAGAGGGAGCGTGCAATTGGCATGCTGACAGCAGGAATGTCAACCAGATCTGTTGCTCGTGAATTGAATGTTCATTTCTCCACCATAAGCCGTCTCCAAAGGCGTTTCAGAGAATATGGCAGTACATCCAACTGGCCTCACAACCGCAGACCACGTGTAACCACACCAGCCCAGGACCTCCACATCCAGCAGGTTCACCTCCAAGATCGTCTGAGACCAGCTACTGAAACAGCTGCTGAAACAATTGGTTTGCATAACCAAACAATTTCTGCACAAACTGTCAGAAACCGTCTCAGGGAAGCTCAACTGCATGCTCGTCGTCCTCATCGGGGTCTTGACCTGACTCCAGCTCGTCGCCGTAACAGACTTGAGTGGGCAAATGCTCACATTTGATGGCGTGTGGCACGTTGGAGAGGTATTCTCTTCACGGATGAATCTCGGTTTACATTGTTCAGGGCAGATGGCAGACAGCGTGTGTGGCGTCGTGTGGGTGAGCGCTTTGCTGATGTCAATGTTGTGGATCGAGTGGCCCATGGTGGTGGTGGGGTTATGGTATGGGCAGGCATCTGTTATGGACGAAGAACACAGGTGCATTTTATTGATGGCATTTTGAATGCACAGAGATACCGTGATGAGATCCTGAGGCCCATTGTTGTGCCATACATCCATGAACATCACCTCACGTTTCAGCAAGATAATGCACGGCCCCATGTTGAAAGGATCTTGTACACAATTCTTGGAAGCTGAAAATGTCCCAGTTCTTGCATGGCCAGCATACTCACCGGACATGTCACCCATTGAGCATGTTTGGGATGTGCTTGACCGGCATATACGACAGCGTGCACCACTTCCCACTAATATCCAGCAACTTCGCACAGCCATTTAAGAGGAGTGGACCAACATTCCACTGGCCACAATTGGCAATCTGATAAACTCTATGTGAAGACAGGGCTGTACGCTTATTTTTTTAGGTGGTAGCACTGGTGCTAGCAAGCAAAAAAATTCAGTAGCACAAAAATTAATTTGGTAGCGCACAAAGTATGATCAAAAACTTAACCTTAACCCTTGCATTTCACTGTAATTACCTTTGAGCATCTCATCTTGGTCTCCTTTGAGATTCTCATTTAATATTATATCCTAGTGTGTGCAGTAATAATTGTAGAAGAATGAATAGGGGTGCACTGATTGCAATTTAGACAAAATAATTTAACCTGCCAATTGCAATTTTTTGCTGATTCAGAATTATTTTCCCCCATAAAAATATAAAAATAATATCTATATCTATGTATGTTTTGTATATACATATAATTATTATATTAATAATAATGTATTTTTTTTAGAAAATGTCCTTCTGTTAATTAAAACCAAACTTTAAAACATTAAACATAGCCTATTGAATAAATAAGTATACATATTGGTACAATTTAGGATAAATTAAATAGGTTGTTGTGAATGTGTTGGAAGTTGTTCTTCAGTGGCTTATTTCAAACTTTGTTTTTAGACTACTATTGACTTTTCTCTGCAGCTGAATGAGTTGAATGAGGGCTGTGAAGTGCTAATTTCCTGTTCTTACCGGCTTCAAAATAAAAGTCAACTCACATTTGGCTAGTAACAGGCTTTTAACGTGAAGGCGCACAGGAAATGTTCTGTTTGCACACGCGCTAACTTAACTGTGGTAATCTTTTTCCGGTTATTACCGTTGGTGAAGTTTTTATATGGTAGAATCGCTGCACGAGCACAGATCCCGAGGAAACATATCTTTCACCAGCCAAAGTGAAGGGTGGACTCAATAACTTACTTGCCTAAGACTACATTTACCCCCATTTGGAGTGTTAATGTAGAGCCCTCTAAGCAGTGTTGTGCATCTCTCCTCTGTGTTTCATAGACAGCCACTCCTCGGTTGCGTTCCGAATCACATACTTTCTACTACATAGTATGTAGGAAAAAGATTTAGGATGTCCCGATTCTTGTGGCCAGATTTAGGATGGTTAGAAGTACCCGGATGTCCTACTTCATGAGGCCAAGATTGTTTGTGTTGAAAAGTGCATCCTATTTGGGCGATTCTGACCCACAATCCAGTGCGCACGTGAAGTACCGTCACATCGACGAAGCCTCCATATGAAAACAAACGGGGATGCGACGGATATAAAAGCAAGAGGCAAGATCAAGGCACAATGTTATGATGAAATAACAGAGAAAAGTATGTCCCAATAGTATGCCTACTGCATCCTAACTAGATTCTTTTTATCGTCGGATGTAGTATGTAGAATAGAAAAAAGAAAGAGTATGCGATTCGGAACGCAACCTTTATTATCAACTAGCACTAATGCGAATGGACTTGTTTTCATCATCGCACGTGATCAATTTCAGTAGCAAATGCGATCAAAACTGTCGCACTGTACAGCCCTGGAAGAAGATGTGTTGCACTGCATGAGGCAAATGGTGGTCACACCAGATACTGACTGGTTCTGAGTCCCCAGACCCCCAATAAAGCAAAAAAATGCACATTTCAGAGTGGCCTTTTATTGTGGACAGTCTAAGGCACACCTGTGCACTAAACATGATGTCAGATCAGCATCTTGATGTGGCACACCTGTGAGGTGGGATGGATTATCTCAGCAAAGCAGAAGTGCTCACTATCACACATTTAGACAGATTTGTGAACAATGTTTGAGAGAAATGGCAATGTTGTGTATCTGGAATGAATTTTAGATCTTTAAGTCCATCTCATGAAAAATGGGAGCAAAAACAAAAGTGTTGCGTTTATATTTTTGTTGAGTGTATATATGTACTCACATGCAGCTGACATACACATTCTTGTTTCGATGGCATTGTTCAGTTGCACCAACTTCTGTCTTCAAGAAAACTGCACACATGCAGACATTTTGTTGGGCTGTTAACAAGCTTTCAAATTCAACCGTACCTCTTATCTAGCCTGGCACCGCCCTACATAGTTCCGCTCAATTTTCTTTTCCCTTCAGTAGTCAGTCTGGGTCTGCAGTATATACTTTGGTTTTCTCCATCCAGATTTTTGGCGGTCCAATCAGCGAACATAGGGAGTGGCTCAGAAGCCGATGCATAAGATAACTTTACGACCAAACATTATGCGATTGGTTGGAAAATCCAGAGTGGCACTTGGCAGATTCAATTGTCGATTGAGGGATTCCAGACCTTCTGTACAAATTAAAGAAAGTATGATGGTCTGGTAGGACAAGGCTATCTCTTATCTGTTTCAGGACCTAATTATATATATAAAATAGCAAAATCCAAGATGTTAGCAACTATTCAGAAAGAGCACTTTAAAAATTAAAAATCAGAACAGCAAAATATCATGATATTTATGTACCGTATCATAAGCTCCAAAAAAGAATATTTTGACAAAAAATAAATTCAATTTTTAAACTAGTTGTGAACTGCAACTTCGGCTCCTGTATATGTTGCAGTACGGCTAGTTGCCTCGAATTGCTAGGTTTTGAATTAAAGTACTGTATTAAACAATTTTGACTGAATATGTCTGCTGAATTATCAATATAATGCAGTGTGATGTAGAAATTCCCAGTTCGTATACAGCAACTTGTATTTCAGCTCTGTTTATACATTTTCAGTGAAAATCGCAATATATATGTATCATGATATACCGTATCGTCACCCATATATCAAGAAGTGTATTGCAAAGTCCTTCCATTACCCCGCCCTACGAAATGTTCCACCTTGAAAATGTGCTTCAACACAAAAATGAAAGCCAAGAATATTTTTTTTATCAGAATTATCTCACAATTTTTTTTCTAATATTGGTCTTAACGGTCGAGTTATACGGTTTGAAAGACACTCAGGTCTGGATGGCTGGAGCACTGGCATTGAGCGTTAAATAACACACGTTAGTTCAAATACTAACAAGCATTCTCCGGAAAGCCTTTCTCCATGCAACTTTTAACTATGGTTGACCCCGAATGGATATTCCACTATTCAATCGAAGGACCTGATACGACTGCCAATTTCAATCTTCCAAGCGGTGTGCCACACCAAAAGTAGTGTATGTGTCACATTGTATTCTATCTGTATAGCCTATCCAGGGCCCCCAATTCTAAGCCAAACTTAAGGCTCAGCATTGAACTGAAGGTTTTCCTAAAGTAACTTTTTTTATGAAAAAATGTACGACTGACGTTTTAGCGAGAACATTTTTGTTTAAGGTTTCAGCTTGATGGAGAGGTGGAAACACAATGTTGAATCAACAATATTTGAAGTCAAGAACGGTCAGTGCACAGTGGAGTATCCTGCATTTGCTTTGCTGACTACCTACCAATAGTATCTATCCATATTTACAGTCAATACAACACCATCTAGCTGCCTGGTCAGCAACACCATGTGGCCAGGATATCAGAGACTGATCCTCCAGGCTTCACGGTTAGAATCCCACTTTACCACAACAATGCTGCTTGCTGAATGTCTTGGCTTATTCTGCTGGAAGAGCTGTCCATTTAACTAAGAACACACTAGAGCTCTGACAAAGGCAAGTATTCTTCCTTATAATTGAAATCAAGTGCCTTGCTCATAAGTTTATGTTTCTTTAGTAGCAAAGTATCAACATACTGTTTAAAAGGACATGAGGGAAATTCCCTTTTGATAAACAGTAGTTTTTAACTATAACCATTTTAGCAACACCCCTGGTATTTCCCCCTTAAGACACAGTGTGATTCTTTGTTTCTATGGATTTGGGATAATGATGTCTTTTAGTCCAGACATCATGTAACAACAAGCTTCTACTCATTGAATTAACCATGGTGGACATATATATATATATTAAATTGTGTTGACCTTAATTGGATTAAGTGTAATAGTATTGGGACAAAAACTCAAAGGAAACCCAGTGTTAGGGGACTGGGTTTCACTCCAGCTATTAATACAACAGCATCCAGGGAAGCTGTAAATGGCAGCAGGCCAGTGTATGTCTGGTCTCCTGGGTGTTACTGTGTGTCATGTCACTATGGAGGCAAGCAGGTCAGCTCTGCTACACGCACGGGACATGTTCTGCTCTGCTTAGATCTGGATGGCCGCATCCTGTTGTACAACATCATCAAGGTGTGCATGGGAAGGTTGGGCAAGCCATTGTCGTTGAAGTATGAAAGTGGCAATCCCTGTGCTGTCTTGGTATATGCACCTAGGTGGGTTCAGTCAGTGTCACAGAAACATTCTGTCCATTAGTGTTTTTACATGTTTTAAAGGAAAGGAAACGGAAGGACTGGCGTAGTTGGCAAACCCTACTAATGCTTGGAACATGAATTTATATAGTTTTAACCTTTATTTTCAACACCAGTGATGAAAGAAGCTGTGTTTAAGCGTCTCGGTATCAACAACTCTGTGTGTTATTGGAGGACAGGAAGTGATAGTGTTTTTTTTAATTATGCTGGGTGGGGGTGCAGAAAAAGTTAGGACACTCTGACAACTGTATCTGCTGTTAATGGACCTGTATTGACTGTTAGTATGAAACCACAATGAGTATTCCATGACTGCAAATAGTGGAGCTCATTCTCTGTTGTTATGGATAAGTGTTGACCCCCCTTTCCCTCACTCAAACGCTTCCCCCCCAGACTTAAAGCAGCCCTCCCCTGCCTCCTGTCCTTCTCCTCCTTCCTTCTCCTCTTCCCTCTTCCTTTATCCCTCCATCTTACCTATTGATTGGCCAATAATGTGTTTTCAGTGGTAGATTAATGGCACATTATCCTGACAAGGGTGTCTGAGGGGACAGGACGTGAGGGCGAGCGTGAGACAATGCTCTTTAATAGATACAAGGAGTGTGTGTGTGTGTGTGCGTGTGTGTGTGTGTGTGAGAAAACATTGGATTTCATGTAACCCTGTTCTTTGTATGTTGTTGGTTTTTATCTGTCGTTTTATTTCAGTTTTATTACTCTAAGTTATAAAGAATAATTCCTTCAAATTATTGTAGCTGTTAATGAAAAGTTTATATTGTATATCTAAAATTTAAGAATATTTAAGAGAGTATACACAGACACGTTTTTATAAATGGTTATCTGTTTCGGTCATATCATTTTGTTGCGGCCCATCTTGAACTTGTAATTGTTGCCCTGGATTTAAAACTGAACACAAAAACAAAAATTGTGTGTTTCTATAACAGTGATATGGTGATAAGCCTCATGTATGACTATACTGTGTAAACAGTGTTATGGTGTCTGTGTATGTATTCAGCTGGGAATTGAATTAATAAAACAGGATATTTTAAATACTACATCTCAAACATGTAAATAGACACATTAAGCCCTACTAGCAGCACAGCTCTATTGATGATGATGTTGGTTTACCATTCTGGTCTAAACTGAAATATCTCAACAGCTACATTCATGGTCCCCAAACGCTCAGTCCTACTGACTGGTGAGATCCGACTTACTAACAACACCATGCAATTTACAATTTTTGTTTATGTAAATTATCTCAACAACTCTTAAATATTTGCAATGAAATATAATTTAAGGTTCATGTTCCTCAGGGGATGAAATATAATAAGTGTTTATTCTGAACCAAAATATTGATAACTATGTGCCACCATGAGGTCAGTGCTTGTTGTACTAGCATTAAATGTTTTTAACTAATGGGCAGATCCCCCATCGAATGTGGTATAGACATTAATGTCTCCCTCGGGGGGACTTGTAATAACTTTGGGTGTTCCCCTGACTTCCTCTAGTGTCATGCCATCATGTGTACCATATATCTACACAACTAATCACATTCCCGTCAGCCTCAGCTATACTGTCTGTTTTGTTAGCTTGTCAAAAAAGCGTGCTTACAAATGTTATATTTTGTTATTATATATTTTATAACATGCTGAATGATTTTGATTGCAGAATCATGATCAGTTGTACAATATCAAAATTGCGTTGGTTCTTTATTGCATGGTGTAAATCTTTAAATTCATTATTTTAGATACAAAAAAATGTTTCTCTCTCATAAGGCTTATTTTTCAATTAATTGTTGGCTGTGTTCGAATCTGGTTTCATCTTCTTGCATGCTTGCGCTGTCCTCACTTCTTATTGCTGTCTCTGTATCACTTGCTTTTATCTGATTACATCCACTCGGATATCTTTCAATTTCCTCCAGCAATTTGCAACATGGAGAACCGAGGGGTGGGGTGGGGTGGGGTGGGAGGGCTAAATTAGTGGAACAATATGCCATCAAACAGTCTTTAAGTGTGACACATACACAGACCTCCTGTCTCAGGTTTCCCCCTCTAACTAATAGCCTTGTTGTTTACTTTACAATGCTGTGTCATGTAGTTTTGGTTTCCGGTTGCCCTCCAGCACATCGGGACTCCCCAGGGGAATCCTTGGACACGACTGATAATGGACAGCACACCGACATGTACAGCTCGCGCATTTTGTTCATTTAGTTTTTTAATGAGTCTAGTTTTATCTGTATGGCCTACATTGACCGAATTGAGAATATTTCTTTAAAGGTGCACTATGCAGTCATAGACGGATTATGAGATAATGGGCCCCTGGGCACAAACTCTTAAAGGGCCCCCCACTCGTCCCTTATCCAGTCAGGTACACTGACTTTTCCACACAGATACATACAATTAATGGAAAAAAACATATTAAGGGAGTCAGTGTTTCCCACAGGATTTTGGGATACTGTGGGAGGGACCCTGTACCTTATTGGGGGGACCGGGGGCATGCCCCCCAGATTTTTTTTTACCTTTTTAAAGTAAAATGCATCAAACTGGTGCACTTTGAGAGGAACTTTTAGAGGCTATATCAAATCCTGAGATGCAGAAGGAACATTATTTTTCATATTTGTCTTAAACAGGCAGCACTCTTTACTCTGCAACTGTAAAAACAGTACAGTAGATTGGTCTGCAGACCCATGTTCAATGATGGAGGGGCCCATTTCAACAGATAAAGGGTGGATAGCTACTTTTTATGAACAATTTATAATTCACACATAGAAAGCTTATTTCTGTATGTGTGAGGGGGCCTTCAAGGCCATTCACACATACAGAATACTAGTTGAGGGGCCCATGATGATTTCAATATTGTTCAATTTTAATGAGTATCCTTATATTTAGGCTATTCCTTTTTGGACCCTGTTATTAACATGAGTGACTGAGCTCTTTGACTATGCAACATGAAAAGTTACTATCAGTATCTCTGGCTAAGGGCCCCCCTGAGCCCTTGGGCCCCTGGGCCTGTGCCCGGTGTGCCCGTGCAGTAATCCACCCCTGTATGCAGTTTCAGGGGAGGGGGAATTTGTTAACATTTGCAGAGGCTGCAGTTAGTTTAAAAAACATATTTTCTCTAAATGTAATTCTAAGTGTTTAATAATTCTATCATTAACCTAGACAAAAGTATTTTGAGGAAACTGGAACCAAACGTAATACTAGTTAGTAAACAAACCTGTCTGGGCTTTGCTGCTGTAAACAACAGTTAAACACTTTTAAATTTTCCTGTGACTAAAGTTTGTTTATTCACCTTAGAAAACGTTCACTTGTCTGACACATCCAAAGTTGCATAGTGCACCTCTAACATATAGTCATATCTGACAGATACATGCATCATTGGGCTACAGCTGAGCATCAATTGCAAATGAAATCCTCCATGTGAAATCTATTGGTTACACTTGTTTCTCTGCTTTCATGTTGCAAAAATGTTTGGGGACCCTCTGTCCTATCGTCTTGGGCGATAATCTTTGTCAGATGACTGGGAGAGGTAACAAGTGACAAGTGAGCTGAGAGAGGGGCCCCCATCTAGTCATGCAGAAAGGAGAGTTTTACACAGGCTTAACGTGTACACACACACACACACACACACACACACACACACACACACACACACACACACACACACACACACACACACACACACACACACACACTTGCTCTCCAACCAACAGGAACGGGACTTCCTTGCTCCTGACCAGCCAGACCTCAGCTATAGAGAGGCACAGACCCGTGCAGAAATACAAACGGGATTGTAGTTTTTCCAACACAAACACACACTCATCAACTGGCTCTGACCGATCATTCCTCCCTTTCTCTCTCTCTCTCTTTCATTGTTACACACACTCCTCCTTAGTCCTTCTCATTCATCATAATCACAGTCAGGCTTCAGTGCACATGCTACTGTGATGAGCTATGACAAGGCAAGCACAGTAAGAATGGGAAAAGACGACCGAGTGACAACATGAAAAGAGCGCAGTTGTAGACAGAATTAGCACGAGCATTTGGGTGAATTAGTTTGAACTCAGTGAGGTTATTCAAAATAGTAAACTAAACTTTAAATTGAAAATAATTGTACCTTATTTTCTTCAATCCAACGATCCAGCTGTAAAATTTCTAGTGTGATCTTCAGATTATGTCTCCAAGTAATAAAACTTAAACGCTAATGATGCACCATTGAAGCCACACCTCACATTTATTCTGCCATCATGTCTGAGCGGATAGCCGCCAGGGATTATGGGTACTGAGCAGTGGTGTAACTCTCTTCAGCAGCTCTGAAACACGAGACTGTTCGACATAACGGGCCGCCATTTGTCGGTGAATTGACACACACACACACACACACACACACACACACACACACACACACACACACACACACACACACACACACACACACACACACACACACACACAGGCGGTGTTTCTCAATCGCTCACATAATGATGCATGCAAATGCCTCAGAGATTTATTTATTGTTTGGTGCAGTGGATCGATAATGACCTAATAGCATCCTGGTTTTTGATTTTAAAGTCCTGCCTATAGTAAAAGTATGTCCTTATGCCTACAAAATTAACATTTTAGATTCAGGTTTACATTAATAAAAAAATGGGAAGGGTAAGTGTTGTTACTGTTGAGGTCAAAGGGAAGCACTGACCAGGTCAACCGCTGTCAACTGACTGTAAACCTAAGTCAATGCAGGAAGTGGATTTCCATAGAAAAACAATAACATGATTGGTATTTGTATCAGTCCACTTTAGTTCTACACCTGTAACACATACTGTTGTCAAAGTCAATAATATTAAAGGGATCAATACAATATCAAATATCAATATCAAGTATTATGTTTGGTCTTTGGAATATTATGATCACAATTTTCCCTTATGAAGCTTTTCAGAGGGTCACACTCATTTGAGATATTTGAAAGGTTAGAATTATATGCTTCTTTAAAAAATGTGAAGAAGGTTGTGTTTTGCTACCTCAGTATTTATCGAAATCACTCATATTACCTGTTTGCAAAGTGCACACCAGTTACAGAAATAGAGTTATTTCAAATCGGACACTGATTGCCTTGTAAATTCATTATTTAACATTCAGTATTATTAATGTTGAAATGTATCCTCCTGTTATAGCTGTCATTGCTGGTTACAGACTTGTATTATTGTATTCCATGGACTGTTCTTCTTGACAAAATTATAAAGTAGATGATGTTACACTTAGGACACGGTGTCAAACAAACAGTAATTCCAAAAAGTCAATAGCCCTGTTTCTTTTATGGATAACTGTGGAGCATTAATTCACTCTAAGTTGGAGGTGTATTTCCGAAGCCTAACCCATATCCTTTGTAATACCCTTGACTTGAGGCCAGTCCGTAAGGAATGAAGTTGGCTTGGTTTTACATGGGTGGGAGCACAGACGTGTACACTTAATATTATGCTGAGACTGCTGGTATATTGGTATGTGGCTGAAGTACAACAGCAAGAGTGGCCTTCGTTCAGGAAAAGAGCTTGAGGTCTAGACGCTGTCTCACAAAGAAACTTAGGGACCAGCATCGTCCCCTGTCTGCATCTGCCCAACTCTAATTGCGTGGATAATTATTTTTCAATACAGTTTATAAGTTTGCTCACAATGTTGTGTATTCTAATGAAAATGCCAGATATATTCAGAGACTTTTCACATACAAATCTGGAAGGGGATCGGTCTCGTCCCCTTTCTCTCCACCACGTACTAGACATTTGTTGGTCATGTTGACCTACATACCTATCCGTTTTTTTTTGTTTAGTTTCTCTAGGATTAACTAAATGAGTCTCATATTATATTGCCTGTTTGTTATACCCTCTTATAGAGTATATGCTTAATACGCCGTTTATTTGACCAGGTGTAGATTAATATTTAAATGTTGATATTGACAATGATTTTGTTAATGTTAAATTGTAAATCTTGTTCCCTCTACCGGTAGTAGATTTTATAAGCGATGTTGAATTATGAAAATATTATCCCATTTATACAAACTGCTTTGCTCCCAGTTAGTACACACAGTGGTTTAAACATGTGGAAGCAATTGGGGCCTATTGGATTAGTAATATTGTGTCATGGATAGACTTACGTTACACAGGCCTTTAATAAAAGCAAATGTTCACATTTCTGTTTTTTTTAATATAGCTGCTCAATCCAAACATCTTCTCATATTTATTTTACCAACGGAATCCATGTTTCCCTTTTATGCAAAAATTAGAAAGGTACAAATCACTGGTGGATTGATAAACTGACTGGATCCTCATTATCTGCAATTCCATGTAGCCTAATAATAAACCTAAAACACAAAATGATCAATTCAAAATACTGTACCAATTCTGTAAAAAAATTCTTGAAGGAAGACGTTTTAATTACAGTTTCAGTAAATGGTGTAATGAGCAAGCCTAATAGGCAAACGTGGAATAAAGTAAGTAAAGTAGTATACTCAGAAAAATATAGACATGCGTGAAACAGAATAAAATGTTAATTACATTCATTTAAATACATAGATCATTTCAGTTATCCAAAATTCATTGATACAGGAAATGCATGCAAATAGCTAAGCTATAGTAATTTCTTTGGTGGCTTAAGCTGCTTGAAATATTGTTGATGATATTAATTATGATAATAATAATGGCATATCAAGTAAACAAAAAATGATGTGTTTGGCCTCCCTCGGGCTCCCATAAACTCATCTGGCTGTTTTCGTATGAAATTGTATATGTGTAGTGTAGCATGTGTAGTTTTAGGCCTACACAAACCCCATAGATTTGACTGAAAAATAAATAATACCCAATCAGCTTGTTTTTGAAGTGATATGTAACTAGGCTACTCGTCATTGTAGGCTACTTGCAGAGCAGTCAGGGCGCGGGTCCGGCCAACCGTCTTATCAGTTTAAATGCTTGAAACTTGGCAACAGACCACCAGAAAAGTGTCTCTTTCACGTGTGGAATAAATGAAACCATCATACGTCCCCGTCATACAGGCTGAAGTACTTGCTGGCGTTTGAGAAGCAGAGGTAAGGCGTGCTACTCCCGGGGTATACAACGGGCAGATGCATGGGCAGCAGGCATCTCCCCAGCAGGTTGCTCTCTTTGTACAAGGCCGGGAGCTGCCCCACCACCACTGGCTTTCCAGTCTCGGGGAAATCGGTAACTGGTCCATCAACCTCGGTAGAGATTTGCCGTTTCAATTTATTCCTGCGGTTCTGAAACCATATTTTCACCTGGGTCTCCGTGAGCTGAAGGGAACTGGCGAGGCAGGCGCGCTCTGCGCTGCTCAGATAGCGTTTCATGTCGAAAGTAGACTCCAACTGGAAAATCTGTCTCTTGGAAAAAATAGTGCGCGTTTTCTTTTTCGTTATTATTTTGCTCTTCTTGCCCGGGCCGCCTCCTTTGTGTGGGTCCGAGGCTGTGGTGGTGGAGCTGCTGTCGTCGCAGCTGCTGTCCCCGCTCTCGAAGCGCATCTCCGAAGTCTTCTTCGGGGCTCCGCGGCCAATCACCGATTCCGTTGCTCCGTTGCAGTCAGTGTTTAACTCTGCGAACAAGATGACACTTTGTTTATAAGCCGCTGTGTTTTAGTCTCAGCTATGCTGCTACATTGATATAAGAGCATCCAATGAGAGTTGTGCGTAAAGGTGACATATAACAAAACGTCCACACAGCCTTCAGCTACAACAACTGCACCAAAACTGTCTTACCACTTTCGTGAAGCCTGCTGCCATGGTTCTGTTGGGCTCCATGCTCCTCGTGCTGTCTCTGGAGACCGTCTTTACGCATCGCCGTGGCCGAGACATCCTGCAGTCCTGCGGGGTGACGGCTGTCACTGTTTCTACCGCTTGTCTTGAGGTTGAGGATGTTGTCAATAGTGAATTTCAGAGAGGCAGCGGATCGACATGGCGCCTCCACTTTGTTCATATTCTCCAATGATCAAGTCTTTGTGTGTTTACTTCCGCAACTCTGCTCAGTCTGAACCGGGACGTTAATCTGACCACTAACGAATCGCTGCTCCACGCACCATAGCAGCAGACACTGCTGGGCTGCCGAGGCTCTGCCCGCACCGTTACTGCACACACCGGATGGAGCGCCATGTCATCGCTGATTGGTCAAGAGGAGCGTCATTACGGTCCAATAACAACGAGGAGATGGAAGGATGAGGGAGTGTTGTGCCCTCCCTTTCCCCCATTCATCTCTTTACATCTGCTAAGAGAAGACTCGGGGTCCGGGGCCCTTGAGGAGTCCCCAGAAGAATAAAGACTAGCTCAATTTCACTGTTATTTCACACCATACTGTAGGCTATCGACGTGCCCAAAACCTGAACAATTAGGTTTGACCACTGATATGCGACCCGAAAGTGAAAAGGATTACTAAGGTGTTTGTTTGTGTGTGTGTGTGTGTGTGTGTGTGTGTGTGTGTGTGTGTGTGTGTGTGTGTGTGTGTGTGTGTGTGTGTGTGTGTGCGTGCGTGCGTGCGTGTGTGTGTGTGTGTTTCTTTTGCAGTTTTTCCTCCCTTTCCCCCATTCATCTCTTTACATCTGCTAAGAGAAGACTCGGGGTCCGGGGCCCTTGAGGAGTCCCCAGAAGAATAAAGACTAGCTCAATTTCACTGTTATTTCACACCATACTGTAGGCTATCGACGTGCCCAAAACCTGAACAATTAGGTTTGACCACTGATATGCGACCCGAAAGTGAAAAGGATTACTAAGGTGTTTGTTTGTGTGTGTGTGTGTGTGTGTGTGTGTGTGTGTGTGTGTGTGTGTGTGTGTGTGTGTGTGTGTGTGTGTGTGTGTGTGTGTGTGCGTGCGTGCGTGCGTGCGTGCGTGTGTGTGTGTGTTTCTTTTGCAGTTTTTCCTCAAAAGCACATATTTAGAATTGTACAGAATATATCTTCTGATATGGGTTTGCTCTAAAATATAAAGTAATATAATAAAAAAAAGACCTACCAATAACAGTTGTTTTAAAACCGTAGTCCATAGCTCGTAGGCTAAGTCATACATAACACAAGTCTATTAAATAAATAATAAAAAAGCTTATGATTAAAGTCTGACCTATATATATATATATATATATATATATATATATATATATATATATATATATATATATATATATATATTTAGGTCAGACCTTTATATATATATATATATATTTAGGTCAGACCTTAATATATATATATATATATATATATATATATATATATATATATATATATATATATATATATATATATATATATATATATATATATATATATATATATATATATATATATATATATAATTTTGACCTATTTTAGCCTATGTGTTAACCTTTTACTGCGTTTGTATTCGATAATATCTACAACCAGTTACATACTCAGACTTTTGAAGAAAAGGTGCATGAATTTTTGGGATTTCATAAGAAACACCCCTCAACATGTAGCGTTTTCATTAATTTCACTATTCCTTATTTTCTTCATTATCATGGTGCACGGGAAAAACCTGCTGACTGCTACTTTTAAAAGTCTGCAAACCGATAATTGATTAAAGCAGGACTAAAGTGTGATGGCTTGCCTGTCCATTGCTATTTTGTTTCTCTGATTATTTATACATTAAAGCTGACAACGTTTTCGTATCATATTGGCAAACAATGTTATATGCTCTTACTCTTACAAATGACATGCTCGGCTGGCCTGGGTGGAGAGCTTTCCATAAGACCATACTTGTAGCAGAAACTTCGATAAGTGTTTTAAAGGTTAATTGAGTAATTTCCGAAAAGTAACACGGGTTCCTGCTCAGATTTGCTCTCTCGTTGTGTTACAGCACATATGGATTCATTTAATTATCTACAAACGCTTCTCTCTGTGACCCTTAATGTTATGATTGACAGAAAGGAAGGCATTCGACGTGTACGGTATTTGACAAAAGAAAAGCAGACAAGTTTGTGCATTATTTGTTTATTTAGCATTATGTGAAAAAGTGACAAAGTTGGAAAGATTTGTGTCTTTAAATATAAAAGTTTGCAAAAATATGTGTGTATTTAAACATACAGTACAGACCCCCCCAATGCTTGGTTGGATTAGTGTCTCTGTTATATAAAGATTATTTATTACTTTGTGATATAATCATGGTCTTATACGGCTCTTATCTTTGGATGCCGTCACCAGTCTTCTGTGGCATTGTGGGTTATTGCACGATTCACTGTTGACATGGTGAATGTATGTTATGTGCTATGCCTATTAACACAGTTTGATGTATCAGCCTTCAACATAGTCTTTACACCAAGCCGGTCATCTGCGACCTCAACATGCTCATGGAGTGAGCAAACGAGGACAGCGGGTAGTTGATGGAGCTGGAGAATCCCGCGATGGGTGAAGAAGAAACGTGATGTCCGTTCAGGCTGAACCCCAGCGCTGCGGTGGACGCAGGCCCCTCGTGATACAGGATGGGGACCCTGACGATCCGCTGCATGGAGTGTGGGATATGTACGGCCTCGAGGTCCGCCGCCAGCTGCCGTTTCCATTTATTCCTCCGGTTCTGGAACCAGATCTTGACCTGAGTCTCTGTGAGGTGGAGAGACGCCGCCAGCCCCGCCCTCTCCGAGCTGCTCAGGTAGCGCTTCATGTCGAAGGTGGACTCCAGCTGGAACACCTGACCGCGGCTGAACACGGTACGGGTTTTTTTCCTACGGTTGGTGCTCGGATCAGAGCCTGCGTCAAGCTCTGAGCGTGCATCAGAAGAACCGTTGTGCGTGTCATCGTTGTCGTCTGTCAGGTTGCTGCTGTCACCTGTTTTTCTGTCGGTTTCGTCGCTGCCCTCCGTTATGGGCTCGGACACGGCCGGGGAGCATCTGTCACTGGGCGATATGGAGCAGCAGTGGTCGTCCAAACTAGTGTTCTCTCTTGGACCTGAAAGGAGAAAAACAACATTAGGAACAACGGAAAAAGACTCAACACAAAAGGTTGTAGTAACATTTCTCAGCCCAACTTTCTGATATATCATGACACATAAACATGACTGATATATACCTAAAATATTCAACCGGAATAAATCATTCCTCCCGAATAAAGAAATTAAAGATATTGCAGTATTTAAAATATCCTTGTCTTTTACAGCTAATCTGTTAACAAAAAGTTGGGGTGCGCATGAGCAAGACAAAGACAATTGATTGGATTGGACGATCAACGTGAGGAATTTCTTCCGGGTCCTATTATGACACTTATGACACTTAATAAATAGAAACCATTATTCAAAAGGAAATCGAGCAAGATCTGTGCAGCTTAATAACAGCATCCAACAACTTAACACCGATTTAGCCTACTGTGTGGGCATTTATGTTGGCCAGGAGCTTCCATCGCTTATAAAAACAAGGATGGTGATACTGCATTTTAAAATCAAAGTATGACTTTACACACCAAAGGGAGGGGCACTTTGTTTTGATGTAAGAGTGCACGTAAGTGGAACAACTGGCATGGAATGTGCGTAATAGTGCCATGTTGACCTGTTGTGTAATGCGCTTGTGTTTTGGGTTGTATTCTGAGCATTTGTGCGCAATCCTTGTGCATAACCTTAAAACTGATGCATATCTCTGTGTGACATGCAGCCGTGAAATATCCTCTGGGTTTACAGTCGAGGCACTGTAGCGTTAAAACAAGTTTGGAAAGCCAAGTTTGGTGAGCCGCATGGGTCGGTAACTGGAGAGAACACGGCTCGACTCGCTCTGACTCGAGAAGCAGCCGCAAGGTTCCATGCTGGCTTTCTGTATCAATTCCATATGCATGAAGCCATCGTAATACATCCATGCTAATATAACGACATAACGGCGTGGATAGTGCCACCAAACAAATGTTTATTGTTTTCAATAAAAGCTGCATACATTTTTACATAGAACCGATAATAACTAAAAAGCGCCTACTACTCATCTTCTAAAACTTTAACATGGATTTCACATTTAATTTTTCTGACAATTATAAGCCAATCATCTATTAACATGCGAAACTGCAAACAACAGTGTGTTACACCGCTGCGAAAAATAGCTGTAGCAAACTGCCTACATTGTGAGTCTATTCTTTTTCACATGTAGGGTAATATGCCCAGTTTAATTTATTGCATGACGTTATTAAGCGCATCTGAGCCACGATTACCTATTCGCCTTTAGGTCTACTCACTCTGTGGTGGTTCCAAGTCTCTGAAATGTAAGGCAGCTCCCCCGCGGTAGCACTGCAAAGGCGAGTCTCTGTACGAGGACCGAGCTGTGAATCTGGAGCCATCGGGCGCTAGAGCGCTCGTGTTGGCGCGATGCGAGTGCAGGACCCGGCCGGTGGAGACCGTCTCTTCGCCGCGACTGTCTGTTATCGTCTCCAGCTCATTCTGCCCTTTTCCCAGTAGGTTTTCGATAAAGAACGACGACGCCCTCGATGAAGTGGGTGTCTCGTTGTCCGTTAGCATATTTCCCCGATGTTGCTGTGCTTTTACGCAAAAACCGAGCGGCTCCCGTCTGGACCGAAAGTCCAAGGCAGTCATTTCAAGCGTCGTTGCTTTTGCGCTTTCGTTGCACGAGGATTCATGTCAGCGACGGGACGGGGATCTCCTCGGTGCCAGCGGGAGAAGGGGGAGACGGAAGCAGTAGTACTGTGCAACGTCAGAGCGAGGCTTAACGAGCCTAGGGCATCCAGCGATTGGTAGAGCACAACAGCAAATGGGGTTTTCCAAGGAAAGAAGAATTACTGTCTCTCTGCGTCAGCCGCTGCTGCGCGCGCGCGAGGGGTGTGTGTGTGTGTCCGTCCCCTCGAGGCCATGTAGCTAGAAGAAAACCTCTATACAGTTATTTGTGGTACAGCACTCTTATTTGGGTCAATTAGAGTGCAAATCAAAATAAAGATCTGCCAGGGCAGCAGCCCTATACCCGGGGTCAAGCCCTCCCCCCTGACATAGGAAGGTTCACAGTAGGCTATTAACTGGCAGAGAACGGCAGTGTGGAACCTGTCCATTTTTAGTGTGTGTCTGTGTCTGTGTGTGTGTGTGTGTGTGTGTGTGTGTGTGTGCGCAGCCTATTTGCTCTTTTATACCATTAGGGATGCATTCAAAACAAGGCTACTGCTGTCGAGGCCTAACATACAAGGTTTTGATAACCGTCCACAGCACAACGGTTATCCATCGTTTCAGGTTTCACTATATGTGTAGTTGACCGATGTAACAATATTCCAGTGGTGGTTCGCAGTGGCATGACGTCAACCTCGGAGTTATGCTTATTAAACGCATGTGCGTACTGAACCATGGCTTGGCGATGGTAAGTGAAACGCTGCGTCTTGGAGATGCGGCCGCTGTCAAAGGTTATCCAAACTCTGCGTAATGGCTCGATAATAGGCCTGTTAGTGTTGCTGGGTGCTGGATGTTTTAATTAGGTTCAACTTCACATTTTCTCCGTTATCTCAAGAATTAGAGTTGATTGGTAGAATTAGGCTATGTTGGCTATTTTTCCGTACAATGGTATTGTATTGTCTAAATGCGTTCCACGGCAAGATTGATATACAAGTCTCATTAGTTTAGCAATTTTTCTGCTTCATATTTTCCTGATGTAGCATACACTAATAAACAATGCGGAAGTTATACTCAGAAATGAATTTTCGTGCAAAAAACAGCAATGGGTTTAGAGATATGAATTATAACGTATTTTCCTTGTTGTTCTTATTTAAACAATTATTAAACTTGACATTTCCATTTGACTTCAAACAACTTTGATTCCACGAACAATTATTCTCAAATCGGCACATAACCGCATTTATAGCCCATTAACGATCCGAACCAATGCACCTAAACTCTCCAAGCTGTTAATAAAAAGAAACTTGCACTTGGAAGAAAAAGCTCACTGATCAAGAGAAATGTGTTCAAAGTGAATGCGGCTCTTATCGTGTACATTGAGATTAGAGACTATCACTGTTAAATCATGTCAAACATTTAAATGAGTGCTGACGGGTGTCTTTACCCTTTTCGCTGAAATGGCAAGACATTTGAGCTTTTTATTTCCCTCAATGGAGTCCGCGGCGCTGACCTTTAACTCCAGTCTCTCTCTCCCTCTCTTTCTCGCTCGCCCTCCCTCAGGCCAGACTTACCCTTTGACAGAGGATCAGCGCTAGTTGCCCTTCAAACTAACACTCAGCACATACAACGGTAACATAAGCTTGCACCTGTCTCGTAATATCCTGCTCCATAAATCGACGTAATATCGCGTAAATGCTGATGCGCCTTTTCTCCCGCCAGCAAAGACAGTTGCGAAAAAAGGTAACTTACTATTTTAATGACCAGACATTTTAACAGTTTAGACGCAGCACCATCCGCTCCACGCTTTATGCAGATATATTTCGTTTTTTTTTATCAGGCATATTTATTTTGGATTGCCGTCCTATAAGTTTCTTGAGTTGTAAAGAAAAACATCCTTGTCTGGGCTAAAATAAAGACAAATGTGGGTCCGTCTTATTTGGAATCATACCTGATACAAATGGCATAAAAAACAATAAATAACATTTACTTTCTTCAAAGATGTATTACTGTTCATTCACATTCACGCATCGATGACATTGAGCTGCTGTCCAATAGGGACCAATTTGGGGCTCAGAAGGCTACCTCTCAAAATAACATTTTGGGATCGAAAACAAAGTCTCTTTGAAGCTAACTGAAAATAATAATTTTATTTCACAAAAAAAATCCAAATCACTAAGAGATATGTTCATATTTTGCAAATAAATACTTTTTGAAAATAAATACTTTTCCATTTTTTTTGCTAACAGATCGTGTGATTTTTCTAAAATTATTGAGAAATTAGTAATTCAAGCTATGTGAAATTTTATTTTTACCCAAGCAAATGATCCGTCTGCATTTCTTGCTCATAAAATGTGTTTTTCAGATGTGGAGGCAAATTTGAATCATCTGCCATATACATCATTTAAAAACAAACACTGATCATATTATGTTTTTGTTTGCTTAACTGGTCAAGAAAAGTGGGGACACAAGTTAATGTCCAATACATAAGAAAATAATAATTAAAACAAAATAGGCTTTTGACATATATATAACAACATACTCAATTAAATAATTATGAATACTAAAGCATAAATATGTCCACATTGTGTTACTGTTGTATAGGTGCTGGAATTGGCACTAATTTGAACTTGTGTTAAATTCAGTTGTACTTTTTGACTTTTCTCAAATATGCATGTTGAATTTGTGAAGTATGGATCATTATTCCTCCTGGGCATCAATCAATATTTAAATTCTCAATATTATAAGGGTTCACAAACCAGAGAGGTTTGGAACAATTGGTTTGATCTCTGATGTATTTAAGAAGCTTTTATGGGCTTGTTTTCTGTATCCTAAACCTCATTCTTAAAGTTGACTATAGCTGTCCATTTCATCCTCTTTAACTATGTGAATCAAAACCTGATTGTGTTTTGGTTGCTGTTTGCTGGTGATTCCACTATTTAAAAAAAGAAAAGGAAAAAAAGAAGATGTGTGATTGTGTGTGTCAAAACTCCACATTAGATCAGGTTTCTCTGTGTACACCGGGCCGTCTTAACAATGTGGCACCCCAGACAGTGCCCCCTGCTTCGGGGGCCGACATCCCAGACCCAGAGGCCCCTCTCTCTCACTCCTCTCCTTCCTCTCTCATCCTCCTCTGATCCTTATCCAGCCTGGCATGCCCTTTGCTCCATATGGCCTGCTGGCCGGCTCCACAGCCATGGCCCCCTGCATGCCACCACTGCTCCCAAATACAGTTTCACCAAACAAAATCACATCATCTGCAATATGCTCAGGGAGACAGCTGCAGCAAATTGAGCATGTTTCTCCATTTTGGCGTTGGTGAGTGTTTCCCAGCCTCTGGTGCAGTCAGGCCTGTAAGCAGCAAAACACAGCGATACGTCTGTGAGGTGGCAGTGAGGCTACATTTCATGTTTTTTTTGTAAAGCAAATTGACTGTATATAATAATTATTCCCAATGCTCTATTTGTTCCAGCCATAATACATTTAATTTTATTCGGTTCAGATGCAGACACAAGTATAAGAATGACACTTAGAGACGCTTTGATTATGGAGTTTGCTTGTAGTCAAAATCACTTGTTCAGTGAATATCTATTCTACCTGTCCGTACTGTGTGCACAGCCTAAGCATTGTAAACTCGTATGTAAACAAAAGGTATGCTAAAGCGGGCCCACTGAAGGTAGCAACATGCCCGTTTACAAAGCCCAGGCTGTGTATTAACACTGTATTCCCCCCAGCGCACACACAGTGTGGACAGGTATAGGAGCATGAGGAGATATTCAGTGATTTTGTGAGAAAAAAAAAGTGATTTGTCCACAAGCATTCTCCAGAATCGCTGACTCTACCTTTTAAATCAAGAGATGTATGGGCTTTTGTATTTTATGTTTGCACTCTATTGGCAGTATTTCATTTGAAATATATCCTTCCTTCCTTCAATTAATGCAGACCTTTGATCATGATTAACATCTTATTTCCTCTGCGGTCTCCTGCTTTAAATTTTGAAATTACCTAAAGGTCTAATCACCCTTTTGTACCAGCTGTTCCTCCTTTAAGTGTGATATTAATGGCCCTGGTATCCACAGCTCTCAGTAGGGGTTTACAGTGAATGAAAGTAGAGACAGTTTGACCTAGTTCATTCCACTGTAGGCGGTGGTGAGTCGGGCAGACAGAGACAGGAAGGCATGCACCTCCTCTGGGGCATTTCACAGCTCTCTGTACATTTCATAGTGACTTAATGAAGTATAGTGACCTCAGCTGACTCGTATTTGAGGCACACACTCATGCACATGTGTGAATAAACACAACATAGGCATTTATACATATTTGAAACGAGCGATCTGAAATGAAAGAATTGTCACAAAAAAATTAAATGCATTATGCAAACCAAATTGAACCTGTGAGACTTGGAACTTGCAACATGCACCCCTACCGTGGAGCTCCGACTCTACCTATTTACGTATATTTGTCTTGGGTTTGTGGGGGGCCCTCTCATGGTTAGGGGAGTGCATTACACCTAAGGTTCATACATCAAATACTTCTGTATTCATCATCAGAGCAGGTCATACTGAAACCACCATGATGGTTATAAAGCAGGCATAAAAGCATTCTTGTAGTAATTCTATAAAATACATTACTCCAAGATCAAATTCTGCTGGCAAGCTAAAAGCATTCAACTGCCAAGCAGTCTGTGTAAACTCACCTAAATGATTTGTCCACTTTATTTATTATGTCAGCCTTTTTTAATAGTGTTACGAAGAATCTTAATCTCTTCTCATTCTTTCAAATTTTGCCAAATCTTTTCAGTATTGAACAATTCTGCCTTCTAACTAAACGCATATTGCATACTTGCTCTCCTTACTGACAAGCCATCCAGGCCGTGCTAGCTCTGGCATTAATAATTCACTGTACATAATAAGTTGATGCTGCAGAGTTTGTTCTCATTGATAGTATTAGCCGAGGTGAGCATTCTTGGCCAGACTTTGTGACGCCAGCAGACCAGCATAAAGTGGGCTTTAATTGCCCATAATCTCTGTCGTTCTATTTCCTCTCGGTGCAAGTCAACAGCGTATTGCCTGCAAATGCCAGACCCTTAGTAAGGCATTTTTGCGCTCCGTATCAGTGCAAACGTCACATCGAGGAATTCTTGTAGGATATTTTCGCTGAGAACTCAAAGGACTTTAGAGGGTTTTGAGATGTTACACTCTTAATGTAGGCTAGGCTACTGCCATTTCAAGTCAGCACATATTTGTATCCGAAAAGCAAAGCAAAAGCTCACACCTTGGGCATATTGTTACTTCATTGTTTCTTCCCTTTTAAGAAAAAAAACGTAGGAAAGATTAATGCTTTAGTAAAAAAATATGTTTTCCTAGTGATAAAAAGAAAGACAGCATAATGCCAAAATGCCACTTTCCTTACACATCTGTTTGATCTGAGGTGCATATCTTTCATTATTAAGGATGCATTCAAAGCCTGCTGTAACCTAGTTTCTTGATCATTCTGCCTCATGGATTTGTGTCAGTGGGACACTCGTTTGAAGGATAGCCTACTGTTGGTTTTATTGTACAAAACGTGTCATTTTCAAGTCCCAGTGGATTGGTGAGACATTTATTATCTTCAGTCAAATGTTTAAGTCCAAGGATTTTGACCACAAGTCCTTTTATTCCATGGATTGGATTACATTGGAGGGGTATTGTCACAAGTACACATCAAATTGTGTACAAATGTTTTTTTGGGGGGAAGGAAATAATAACTAAGCTGAGCTTCTGCATCCAATTGTGCTGGGGATTTGGAATGCTGATTTGTGCAGGAAAATAGTCATAGTAATTTAAATAATAATGAAATAAAATAATAAAATTGCAACACACAACGACTTATTACTAACAAATATAAGCGGAAATGATGTAAGGTAAGGCATACTGATGTTTTGTTAAATGTAATGTTAAACGCTAAAATCCTTATAATTTTAAGTCCAAACAGGCCTATAGGCTACATCCAAATGTTTCAACACCAAGCACTAGCAACATCTATGGAACTTACTGGTAACTCTTGTGCATGTTGTAGCCTATATAACTCAGTTTACATAAATAAATCTGTCAAATGAAAACATATGAATTAATACATAAACTTCCTCTTAATGACTATGTATCAACATGAAAGCCAGTAGAAATGAAAAGCCTGCTCTAGCCTATTTATTGAAAAAAAAAAAAAAACTATTATTACAATTCACAACAAGCTTTTGTGATAGGACTACATGTATTCACTAAAGTAAAGTCTATATAAAGGTGGCCCAGCTCTAAGATTAATCAGGTGAGTTTCGCTTCCATTCCTAGTTAAAGCCGACACCACTGCCAATTTCTCCACTTATAAGGCCTTATGTGTCAGGAGGATTTCGAATGGGAATGTCCGTTTGTTTAACCTCTTTACGGTACGTTAACCCCTGTCAGGGCGCTCTCGTCAGCCCAGTACAAAGGGGCTGAAAAGCAGAGACCTTTTTCCCCTCGGCCGACCCTGTGCTCGACTCCAAGCCCGCTTTCCTGAAAAGTTCCCAGTCGCTTAAAATAAGGGACATAAAAAGCAATGGGAGGATACAAACTTACTTCACCTAGTTAAAATGAAACAGGAAAGGTCACCATTTAGCCTAAGCCTATACTTTAAAATATCGGTCACTACTTCCTCCTTTTTTTCTTTCTTTCTTTTTTAGTGCCAGACATATTTTTGCTGTTATGGCACACACATTCAACTAAATGAAGTCTCCAAAAAAACGAATTTCCCTGCAGGACCGGCAGTGCGCTCTCTCTTACACTTTCTTTGTATTTATGCCGCTTGTTGAGAAACTTGCTAATGCCTTCTAGCGAGGTCTAATATTTCTTCATAATTTCTTACTATAGTTGAAAACACGTGGCTGTGGGACTTGCTGACCTCCCGTAATAAGCTTACGCCAAACTAGATCCGTGTGCGTGTGGAGCCAAGACCTGCCCATAGTGTTAAACCAGGCTTTGAAAAAAAGGAATCTGGTCATATGGCAGCTATATGAATAGAACTCCAGCTGAACTAAACTATTAAGCGTCCAGTAAGGCTCCTAGTTGGCACGGTTCCAAGCACCTAGGTCCAGCGCATGGCAGTGACATACTTATAGATTTAAATAAAAAATATCACACAACGGCATTTTTGAAAAGGGATCTTACCTTGTTAGTGTTTTGTTGTCCTATAATGCTTTACAATATTTCTCACCCCGCTCGACTAGAGCTGCTCTTTCACAGTTGGAAAATCTTAAAACCGATCTTGGTAGTTACCGACATGTTTCATAAACTGTTTAAAGTAGTTGACAGTTATTGGACCCAATGCAATGTGGTGGTTTCTCAGCTTTTAAAAAAATCCCTGTTTGAACAACATACTTGAGCCCACAAGGTTACATTACGGTTTTATAATTAATCCACATAAAGATCAAAACGATTGGTGGTGTTTGGGTAGTTCCCACACTCTAAGTTAAATGGCTTGCTAAAATAACTTGCTAAATAATGTAAATTCAATAAAAAATTGATTTAGGACTATATGAATACAACTCTATCAGTTTGTCTTGACGCCTGTTCATTCGGCCTCTCGCCTTCAATCCGCTTGCATCAGCTGATGTTCAACAATTGCACCAAATGGGTTTTAGGCCAAAGCCTGCAAGTCAACTAATAACAGGCCTTGAACCAACATACTGCCTTGCTCCTAACTCGGATCATGCTCAGATGACGAGTAACTATGACATTAATCCATCACGTGAGAAAGAAGAGGAGTGCACGAGAAGCGAACAAGAAGCGACTTATAGGCCCTCTCGCCTTTAGCTCTCAATTAGCTCGAGCGGAGTCAATTACGATGGAGAGCGTCCAACTGTCGGACCATAAGCAGTCTGTTCAAAACGAGTTAGACTGAAAAATAGCAAAAAAGGTGCTCTTTAACTAAGAGAGCTAGTTCGCTTACTGACGCATCATTTGGCCACTTCATACAGGTAAATTAATCGAGGAGATATGGTCGTACATCAGTGAATTTGCAGGTTTTTTTTGTGACACTTGGGATGGTTATTCATCCAGTTATTTTACGAGTTAAAGAAGCACATTGACATCTTTTTTGTAAACATTTTTTTAAAATGAAAATACGTTTACCCAACATACTATAATGAGGAATCATTATTTTTTTTAATGAGCCAGATTTCGTTATCTATTTTCGTTTTGTAAAACAATAAGTAAATTTTAAAAAAAAACAGTG